>SJYT01066187.1:0-126191 GCA_006410635.1 Cephalophus harveyi
CTCAGCCTTCTTCACAGTCCAATTCTCACATCCATACATGACTACTGGAAAAACCATAGCCTTGACTAGATGGACCTTAGTCCGCAAAGTAATGTCTCTGCTTTTGAATATGCTATCTAGGTTGGTCATAACTTTTCTTCCAAGGAGTAAGTGTCTTTTAATTTCATGGCTGCAATCACCATCTGCAGGAATTCAAATCCTTGATGATTTCTGCTTTAAGCCTGAGTTAACCCCAAGATGTTATTTTACATTAACAAGCCCAAACTCAACCTAAAACAAAAACAAAAATTCTAGCTAATAGTAGCAGTGGCACCCCACTCCAGTACTCTTGCCAGGAAAATCCCATGGACAGAGGAGCCTGGTAGGCTGCAGTCCATAGGGTCGCTAAGAGTCAGACATGACTGAGCAACCTCACTTTCACTTTGCACTTTCGTGCATTGGAGAGGGAAATGGCAACCCACTCCAGTGTTCTTGCCTGGAGAATCCCAGGGATGGTGGGAGCCTGGTGGGCTGCCGTCTATGGGGTCGCACAGAGTCAGACACGACTGAAGTGACTTAGCAGCAGCAGCAGCAGTTCAAAGTAATAATAGCTTGATTTTGATAGTATATTCACCTGTTTTACATGCCAAACTGTGAATAAATGAGTAGTTTTGAATATAATGCCATGTTTGTTTAATGAGAGCAGCCTTCAGTGAAGACTAATGCGTTTTCAGTGTGTGAGAGCATGGTTCTGTGTGGGGAAGGTCCTGCTGCCAGGGATCTGGCATCCATGTGGGCTACAGGACCATCTGAGCCCAGTGCAGCAAGTCTCTGCAGGTTCTTTCTGGAAGAGCCTCTTGCAAACTGCTATAGCCAAAGGTTAGGTGAGAAACAGGCTTACACTCGGATGGCTGAGCCACGTCACCAGTGGAGAATCACACTGCCAGACAACTTACCTGCTATGAACGGAATCTGGGAGGCTCTGATATGCCAGTCTACACCAGAATTCACGGGCTAGGCTTCTCATTCTGACTAGTTTAAGGTTGGCTGGGGTAGCCTCTTGTTTCTCTGTAAACACAAGGAAGATTCTTAACTCAGTCTTAAGACTGGGTAAGATTTTTAAGTTCAAATTTCTTATGCTAACATTTCTTGAGCACTTGGCCTGAGGTTCTGCACTGGGAGCTTTGCATGGATCATTTCAGTTCAATGGTAGGAGTCACTCAGGGCAGCTGTGGTAGACTCTTAAGACACACTGTCAGGGTTCAAGGTAAGCTCCAGGAGGACGAGATCCACTGGTATTTGGCACATAGTAGGTGCTCAATTTGGAGAAGGCAATGGCAACCCTCACCAGTACTCTTGCCTGGAGAATCCCATGGACGGAGGAGCCTGGTAGGCTGCAGTCCACGGGGTCGCTGGGAGTCAGACACGACTGAGCGACTTCACTTTCCCTTTTCACTTTCATGCATTGGAGAGGGAAATGGCAGCCCATTCCAGTTTCTTGCCTGGAGAATCCCAGGGACGGGGGAGCCCGGTGGGCTGCCGTCTCTGGGGTCGCACAGAGTCGGACACGACTGAAGCGACTTAGCAGCAGCAGCAGGCAGGCACTCAATTAATATGTGCCGAATGAATGAATTTAAAATCTTAAGAAATTTTGTTTACATATAAGTGTTAGGAGCTGAGCCAGCATTCTTCAGCAACTGTCTCTTCTTCTGGTCTCATAAATTTGACTGTGTAGTTAAATGGAAGACAGCTTAGAATTGCAGGGGTGGGGGGAGCAAGCAGCTTGAGAAGACTCTTTAAAACTGGTCCTAAAATTAAGTAATTGCTCAGCATAGGAAACAGAGGGAAAAGTGACTGTAATACCTTAGCAAGAAGAATCTTTGTTATCTAGTCTCATTGATGTTCTCCATGAACAAAGGTTGGCAAACTTCCATAACTGGCCAGAGAGTAAATATTTCAGCCTTTATGGCCCATGCAGTCTCTGTCTGAACTAGTCAAGTCTGCCACTGAAATGGAAAAAGAGCCATCTTTTTTTTTTTAAAAAAAAAAAAAAAGGATGACTGTTCCAATAAAACTTTATTTAAAAAAACAAATGGCAGGCTATATTCGGACCATGGTGTAATTTGCCAAGCCCTGGTCTAAAGCATGTCTAGCTGTAATAAGGTTTCTGTTTCATCTCTACAAGAAGGGTCATACAGCTAATGCTATATAGTTCCCCTGCTTTTAAGACATTAAATAAGCCATATATCTTTTACATATCTAAGCCTTTGGCCTTGAAAACTCATTAAACAGCATGGTAATTTATTTAACTATGGCATCTTAGACATAAAGATAAGAAGAATGAAGTTTGTAGACCGTAAGATTTTCTTGAATGTGTTAAACTAATGCAATATACCATTTGTAATGGCCTCTAATGAAACCCTAACTTTACAGAACCTTATTTCTATCCTTTTTGCATCTCTGAGCCTTCTCACTATGTGTGTTAACCTTTACATAATAAAGAACCATTTTAACTGTTTTTACATGTACAGTTCAGTGGCATTAAATACATTACACTGACGTGCAACCTTCACCACCACCCCTCTCCAGAACTTTCTTATCATCTCTCACTGGAACGCCATAAACCATAGTTCCCCATTCTCCCTCCCCACAGTTCTTGGCAACCACTATTCCGCTTTCTATGAATTTGACTCTTTAGGTACTTGATGAAAGTGGAATCATACAATATTTGTCCTTTTATCTTCATGGTTCATCCATGCTGCAGCATGTGTGAGAATTTCCTTCTTCGTTAAGGCTGAATAATACTCGGTTGAGTATACATGCCACATTTTGTTTGCCTGTTCATGTGTCAATGGACTTTGGGGTTGTTTCTACCTTTTGGCTACTGTGAATAATATTGTTATGATCAATGGTGTGCAAATATCTGTGCTGAGTCCCAATTTTCAGTTCTTTTGAGTATATACCCAGTAGTGGAATTGGTGGATCATATGATAACTGTTATGTTCTTGAGGAACCGCTATACAGTTTTCCACAGTAGCTGCACCATTTTACATTCCCACCAGCAATGAGCAGAGATTGCAGTTTTTCTACATTCTTGTCAACACTTATTTTACTTTATTAGTTTGTATGTTTGGTTGGTTATAATAGCATGCTAGGACTTCCCAAGTGGCTCAGTGGTGAAGAATCTGCAGTGCAGGAGACCCAGGTTCAATACTTGGGTCAGGAACGTCCCTTGGAGGAAGAAATGGAAACCCACTCCAGTATTCTTGCCTGGAGAATCCCATGGACAGAGGAGCCTGTCAGGCTACAGTCAGTGGGGTCACAAAGAGTCAGATATGACTGAGCACGCACATGTGTGCACATATACACACACACACACACACAGTAGCATGCTAATGGATGCAGAGTGGTATCTCATTGTGATTCTCAGTTGCTTTTATGTATCTGTAGTGCCTTGAGAATCCCAGGGACGGGGGAGCCTGGTCGGCTGCCGTCTGTGGGGTCGCACAGAGTCGGACACGACTGAAGCGACTTAGCAGCAGCAGTGTAAAAATAGTTCATTTAAATGCTACACTAGTTTTTATTTCATGCAAATTATATATTTTTTTTCCATGGGTATATGAATCTATTCTTCTCCTAACTCCAGAATTATATGAGATGGCTTCCAAGGACATGAAAACAGTAAGATGAATAATATACATAGCTAAATTCATGGCATTGGGGATATAAGAGACTAAAAAAATGAAACTATAGCTAAGATCAAATGAACCTGAGAGTGTGCTGTTATGTCTTACACAATTATAAAACTAAAGTGACAAATTCAATTCCAAACCTCCTAGGGTTCAAAGTAAAAAAGGAAGGGGGGCCAGTAACATGATTCATTTATTCCAGATGATGAAAGCTCAGGAAAAAAAGGCTTTTCTTGGCTTGCAGGTGCAAGAGAATAAGCTATAACTACTTACTGAAAGCAACAGACTTTCTGGTGAAATTAATAGGGCTGGAATTGAAAATGACTCCCCTAGCCTGGCATTATACAGCTTTTTGTGTGAGTTAAAGAGTAGTTTCAAAGTATAATTATGAAAGTATTAAGAAAAAGTCAACTCTACATCTCTCAGAAAAGATAGAAGGACTATTCCTTTGGACTTTAGTCACTGTTTTATGTAGTTAAACCATGTTAAGATCTTAAATTCCCTCATACGTGTTTTTATATATATATATACATATATATACACCTGGCATTTTCTTCCCAGGTCACAGATTATAAATGCATATGTGTTTGTAAAAAGAATCTTCTTATCTTAAGAATATATCCTTATCTTCCTTTTGGAAGGAGGGAAAGATCTTCATGTTCAAATCTGATATGAAATTTCTGCTTCAGCACAAAACTCCAGGAACTATATTATTTTCAAATTTAAACCAGAAAAAAAGGCTTCATAATAATTAGATATGCTGCCAAAACAGCTTTCAAGCAACTGAGGAGCAAAGAAAATTAAGAATAGCAGCCATATCAAACAGATGTTTTTCAAGAATTGAGAAAGTGTCAAAATTACTCTAAAACTAAATTGGTCTGAAGTTTTACCCAGAAGTTTGGATGAAGTGTAATAATTGACATTTCTTGAGCATTTACAATTTCCCAGGCACAGTTCAAAATGCTTGTATGTATTAACTCACTTTTGTAAATATAACAAAGTTAATACTATTATCATTGTTCCCATTTTATAGATAGGGAAACTGAGGCATGAAGGAGCTGAATATCCTTGCTTCAGGTCATACAACTAGGAAGTGTTCAAGCTAGGATTCACACATAGTCATGCACTCTGGTTCTAGTTCAGTTCGGTTCAGTCGCTCAGTCGTGTCCGACTCTTTGCGACCCCATGAACCACAGCACACCAGGCCTCCCTGTCCATCACCAACCCCCGGAGTCTACTCAAACTCATCTCCAGTGATCCTCTGTCGTCCCCTTCTCCTCCTGCCCTCAATCTTTCCCAGCATCAGGGTCTTTTCCAATGAGTCAGCTCTTTGCATCAGGTGGCCAAAGCATTGGAGTTTCAGCTTCAGCATCAGTCCAGTGGCCACTCACTAGCCCATGAAACTGTACTGCTGCTTGATGTTTCAGCAGACGAACCAAAGTAGTACTGGTTGGCCAACAGGCAAAAACATACATTCTGTTGTGTCCCTATCATTCTTTTTTTGTTTTTGTTTTTGTTTTTTTTCTTTAGATGAGCAAATGTACCTTAATTAACCTTGAAATTTCCCTTAATATCCTTGGGTAGAATTCCCAGCAGTAAATTTTAAAAAATGAAAAAAAATTTTAGTTGAATGATGAAACCATATTCCTATTATAAATCATATTTTTACAGTTTTAAGAATGTGGAGGAATGCTTATAAAATGAAGTAAAGCAGCAGATGTAAATTTGTTGGAAGCCTCCCATTCCCCCCAAAGTCACTATCAAAAGAAAGATGGGAAAGTTTATGTGGCTATCACTGGGTAGCAGCAGAATTAGGAATAACTTCTTTTCCTACTTTTTCTTAATTTCCATAAAATTTACTTGAATACTTTCATAGTCAAAAAAAATGAAACAAACTTCATTTAAAAAAAAAAAAAGCTAATCAGAGCTATTCTTTACAAAGGCACAATAAGAAGCGCCTAGTGATAATCTCACTGTATAATTTTAAATCATTTCTAAGGGCCTTGTTCTGAAGGAGTGAAGGTGGCGTGGTTTAGACTTGCACTTACGTGGCTATTTAATTTTAGAAAAAAATGAAAAACTCTGCAATTGTCCCATTTCAAGTATTCAGTAGGCACAAGTGGCTACTGACGGCTTTTGCATCATCACAGAGAGCTCTATTGCCCAGCACTGGCTTAGAAGAAAGAACACAAGACGGCTTGAAATCCAGTCCCGATAGGAGCGGATGCCTACTGTGTGAAATGAGTAATTTATTCAACCTCTCTCATCTATTTCCCCACAGACAAACTGGGACTAATGATACTGCCACTTACCCTGAAAGGAGATTAAGATCAAATAAGATAATGCATGTGACAGTTCTCTGAAAACTATCCTGTAGTTTACCAGATAGTTGTTTCAAAAATCCCCAACCTGAACCTAATCTAGCTCTTTGTGCACCGATTCCAAATCCATGAATGGTTCATAATTGCTGGCAGGGAGTGACACCGTAAAAATCAGACTTACCAGCTCTTCGCACAGTTCTTCGCCCAAGTCCTTCGTTATTGTGGATATTCCATTTCTTCTCTGTAAAAAGCTTCAGCACACAGTTGTGTATCTTCTATAATAACACCTCCTCAGTTTTTTTTTCCTTAACAATGTAAATACACTGCCCTCTTTCCATTCCTAAATGAAAGTCTCTTTAAAAAGAAAGCAAAGAAAGCAGGCTTTGTCTGCCAAAGAAATAAAGGGGGTAAAATGCTATAACTAAAAGGAAATCAATCTGAGTTGACAGTGCAGGAATTAAGCAAAAGATGTTGCCAATTGCCTCAAGAACGTTGAGATTTGCACCCACAATGACAGCAGGTTCTCTGTGTTTCAAAGCTGTTGGGGGTGCTGATTAGGCGGAAGTACCTGCTCCTTCTGATTTTTTTTTTTTTTTTCCCCCTGAGTCACTTCTGGTTTTTCCTGCAAAACAACTTGCCTAATTTAGACGATTTTAGAGCTGCCGCTCATCCAGAGAAGTCCCCATCTTATTTCTCATTTAACCACCCGAGAGTTAAGCGTGAGTCTTGGATGGCTTTAAGGAAAAAAAAGAGGAGAAAAAGAAGAAAAAAAAAATTGTAGTCAAGTTGTGGCTTAACTTGGTGTAGATTCTAGGCTCACCCTCTCCCTCCTGCCTTCCCCAGGTCTCCACCGGCCGTGGATGCCTTTGACATTATGACCGCAGAGGATTCCACCGCAGCCATGAGCAGCGACTCTGCCACCGGGTCCTCTGCCAAGGTGCCCGAGGGTGTGGCGGGCGCGCCCAACGAGGCGGCGCTGCTGGCGCTGATGGAGCGCACGGGCTACAGCATGGTGCAGGAGAATGGGCAGCGCAAGTACGGCGGCCCACCGCCCGGCTGGGAGGGCCCGCACCCGCAGCGCGGCTGCGAGGTCTTCGTGGGCAAGATCCCCCGCGATGTGTATGAGGACGAGCTGGTGCCAGTGTTCGAGGCGGTGGGCCGCATCTACGAGCTGCGCCTCATGATGGACTTTGACGGCAAGAACCGCGGCTATGCCTTCGTCATGTACTGCCACAAGAACGAGGCCAAGCGCGCCGTGCGCGAGCTCAACAACTACGAGATCCGCCCCGGACGCCTGCTGGGCGTGTGCTGCAGCGTCGACAACTGCCGCCTCTTCATCGGGGGCATCCCCAAGATGAAGAAGCGCGAGGAGATCCTGGAGGAGATCGCCAAGGTCACGGAGGGCGTGCTCGACGTGATCGTCTACGCCAGCGCGGCCGACAAGATGAAGAATCGCGGCTTCGCCTTCGTGGAGTACGAGAGCCACCGTGCCGCCGCCATGGCGCGCCGCAAGCTCATGCCCGGCCGCATCCAGCTGTGGGGCCACCAGATCGCTGTGGACTGGGCCGAGCCCGAGATCGACGTGGACGAGGATGTGATGGAGACCGTGAAGATCCTCTACGTGCGCAACCTCATGATCGAGACCACCGAGGACACCATCAAGAAGAGCTTCGGCCAGTTTAACCCGGGCTGCGTGGAGCGCGTCAAGAAGATCCGCGACTATGCCTTCGTGCACTTCGCCAGCCGCGAGGACGCCGTGCACGCCATGAACAACCTCAACGGCACCGAGCTGGAGGGCTCGTGCCTCGAGGTGACGCTGGCCAAGCCCGTGGACAAGGAGCAGTACTCCCGCTACCAGAAGGCAGCCAAGGGTGGCGGCGCAGCCGAGGCAGCAGTGGTGCAGCAGCCCAGCTACGTGTATTCCTGCGACCCCTACACGCTAGCCTACTATGGCTACCCCTACAACGCACTCATCGGGCCCAACAGGGACTACTTCGTGAAAGGTTAGTGGGGGGTCCTCGCCTACGTGGGCGGGAGTGGGGGAGACGCATCTGTCAGATGGATGCCATTTGGGAGGTGGTGGCTGTCATTTACTGAGCTGGTGGACGGCGACCCCTCCTGCTCACCTTCATTGGGGCAGTCACTTCTACAGCATCGACGAAAATGTAGATGGTTCATATATACAGCGAGAGGTAACGTTACCCATCATGTGCAGCATGCAAGCTTTTCTTGCGTTCTGCCCTCCCAGGGCCTTTTTCCAACGTGGGGCTAGACGGCAAGTCTCTGGGTTCTTAGGTTAAAGCCTGCTTGTGAAATTAAACCTTTAGAATGTTGGGGAGTGAGGGACACAGCATTGTTGAGTTTGTTCGTGTTGTTTTGTTGTTCTTAGCCACTGACTAGCCTGTACTGAAAGCAGGCATTACATTGGAAAGCAAAATAATTGAGTTTTGGGTCCTGCTGTCTGATTAACTGGCTCTGTGACTTTAGTCAGCCCCTTTAAGCTCCCGAAGCCTGTTTTCTCACGCCTAAAATGAGGAAGATGAACTAGCACTTCCCCTTCTACATCTAGTTTTGTGACTGTCTTAGAAAATTTTTATTTATTGGAGTGGCAGTTACAATCCTAGGAACTCACCCTTCAAGTTCATCTTGTGTACTAAGCAGACACCTTAGGATGCATCTAGGCTGGAGCCAGAAAGTCTGAAGCATCTTCTGAGCTCACTAAAGAGCAGAGGTGTAGCCACCTGCCTCTTAGAGCCAGGACAGATACCAAAGGGCCAAGAGCCTTGGCTTAAGATCCACCTCCTGTACAGTTGCTGTTGGTAGCTCATCATTTTTTGTGTTGTTATTATAAGCAGGCAGCATAAGAGGCCGGGGTCGAGGTGCAGCTGGCAACAGAGCCCCGGGCCCCAGGGGTTCCTACCTTGGGGGATATTCTGCTGGCCGTGGTATATATAGCCGATATCATGAAGGAAAAGGAAAACAGCAAGAAAAAGGATATGAACTTGTACCGAATTTGGAAATCTCTGCCGTCAATCCAGTTGCCATTAAGCCTGGTACAGGTCAGTATAAACCAGAGTGAGAATGCATTTATTCAGCCTGAACCCCAGCTCTCTCTCTTTGAGGTGACTTCTTCGGCACTTTCATCTGCACGTGGGTTCCTCTTCTCAAAGGCAGGCGATTAGGCAAGGATAGTGGCCTCCTGGGCCTTCTTATCTAGAGCTTGGGGGATGGTCTAATTTTGACCATGTTCAAGTCAAACTTTCTTATAGTGGGTTTCCCAAATGGCTGTCGCCAGTTGTTAGACTTTTTCTCAATTAGGCAGGTTCTCAGTTAGGGAGGTTGGGGCAACGGGTGTGGGGGTAGAAAAATGTGAGGCTCTTCTGTATCTTCTACCAGCTAAACGCTTTCTATTCCTTACTCAAGCCTGTTTTGACCCCAGTCATCAGAAGCCAGAAGGTGCAACTCTGCCAGTTCTGAGAGTTGTTGGGAAATTCCCCTTCAGGAGTAAATAACGCTGCTGTCCCTTGTCGTGGTCTTAACCAACCAGAACACCTGGGAGTAAGGCAGCAGAGAAACTTTCTGCAGCTAATTCCCAGCTCTCATTTCCGCCTCTTGCTGGATCAGTAGATTGAGGGTAGAGGGGCACTCAAGTAGTTGAAGCCAAGGACCTTGAACTTTGCTTCCACCCTCCAGGCCCCACAACCAGTTTTCCAACGTTGTTAATGCTCGTCAGTCATCTGAGACAGGTCTTTTTTCTGATCCTAAGCTTCAGGGAGCTTTATTGAACTGCATGGTATGAGCACGGCACAAACTCCCTATGTGCACACACCCACAAGCACCCAAACACATGGGAAATTCCATCGTGATACTCCTCCAGACCTTCTCCCAGTCTCATGGAGGGTAGGTTGAAGAGCTCTTTGAGAGCATCTGCACTTCGAAGCTCAGCTCCTGACTTCGTGTTGACTTCGTGTTGTACTCCTTCCCCTGGCTAAAACAATTTCAAGGGAGCTGTGTATAAGGAGTGCAGGTTGGCATTGGCCACTTAGGGGCTTACAAGGCCTTTTCTCAGTAGAGCTTCCTTTTGAAGTAATCCAGTCATTTTTTTTTTTTTTTTAAACGCCTGTGAAAAAAATTCTGCCACTTCTGCAGTTAAGTGACTCCTTAGACTGGATTTCCTAGGAAATGTCATTGATGCATCAGACAATATAAAACTGATCCTGTTTCTCTCTAATTCCATAAAGCAGAGCCTGGATATAGGAGTTGTCACTTCTACTTGTTGAGAAAAGTATTCCCGTTGGCAGTAGTTTAAGATTTAACTAGAGAAAAGAAAAATCGCTCAGTCATATCCAACTCTTTGCAAACCCATGGACTGTCCATGGAATTCTCCAGGCCAGAATACTGGAGTAACCTTTCCCTTCTCCAGGGAATCTTCCCAACCCAGGTTTCCTACATTGCAGGCAAATTCTTTACCAGCCGAGCCACTAGGGAAGCCCAGAGAAAAGAACTCAAAGATCTTTAAGCATGTAATTGTGTTCTGAGGCCTGGGGTAGAAATTCCTGTGGCTGGTAGCCAGAACAATCCGGAGTTGCTTAGTACAACTCAGATGTAGCTCAAACTTATAGCCCTTTCTGGGCCCTGTCCCCTTGACCTCTATTTCTGATTCATTCAGAAAATTAGAACTCTGTAATTTTAGGAGGAACACCAGGCAATAGTGAAGTATCTAGGCACAAGATCATATAGATGGAAAGGCAGGTAAAAGATCTGGTTTAGATATTATTTTATTGAATGACTGTACCATTGTTTAGCCTACAGTCATTTCTCTTTGGGCTTCCCCAGTGGCTCATTGGTAAAGAATCTACCTGCAAAGCAGGAGACATGGATTTGATCCCTGAGTCGGGAAGATCCCCTGGAGGAGGGCAACCCACTCCAGTATTCTTGCCTGGAGAATCTCATGGACAGAGAAGCTGGGTGGGTTAGAGTCCATAGCGTCACCAAGAGTTAGACACGAATGAAGCAACTGAGCACACAGCATGCAAGCATTTCTCTTTACCTTATATCAAATCGGCTTTTATTCGAAGAAATTATCTACAGTTGGAGAATAAAAATAAGTGAAAATATACTCTTGTGTGTGCATTTCAATATTCTTACCATCCTCAAAACATACAACACACACTCACACAACCTCCTCCAAATCAGGGCTAATTTTTTTTTTTTTTTGTCTTTTTACCTCTCCTTATCATACATTGGAGAAGGGCATGGCAGCCCACTCCAGTATTCTTGCCTGGAGAATCCCATGGACAGAGGAGCCTGGCAGGCTGTACAGTCCATAGGGTCGCAAAGAGCCAGACATGACTGAAGCAACGTAGCAGCAGCAGCAGCATCATACATTGACTTTCGAACACTGATCTGTCTGATCCTCTGGTTGAAATGAGTCCTTTGAACTTTATTCACAGAAACATGTCTTTGCATTGGCAGGTCGGGGAGGATATAGACTGACCTCTGAGTTCTCAGAATGAAACTCTCAGTAGCACCTGCTCTTTAAAACGTGGTGAAAGTGAAAAAGGGCAGTGGGGCTGGTACTGAGTAAGATAGGTGATAAGGAACTGGCAGGCTCTTCTCACACTCTTGGGCCTCAAGCCTCTACTCTCACTTCTTACTCTGAGCCTGTTTTCTCAAAATTGCAAGGCCCTTTCTTGCTCTGTAGGACCTCAAGAATATGAGTCTAAATGCTATTCTGTTCTAAATTCTGTTAGCAGTAGAAAATGTGGGCGCAGAAACTTAACTGTAGGCTTGCCTACCCTGAGGATCTGTGGGGAGATCCCACCCATTGCCACATGGTTCCTTTTGAAAGCCCAGCAGGATATAGGGTACCGCCACCTCCCCTCTCTTCCTCTTGGATAGCACCTGTAGTGAGAGAGCATTCATTTGCAGGCAGAGCCCCTGGCTGCTAAATTTGTTTTTAAAAATATTGAGGAAGTGATGGCACTTCCCTCAGTGACTAGACGTGACTGACCTGTGCTTCCCTTTTCCTTCTCTTGCAGTGGCCATCCCTGCCATCGGCGCCCAATATTCCATGTTTCAGGCAGCTCCGGCCCCTAAAATGATTGAAGATGGTAAAATCCACACAATGGAGCACATGATCAGCCCCATCGCTGTGCAGCCCGACCCAGCCAGTGCTGCTGCGGCTGCCGCGGCCGCCGCTGCCGTCATCCCTGCCGTGTCCACGCCGCCGCCTTTCCAGGTAGGCTGCTTGCTGCGGTGTTTGTGTGAGGTCTCATATATCACGGATTCACTTAATACTCTGCAGGAGCACTGACACTGCCTGACTTTCTGCTAGAACTATGGGTCTGAGTGATAGAAACATTTTTGTAAGATAAATCATGACAGGACAGGAAAATGTTAGATAAGAATTGTACTATCCTAAAATTGCCACTGTATTATAGATAGGAAGCAATACGCAAAAATGGAATATGTAATTTCTCACAGTATCGTTATACATCCTATTTTTTTTTTAATGACATACGATAATTTTTAACTCATGTACTTACTGTTTCAGAGGTGACACATGGAGTCCCAGGGGATAGTTCATGCCAGATTGTAGTTTTTGCATTCCAGGTTATAGTTCAGTAAAGATTTTTTAAAGTTCTGCCCCTCTTCCTCCCCTCCATCTCTCCCTATGAGTATATCCATAGGTATATACGTATGCATATATATATATGTGAGTGCCTGTAGAAAGACAGAAATGTCTATAAAGATTTATGAAACTTTACAAAACTCTCCCAACCATATCCAACTATTCCCATTTCTCCTCCCAACCCAGTTTTACCGTTCCATCCTCCTTCCCCACCTTTGCTCATAGTGTTCTCCTCTATCTGGTATTTTTCTCTAGAACCTTTTCCATCTACCTCACCTTGGAAACCAACTGTCCTCTACGTCTCAGTATTGGCTACTTGACTACCAGTCAAGTTCTATGTTGTCTCCCCAGTTAAAGTATTTCCAGACCAAGAGCCACATCTTATGTATATTTCTTTGTTTCTGCAATATGTAGCACGCAGGGAATACCTATACCATATATCATTTAGACAGAAAAATAATCTTGTTGAAGCTATCCTTTGTGAAGCAATGAATATCAAACACCTCGTCAATCCATAAGCATAAAAAAACTCAGGCCAGGGATGTCTTGTATCTAACTGGATAAGAATTATCGAGGAGACATGTTTATAAAACAGAGATTCTTAGATTCAAACCCCAGAAGACTCAATTCAGCAAACTGGGCTGGCGTTCTAGAATCCATATTTTGTCCCACCTCCTCAGTAATGCTGAAACAGCTAGGCTTGTGAACCCCAGCAGGAGCCTTGGGTTAGAAATGACTCACAAGGTAGTTATTACTGTGTCCTGACTATAAATACATACAGTAACCTGCAAGCATTACCTAGTGGAATTCTGCTAATTCCCATCCCTCTTTACTAGGAAACTTGTGAACTTTGGTCTTTGCTGAGTGGTCACAGTTGTGATTGGGCCCAAATTTCAGGCTTCACGATTCCATTCTGAACTGCAGGCTGTTTCTGTCTTATCTCAGTCTGCACGGAAGCTGGCGTCGGGGTCTTGTGGTTTGGGATTTGTTCAGTGTGCTGTCATTATCAGTAGATTCCTATGCCAGTGGTTCCCTCCTCCAGTATAGGCTGCAGAATGCCTGGAGCCACTTCCTCTGTAACGTGGGGATGGCTTCTTTGAGTGTGTGGCCCCGCCGCTCTCCCTCAAAGCTGAGTACTCTCTGTCCTGCCTTGAGTTCTTTGACCTGGGTTGTCTGATACATTCTGTCCTCCGCCTCCTCTGTGTTCTCTGCCAAAGTGCAGTAGAGGAAGGAGCAGTTTAATCTCCACAGATTGGTAAAAAGAACATTTTTCAGAGTGAAACCACACATCGGTTCCCAGTGACCTTCCTGGGGAGCACCTTCCATCTTCCTCCTCTGAACTGCAGGAGCTCAGAGAAGTTCCTTTGTAGCCATTTAAATCCAAAATTTCATATAGCCTTCGCAGGCAATTAAAAAAAAAAAAGCTTGCATGTGTAGACAGTCCTTTTTTCATGTTTATTTCTCAAAATGTTTTCAATCTTCACAGCAAGTCAGTGGTATAGGTAGAGCAAGAACCAGTCCTTTTTTGAGAGGAGGGGAAATTGAGGCCTTTCTCTCTCCTCCTCCGCAACTCCCCACACTCAACCTCATCACACGCCCCTGAGCTCAGGTGTTGGGCTGCACTGTTGTACATGGAGTGGTTTCTCTCAGATGTCACCTTCCTGGTGATCCTTTCCTTTGTGCATTTGTCACTAAAGAGATGTCCACAGATTTGGAGAAGATAGCTTGTGTCCTGCTATGAACCACAGTCTTCCCAGTTCCAAAGTTTCTCTCCTTGGTTGTAAAGTGTTACTAACGTTCACTGTGGCTGCACTGTAGCAGGCAGGATAATGCAGGGCTAAATGCACAGGTGCCAGACTCACACATCCCATTGCTTAAAAGCTGTGTCACCTGTGCAAGTCATTTAAAACATCTCAGCTTCTCCGTACAATCCACCAGCTTCATTGGTGGTTGTGATGATGTTTCAATAGTGTCACTTAAATAAGGCACTTAGAATAGTGCCTAGCAGGCTGTAATCTCTGTTATTGTTATCATTTAGATATTATTTGTAATTATTATTTGGATTACAATTGAAAAAAATGACTCTTCAATTCTGAACATATTTTGTGACTCTAATTTGTAGATTTTTGTAAAGGAATGATAAGTAATTCCTTTATAAAACCCAGGTAGAAATAATATTTTAAAATCTAATTCTCCCTTTTACATATCCTGAACTATTTGTACCACAGGGCATGCTATGAAACATAAGGTACACAAGATGTTTTGTTAAATAAATGTATGATTTATTTTTTTTACCAAATTTTTACCAATATTATTTTTACCAAAATTTTTACTAATATTATTTTTTGTTTTACCAAAAATCTCCCTTTCCCTTAAGCAGTCCACAGAATGAACTCCATAGCAAACATTTTGGAAAATACTGAACCACAGTCTTCCTTTTCTACTTGTTCTGAAAATGTAGTATGTTTCATTCTCAAGTGGAGGGAAGGAAGCATCCTGGACTTTCAGAGCCAGCATGGCATCTACAGTAAGGCAGCTTCGGATAGGGCTTCTTTCCTCACTTCCTCATCGTGTGGAAATCCCACCTTATCCAGCTGAAAGTGAAAGTGTTAGTTGCTCAGTCATGTCCGACTCTTTGCAACCCCACGGACTATAACCCACAAGGCTCCTCTGTCCACAGAATTCTCCAGGCAAGAACACTGGATTGGGTAACCATTCTGTTCTCCAGGGGATCTGACTGACCCAGGGATCGAACCCAGGTCTCTGGCATTGCAGGCAGATTCTTTACCATCTGAGCCACCAGGGAAGCCCCACTTATCCTTCAAAACCCAGCTCAAATTTTTACACTTCAGAGACGCTTCCTCTTGCTCCTCAAGCTAGTTGGTCTCTTCTCTAAGCTTCCACAGCAACTGTATATTTAGTGTTGTCATATCTTAGGTCGGCGATGGCTGAAGCGAATGCATTTGTTGAAGATCCTATATGATCACAGTCTTTTTAGGTCAGAGCTTAAGATGCTGGCCCTTGGGAGAGCTGTGTACTTTGTTCCATAAAGTCATAGACTGTGCTCCTCTCCATTCTTGATACATCATGTTCCTTTTGTTAGGTATGAGTTGAGGCAGCTGGCATGTATTTTAGGAAAAATACTTACTCATAATTACAGCGAGATCAACTGAGTAAAAGGTAGACCTCACCTCCCATCTCTGGCTCGCTCTGGTATGTAGGCTGATTGAGTAGAATGGTGGGCAGAAGATTCCAGAGTATGTGCACTTTCCCTGAACATTCCAGTTCTGTCATGGTCACCAGTTGAATCTGAATGTGCCTTGAGGATGGATCTCCACTTCAATGGCTCCTATCTCAGTCCCTTACGATTATTGCTTGTCTGTCCATCTGCCCTGAGAATGGAAACTTTCGTTTCTCTGTCATTCCCTCACCCCTGGGAGTTGAATGAATGAATGGGGCAGTTGAATGAATGGGTAGTTGTTGTTGTTCGGTTGCTCAGTAACGTCCAATTCTTTGCAACCCCATGGGCTGCAGCACACCAGGCTTCCCTATCCTTTACCATCTCCCTGAATTTGCTAAAACTCATATCCATTGAGTCAATGATGGATCCAACCATCTCATCCTCTGTCGCCCCCTTCTCCTGCCCTCAATCTTTCCCAGCATCAGGGTCTTTGGCAGTGAGTTGGCTGTTTGTATCAGGGTGTCCTTAAGTATTGGAGCTTCCACTTCAGCATCAGTCCTTCCAGTGAATATTCAAGGCTGATTTCCTTTAGGATTGGCTGGTTTGATCTTGTTATCCAAGGGACTCTAAAGAGTTTTCACAGGCTTCCCTATCCTTTACCATCTCCCTGAATTTGCTAAAACTCATATCCATTGAGTCAATGATGGATCCAACCATCTCATCCTCTGTCGCCCCCTTCTCCTGCCCTCAATCTTTCCCAGCATCAGGGTCTTTGGCAGTGAGTTGGCTGTTTGTATCAGGGTGTCCTTAAGTATTGGAGCTTCCACTTCAGCATCAGTCCTTCCAGTGAATATTCAAGGCTGATTTCCTTTAGGATTGGCTGGTTTGATCTTGTTATCCAAGGGACTCTAAAGAGTTTTCTCCAGCACCACAGTTTGAAAGCATCAATTCTTCGATGCTCAGCCTTCTTTACAGTCCAGCTCTCACATCCATACATGATTACTGGAAAAACCAAAGCTGCGACTATACAGACCTTTGTTGGCCAAGTGATGTCTCTGCTTTTTAATATGCCGTCGAGGTTTGCCATAGCTTTTCTTCCAAGGAGCAAGCATCTTTTAACTTCTTGGCTCCCATCACCATCTGCAGTGATTTTGGAGCCCAAGAAAATAGTCTCTCACTGTTTGCATCGTTTCTCCATCTATTTGCCATGAAGTGATAGGACCAGATGCCATGATCTTAGTTTTCTGAATGTTGAGTTATAAGCCAGTTTTTTCACCCTCCTCTTTGACCTTCATCAAGAGGCTCTTCAGTTCCTTTTTGCTTTCTGCCATTAGGGTGGTGTCCTCCGCCTATCTGGTTAGATACCTACAGGTGATCAATAAGGATGCTCTCTCTCCCCTCAGGGTCGCCCAATAACTCCAGTGTACACAGTGGCTCCAAATGTTCAGAGAATTCCCACTGCCGGGATCTACGGAGCCAGTTATGTGCCATTTGCTGCTCCAGCCACAGCCACGATCGCCACACTACAGAAGAATGCAGCGGCCGCCGCTGCCGTGTACGGCGGATACGCAGGCTACATACCTCAGGCCTTCCCCGCCGCTGCTATCCAGGTGCCCATCCACGACGTGTACCAGACCTACTGAGACCCGCCGCCGCCGCCACTGAAGGAACACTTTACTATTTATGAAGAAAGACCGTGTTCGGTTAGCACACACGAAACCTGAACGCGAAGAATGTTATCAAATACCATACTGGAATATTTTATATTACATGAAGTTTTCACTAGTTTTTTAAGACTGTTTTCAATTTAGCAGACCTGTGTTCATACATTTCTAAGAGACTTGCAATGGTTTGTGCCTTAAACACCATCTCTTAAAAATTTATACATGGTAGTACATTTGTATAGAGGTTTTTGTTTTTGTATTTTTAAGGATATATTTTCAGTTATGAAGGTTATTTTCTTAACTTCTGCACTCCAGAGATTTCTATTTTGTAGTACCTTCAATAATATATCAAGTATATATTAAAAAAGCACACTTGAGCAGCTAGGGAACTATTTTGAAAAATATATTCAATATTTAAAGATACAAACAATAGTGCTTTAAAAATACTACAGAAAACATTATTTTAAAAGTTATACTGGAAAGTGCAATTATAAAATGAGTGAAACCTCTATTTCTGCTGGAATTAAGGGTTGACGGGTGTTAACCATGTGTTATTCACGATGGTTCTGTTCTTTAAAAAACGCTCGACCTCTCCTTAAGGCAATATTGAAAGACTTGTCACATTTCTGAGTCCAAACACTGGAAGGCGCTGTCACCTGCTGCCATCGTCCTGGGCCCCTACTCAATGTTCATGTGCCTTTGGTCTTAGATGTGTCCCCTCCCCCACCCCCACCGCCAAGGAGAAGGAAATGGCGACCCAGATGTGTATAAGAGACAGCCCCAGACCCACCGTCATATTTGGCAAGTCAAAGACAAATTAATTACTCTGACAGAGGACATTGATGGCTTTTATACTTCTTTTTGTTAGGGTTTTTTGTTTCGTATGGGTTTTTGTTTGGGGAGGGTTGTGGTTTGGTTGGGGAGCTATTTTCAATAGCAGAGTATGTGTAAGCACAAGATTTTAATAGTTTGCATAAGGCATCTTTGCATAGCTATTTAATTGTCCAATATGAAACCTTCACTCCTTTCTTAATGCTTTTATTATATATTTGTTTTGAAGTCTAAGTTTGTAGAGACAGAGAATGTTATTATAGACAAGACCCCAAAGGCTCTTGTTAGCAGACGGTTATGCTTCTAGTTGCCTTATCATGTTTCATGCACAATGTCTGTGGTTGTCAGGGGTGTTGGAAATACTGTGTTTGTTGAACAGGGCCTCCCTCCGCTGTTGCTGTGCCATGTGGCAAGTGAACTGAGTTGGGGCGTGCACAGCCAGGAGGAGGAGGAGAGACCTGTAGGAGTAAAGGATAGTTTGTAAATATCTCCTACTGCTCATTTTTAGTTGTTTTATGTTGCAGAAATTCATGGTATATAGTTGAATGCAAAACGAAACCATTTTATTTCAATGTTATTAAACAGTTTTGTTTTATTAGGAAGTAAATGTATTGTTGCAGTGTTTTGTGCCTGTTTAAAGGCTTTTGTTTAGCAGAGTGAATGTAAAATACAGTAAAATGTTAAGATTGTCATCTACTTTATGAAATACATCAACTTGGAATTTTTTTTTTTTTTAAGATTCTAACAAGGAAGTGAGGTGTGCAATAGATGGCAAGGACATAGTTGTGTTTTTACGTCATATTAGAGATTCCATCAAATGTTTCCACTCACTGAATTTTGCTGATGGCTGAATTCTTACTGTGGATTAATAATAGGATCATGCCCTTAGCAGATGTTTTAGTTCTGTTTTACATTTTAAATTAAGAGATTCCCAGATGCTCTCTTTTCCCTCATCTTAGGGTGGGATGAATTTTTTATATATAAGCAATATTTATTTAACTATTCTATAAGATTATTGAGTGCCTGCAAAGGCCTTTAAACATTCCTAGCCTTCCTTTCCATCATTGTTAAATGAGAGAAAGTAATTGTGCAATGTTTCTGATGATGTACCCAGCGAGCTGCATCCAAACTCAAATCCGTTGTAATGAGTAATCCAACAAAGTGCAGTTTGCGTTCAGTCCCCATCCCTTGACTTTGAATGAAAGAAGTGCTGTCTTACTCTCCTTCCAGTGAAGGGTTAATTAGCACAGAGTTTCACTGGATGAGACTGACCCAGGGATCTTACTGTATTTTACATGTGCCTGTAAATTATTTGCAAAAATGGAAAAAAAAAAAAAAAAAAAGGAAAAAAATGGTGTCTTAACATGGCAACTACCAAACTACCTTAAAAATAAATGTTGGTGACATAGCCAGTTAAGTATCAGTGAGCCTCCTACCTACCTTTAGGTCTGCCTGTTCCTCTTGTTTCAAAACCATTTCACATATGTACACTACTGAGGTAAGTTTGTAACTTGAAATGTGAACTTTTTTTTTAGGGTTAAGAACAAACTATAAAAATGTTTAAAAAAAAAAAGCTTTCGAGTTCTCTGTTTTCAAACATGCTGGCAGTTTAGTTGTTATCTTTAGTTGCTTTGTATTTGAAAAGCTTTTAAGTTTATTTAGATCTTGCTTCATTTACAATACATTCTTAGGATGTATGCAGTAAATAAAACTTTCTTAAAGCAATTTCAATACCTTATTTTAAATTGTGTTTTCTTTATACACTTTTTTTTCCCCAAACAAAATTAGAAGAAACCCTTATAGCATAGAAGGAATTGACTGTTTCTGGCTGGAGAAAGTCATATCTTTGATTTGGAATTATTAATGAAGTTGAGGTACATAGTAGAAATTGTGAATTATCAGTGTTTTCAGCCTTGGGTCTAGGTGGTAGAAAGTTGAACACTCAACTACTACTTAGCATCTGGATTAGAGTAGGATGTGGCAAAGCCTGTCACTGTTCTCAGTGCTGAAGTTTATTTATGATCCCAAGAGCTTCACACTTAGATATCCACATGGACTCAGTTGATGTGACATTGAGTTGTTCGATGGTCTCATGAAAGTACTGGTGTGACCTGTATGTCGGTCACCTCACTGGAAACCAGAGTTTTCTTTTTCACCTTTTTTGATAGCATGCAGCAAGGTTAGCAAGACACTGCCTTTTTCTCTATAGATCATCACTAACTTCGGGTGGGATCCATCAGCAAAGCCAATTAATAATTCAAGGGAAAGTGGTAACTTGTCAATGGAATTACCTCTAAAAACTGCCCCACGCATCTTTGCCATTGATTAAGAATTTTACCTAGTTAGTCTTGAAATGTCTTAACATGGCAACTACCAAACTACCTTAAAAATAAATGTTGGTGACATAGCCAGTTAAGTATCAGTGAGCCTCCTACCTACCTTTAGGTCTGCCTGTTCCTCTTGTTTCAAAACCATTTCACATATGTACACTACTGAGGTAAGTTTGTAACTTGAAATGTGAACTTTTTTTTTAGGGTTAAGAACAAACTATAAAAATGTTTAAAAAAAAAAAGCTTTCGAGTTCTCTGTTTTCAAACATGCTGGCAGTTTAGTTGTTATCTTTAGTTGCTTTGTATTTGAAAAGCTTTTAAGTTTATTTAGATCTTGCTTCATTTACAATACATTCTTAGGATGTATGCAGTAAATAAAACTTTCTTAAAGCAATTTCAATACCTTATTTTAAATTGTGTTTTCTTTATACACTTTTTTTTCCCCAAACAAAATTAGAAGAAACCCTTATAGCATAGAAGGAATTGACTGTTTCTGGCTGGAGAAAGTCATATCTTTGATTTGGAATTATTAATGAAGTTGAGGTACATAGTAGAAATTGTGAATTATCAGTGTTTTCAGCCTTGGGTCTAGGTGGTAGAAAGTTGAACACTCAACTACTACTTAGCATCTGGATTAGAGTAGGATGTGGCAAAGCCTGTCACTGTTCTCAGTGCTGAAGTTTATTTATGATCCCAAGAGCTTCACACTTAGATATCCACATGGACTCAGTTGATGTGACATTGAGTTGTTCGATGGTCTCATGAAAGTACTGGTGTGACTTGTATGTCGGTCACCTCACTGGAAACCAGAGTTTTCTTTTTCACCTTTTTTGATAGCATGCAGCAAGGTTAGCAAGACACTGCCTTTTTCTCTACAGATCATCACTAACTTCGGGTGGGATCCATCAGCAAAGCCAATTAATAATTCAAGGGAAAGTGGTAACTTGTCAATGGAATTACCTCTAAAAACTGCCCCACGCATCTTTGCCATTGATTAAGAATTTTACCTAGTTAGTCTTGAATAGCCTGGGTTATGGGCCTTCCCAACCCACAGTTCTTGGAATTCTAACTTCCTGCTTCCTCTTAAAAGGATAAAGTCTTTTTCACAGACAGGAAAGGCCAGAGAACTTCCCAAAATGAGAAATCAACGAGATTTGCTGATACTGTCTAGTTCTAGGAGATGAGCACAGATGCCCTTTAAGTTGTAGAATCAGAGTTTGATTGCTGTTGTCAGAAAACGAATTAAAAGAATTAATCTTACAGACTATTTCTTAACACCTCTACTAAATGCCCCGCTTTGTTCTAGGTCTGTGTTGAGTACAGCATGAACAAAACCAGCAAAACTTTGTACCCATAGAGCTTATATTAAAGTGGGAGAACACAGACCCAATAAGCAGACAAACAGTGTGCTGGGTGGGGATAAATGCTATGATTGAGTGATTCATTAGGCTCTAAGGCTGTTTGGTTTCCGTCACCTCAGGACCTCACAAGCACTTAGTGAAGTAGGCAGAACAGATACGTGACTGGCCAGGGCCCCACAGCTGGTAGGCACCAGGGCAGAAATTCAGACTCCAAGTCTCAGCACACTGACCCTGGAAATAGATTTAGTAGTACCAACAGCCTGCTTCACAGCCTACAAAAAGAAAAGCTTATCTCCAAAAGTAGTTTCTGTTGACTTCTAATGTGTTTTCACATGCAGCCTCTTTCCTCGGGGATAGGAGCTGAAGGTAGAATGGCAGAAATGCCTACGTTCAGCTCGGAAGACCGCACGAGGTGAGCTGCTCAAATTGTCTGGTAGGTGGAAGGAATTCGACTTATGCTGTATCAAGGATTATGGACGGGACTAAAAAACTACTGTAAAATCAACTATACCCTTCTGATTCTTCAAATTCTAAAAATATCTGTCAAGACAACATGCATAAGCACTTATTTAGGTGGAAGTAAAAACAGCTAGAACACAAAGTTTTCTTTTCTAATGAAGGTGTGAACAGTCCCAACATTTTACTGGATGCTGTGACATGGCATGCCCTATGCTGAGTGTATTTTGTCAACTATAATTGACCTTACTGGCTTACCAGACCCTGTTTTAAGGGCATTGGGGTCCTTGACTATTTTAAAGAGATGTATATAGTATATTACATGTTATCTTTATTATAAAGTGTTCTGGGGAGAGTTGAGTTTTTTCTTAAAAAAAAAAAACATGAAATGTGACATTTTGGCATGGCTGTTTTGAAAAAAATCACATTTGACACAACGACCTTGAAGGAAAAAAAAAGCATCTTCAGCTTTAAAAAATAAATTAGTGGTAGGATAACACAGATGTACTCATTTTATCCTTGTCCTGCCACTTCCTTGACACACTCCTCTCTGACCATTCAAGGTCAAGGGCATCATTAGGCTTAAACACAGAATGAAACTCAGGAGACATGTTGTGCTTCAGTCCCAAGTTCTAAGCTATCAGATTAGACATGGCCTTCCTTCTCCTTCCCTCATTAGTCTTCCGTCTCTAGGTGCCCAGTGTCCCTCAGTGATTGCCCAAACCCTTGGCAAGCACTGTGGCCTGGCCAAACAGGCTGGGCTTGCAGTCTGGATGCCTAGGGGATGAACCCCCGGCTTTGCTATTTATCAGCCGTGTGACCTTGGAAAAGACACCTTGCCTCTCTGAGCACCAGTTTCTTAATTGGTAAGAGATAGTAACCTCATAAGGTTACTGTGAAAATCAGATAAGTTAATGACTCTTTAAAAAGCCTGGATAAATAAATTTTTAAATAAGCTGGGTACATCATAGACAAGAAAGTTATTTCCTTTCTCTTCCTCTTTATAAACTGTAGTGTGAATGCATTCCACTGTCTTAACTGCATTAAGCCTTTCCATTTTACACCTTTCTGTGCTTTTGTTCACTTATTTATTCAGTAAACACTTGTCGAGTGCCAGCTCTCTATCAGAACTGGATGATGCACTGGAGAGGCGATGATCAACAAAATCAACCCCCCTCTGCCCTCCAGAAGCTCCCAGGCATGATAAGACAGTGATGAAAAGGCTATGAAATGGGAGGGGGCACCCACCCTGGCCTGGGCAAGGGGTTAAGAAGATTTTGGAGAGGAAGTGGCATCTAAGCAAAGAACAACAGGATGAGTTGAGGGGGAGGAGGGAGGGCAGATGAGCAGGAAGAAGAAACAGGAAATGCCCAGGCCCAGAAGAAAAAGCAAGTACCTAAACGACGTTCAGTGTGGCAGCCTCAAAAAAGAGGAGAAAGGGTGTGTGGGGACAACCTTTGCCCCCACCAACACTAAACATGGTTGATAGGCCTGTGTTAACTCTGGAAGGAAGAGATTTGGCCCGGATAACAAGGAAGTAGGAAGAACCCTAAATCATTCCTATTTAGGACTTTGAGTTTCTTTTAGAAAATGGTGGCAGCTGCCTTTAAACTGAAGGCCAGAGGGATTGTCTAGCAATCAATAGCATGATGCATCTGAGCGCTCCCCCTAGTGGCTGACTGCCTCTCTTCGGCCTTCCTGGCACCAGGTGATGCCCACCAATGCTGATTTTTGCCATGGGAGTCTGTAGGGCCAGCCAAGGCTCTGAGAGTTCTCACCCCTTCTTTCTTTAGAGGCAGGTTCCACCCTCTGGGACCTTCCATCCTTCCTGTCTGGAATCACATAGCAGCTGCCAGGATTGGCCAAACTCCCCACTCTCTCTTGGGAAGAGAGAATGCAGCCTTCTTGGGAAAGGTGATGGAGGCCCATAGTCCTGCAGATCAATGTGAGGATGGAGGCAAGTCCTAAGTAAGATCTCCTAAAGACACACTGGCTTCCTCAGCAGGGTTATATATCCTTGTGACTCCATTCCACACAATTATACTCACAATCAAAAACACCACCAAACCTTTCATTTGCAAGAAATATGACCTTTTCTGAGCTAATTTTTAGCCACCCTTCTTTCTTGGCTTGTTCTACTTTGTTTGTCAAAAATCTTCATTAATGATTAACCAACCATGAGGCTTAAATAGGCCTTAGTCATTCTGAGGCAGCTAAGACAAGTTACTGAAGCCCAGTCGTTTCTGAGATGACCTTGCTGGGGGCGCTGGGTCAAGACATTTTGAGCTCATGGTGTCATGATAGCACTGGGCCTTGCCAGTTCCCTCTGCTGGGACTCTTCCTGTCCTTTTTCAGAATTTGTATTCTAAGAAGTGGTGGCATCAGAGACCGGTATTTCTATCAGCTTCATCAGCTTCACCCCCCACCCCAATTCAAACATGTCCATTTGACATTTTCTCACTCATACCAAATGACATGCAAACTCAGCTTCCCAAAAGACACCTTCTCTCCTCTTTCCAAATAAGATGCTTTCATAACAGGAGAAATTCTGGAAATGTAACTATTTCTAAATGTGCTCTAACATCTATAGAAGGAAGCAGTCTGAGCATGAGACAATAGCAAAAATAACCTATTTTGCATAATTTCTTAACCCCTAAGTACAAATATCTAATTAAACCATTGAATGCCCAGTCAAGGCCTGCTGTCTGTACTTCTTGTTCTTGTTTGTCAATTTCCTTGTGTTTGTGTGCACATCAGTTGAGCCCAACTCTTTGTGACCATGTGGACAGTAGCCTTCCAGGCCCCACTGTCCATGGAATTCTCCAGGCAAGAATACTGGAGTGGGTTTCCATTTCCTATTCCAGGGGATCTTCCAGACCCAGGGATCGAACCCTCATTACCTGTGTCCCCTGCATTGCAGGCAGATTCTTTACCACTGGGGACTTCCCTAGTCACTCAGATGGTAAAGAAACTCCCTGCATTACAGGAGACCCAGGTTCAATCCCAGGGTCTGTAAGATCCCCTGGAGAAGGAAATGGCGACCCACTCCAGTATTCTTGCCTGGAGAATCCCATGGACGGAGGAGCTGGAGACTACAGTCCATGAGGTCACAAAGAGTTGGACACAACTGAGTGACGAACACTTTCACTTTCTTTACCACTGAGCCACTGGGGAAGCCCTTCCTTGTGTTTGGGAATAATGTTAAAGCTTAGACAGTGCTCACTGAGCAGGAGATCAAAGTAATGGCTGATAGTAACTTATGATATGTCAAGTAGTTTACATGGATTTTGAAAAACTTTATTAAAAAATAATACAGATGCAATATTATGCAAATATCATATACAGCATGATGAGTTCTCACAAACTGAGCACATCCATGTAACCAGCATCCGGATGAAAAACATGACCAGCATGCCAGAAGCTTCCCTATGGCCGTTTCCAGTCACACTCCCTCCTCATAAAGAAGTCACCACTTTGACTTCTCAGAGTATAGATATGTTTTGCATGGGTTATTTTTCCATACTTGAGATAGCTACTAGTATTACTCCCATTTTACAGATAAATACCAAGGAGGCAAAGAGAGATTCGATAACTTCACCAAGATTGCATGCATGAGTGCTCAGCTTTCAGTTGTGTCCAACTCTTTGTGACCCCATGGACTGTAGTGCACCAGGCTCCTCTGTCCAGGGTTTATCCTGGCAATAATACTGGAGTGGGTTGCCATTTCCTACTCCAGGGCATCTTCCCGACCCAGGGACTGAACCCACATCTCCAGCAGCTCCTGCACTGGCAGGCAAATTCTTTACCACTAAGCAACCTGGAAAGCCCAACCCCACAAGACCTCATAGCTGGTAACTAAAAGCGTTGGAATTTGAACATGGATTGTCTAACTCTGACCTGGGGATGGGGTGGGGAAGTATAATTATAATTCACTCATTTTGTAAGGACCTAAAGTCATTACTCCTTGGAAAAAAAGTTATGACCAACCTAGATAGCATATTCAAAAGCAGAGACATTACTTTGCTGACTAAGGTCCGTCTAGTCAAGGCTATGGTTTTTCCTGTGGTCATGTATGGATGTGAAAGTTGGACTGTGAAGAAGGCTGAGCGCCAAAGAATTAATGCTTTTGAACTGTAGTGTTGGAGAAGACTCTTGAGAGTCCCTTGGACTGCAAGGAGATCCAACCAGTCCATTCTGAAGATCAACCCTGGGATTTCTTTGGAAGAAATGATGCTAAAGCTGAAACTCCAGTACTTTGGTCACCTCATGCGAAGAGTTGACTCACTGGAAAAGATTCTGATGCTGGGAGGGATTGGGGGCAGGAGGAGAAGGGGACGACCGAGGGTGAGATGGCTGGATGGACGTGAGTCTGAGTGAACTCCGGGAGTTGGTGATGAACAGGGAGGCCTGGAGTGCTGCAATTCATGGGGTCGCAAAGAGTCGGACACGACTGAGTGACTGAACTGAACTGAACTGAAAGTCATTTGTTTCTTCTAGAAATTATACTGGTCTCCTCACAGAGTCACTTGACCACGAAGGTCATTGGAAAAAAGAGATGAAAAATCAGCCCATATGACAGAACATAGAGTACAAAACCTGGAGTTTTCAGGCCCTGAAGGATTACCTTCCCAAGTCCATTTTCCCCTGGGGGCTTCCAAATCTCTTGCCCATGGACATTCCCATTATCAAACTTCCCTCTCAGTAAGGAAAGTAATGAACTAATTCATACTGAGGTGAGTAATGCATTTTCACCAAGGACAGATCCCTTGTTCAATAAACTGAAGAACAAAGTTCTAATTTTGGAATGTAAGGCCTTCCCCAGTTAAAGTTATTAACTTCAAGGGTCAAGAGGTCCTCCGCCTGCTCATGACGTGATAGCAGGCATGTCACCACGAAGGCAGCCCAGTCTAGGGAGCTTGGGCTAGGAATTCTGAGTTGCTAGGGGCCAAAGGTGCCAAAGAATGTTCAACTACTGGACAACTGCATGCATTTCACATGCTAGTAAGATAGTGCTCAAAATCCTTCAAGCTAGACTTCAGCAGTGTGTGACCTGAAAACTTCCAGATATACAAGCTGGGTTTAGAAAAGGTAGAGGAACCAGAGGTTAAACTGTCAACATTTGTTGGATTATAGAAAAAGCAAGGGAATTCCAGAAAATGTCTACTTCTTCTTCATTGACTACTCAAAAGCCTTTGACTGTGTGGGTCACAACAAATATGGAAAATTCTTAAAAAGATGGAAATACCAAGCCATCTTACCTGTCTCCTGAGAAACCTACATGTGGGTCAAGAAGGAACACTTAGAACCTTACATGGAAGAACAGACTGATTCAAAATTGGGAAATGAGTAAGACAAGGCTATATATTGTCACCCTGTTTAACTTATATGCAGAGTACATATAAGTACTGATACCACTGTAATGGCAGAAAATGAAGAGGAACTAAAGAGCCTCTTGAGGGTAAAAGAGGAGATTGAAAAAACTGGCTTAAAACTCAACATTCAAAAAACTAAGATGATGGCATTCAGTCCCATCACTTCATGGCAAGTATATGGGGAAAAAGTAGAAGTGGCAGATTTTATATTCTTAGGCTCCAATCACTCCAGACAGTGACTGCAGCCACAAAATTAAAAGACACTTGCTCCTTGGAAGAAAATCTATGACAACCTAGACAGCATATTAAAAAAACAAAGACATCACTTTGCCAACAAAGATCTGAATAGTCAAAGCTATGATTTTTCCAGTAATCATGTATGGATATGAGAGTTGAATCATAAAGAAGGCAGAGCACCAAAGAACTGTGGTGCTGAAGAAGACTCCTGTGAGTCCCTTGGACAGCAAGGAGATCAAAGCAGTTAATCCAAAAGGAAATCAACCCTGAATATTCATTGCAAGGACTGATGCTGAAGATGAAGCTTCAATACTTTGGTCACCTGATACAAAGAGCTGACTCTTTGGAAAAGATCCTGATTCTGGGAAAGATTGAGGGCAGGAGGAAAAGAGGATGACAGAGGATGAGATGGTTGGATGGCATCACTGACTCAATGGACATGAGTTTGAGCAAACTCTGGAAGACAGTAAAGGACAGAGAAGCCTGGCATGCTGCAGTTCACGGGATCACAAAGAGTGGGACGTGACTTAGTGACTGAACGACAACAGGGACCAAATTATTAGACTCCTGGAGAATTCATTGAACGAGGCTAAGAGCAGCATCCTAGATATGAGAGGAACCGAATAAAATTCCAGAAAGTCACTCTAGTTAAGGAACTTCCTTTACCCTAAAACACTGCTCGTAATTTTAGCTTATTTTTGAATAGCATTCACTGTCCACAGAAGACTTTCTTCAGCCACATGTCACCTAAGCCTCATGAGAATCTGTAAGATAGTTACAGGTGACATTCTTCTTTCTCTCCCCCCCCTCATTCATCCATTTGTTTATTAGGAAATGTTTTTGAGCATCTACTGTGCCAGAGTTTGTGGTGGAAGCTAAAAGCACAATGGTGAACATTATCTCCATTTTATCAAGGAAAAAATTGAGGCTTGAAGAGAATAAATGACTTGGCCATGATCATATCAATACTCTAAATTAAATAATGTGGTGCAAGTGTTTACCCTGCACCAAAGACTTTAAATGCAGTGTCTCATTAAATCTTTACAACAACTCTATGAGGCAGTTATTTTACCTCCCATTTTATAAATGAAGTAACTAAAGGTCGGAGAGTTTACCTGACTGCCTGAGGTCTCACAGCTGTGTAAGTAGAAGAGCCAGCATTTGGATCCTTGTTGGTCTGACTCCAGAAATGAGAGCTTAAGTATTACCTTGTAGACTCAACTGCTGCTGATGTCACTGGCTCATCTGGGCCCTAAATAGAACTCATGAGAGTTTTGACTTCGTTGTGAACAATAGGATAAGAGCTCTTTGGTCGTGTGAGAGGCTGTACAATGACTTAGTTGGCTCGACGTAGTCCTGACTTTTAGGTTAAACAGACATTTCTGTGCATCTCTTACAGAATAGCCTTTTCACTCAAATGTTAAAAATATCCATTCAAACAGAACTAGAAATAAAGTCCTTGAAATCCAAAGTTTTAAAAAAACATGCCACAAATTAATAAGAACATACTGTATATATAGCACGGGGGAACGCTCTACTCCATACTCTACAATGGCTTATATGAGAAAAGAATGGGATATATCCCCTCTAAAAAAGAGGGGATGTATATGTATACATATATATATGTACATGTATAACTGATTCACTTTGCTATACACATCAAACTAACACAATATTGTAAACCAACTATACTCCAATAAAATTTTTTTTTAAAGAATAGAAAACATGCCACAATAGCTTAATGCCCTAATTTAAACACTCTATCCTGAATAGAGCTGGACCTGGGACATACCAAGCTTGAGATGCCTGTAGAGAACTCAAAGTTCAGAAGGTATCTGGATATATGAAAATGGGCTAAAACTATGAGTTTATAAAGTATGATACTTTATAACAATACTACATCCAGAAATCTTGAATGGACGTCTTTTTCATTTACCTTTAATCAGGTGTTTTGGGGCTCTTGATGGGATCAGTGTGATTCAATGCTTCAGGGAGGGGAGAGTAGAATGTCAGGCAGGTATCCAAGTCATCGCTCAGCTTTGACTCTCCATTTCCTTTCTGTCCATAGTGAGACAATAGTTTTGAAAAGCTGTAACAGAAGATGAGCAAAATTTCTGAACTGTGACAGCTCCCTTTTCAAAGATCCAATCCCATCAAGTCAGACCATTGAGCATTGTCAAGATTGCTCAGCTGCCAGCACCTGGGTAACAACCAATGTTCACTCTGATCAGCATCCATTCTGTTTAGTGGATTCTGTATCATATCAACTGGAAAGGAGAAAAGGGGAAGCTAAGTTTAGGAGAAAGGACAGGGGGTCAGTGGCAAATGTCCCACTCCAGAGTCAAAAACAAACCAGGCAATTATTTTAAAAATATTTTTGTACAGAGGAGCAAGAAGAGATACTGCAAAATCAAGTGGGACCCCAGACTTGTTCAAAGAGAGTCATAGAACACCGCAGCCAGCGCTGTTTCCCTATCACATCCCACACGGCAGGGAGAGGCAGAATGGTGTGTCAGAGGCAGGGACTGGATGACATACCTGCGTTCCTGCTGCTAGTTCTGGGTTCTCCATTGTCTCATTGTGACGTGTTCCCACATCTTCCCACCACCCCACTGCCGGCATGTTCCACTTGCCCGGCAGAGAAGGAAATGAAACCAGGGTTACCCACAGAAAACATTGCGGAGGCAGGGCTTTGGCAGAAGACGTGACTGCAGCTCCAAGGGTCTGCAGGTTCAGCACCATCAAATGCTCTCATGAGCTAGACAGAGCTCAACTCGCTGTGCATGGCCAAGAAAACCAGGCCCTTCATTGATTGGCGCCAGGACCAAACACTCAGAGATCAGATTAAATCACCTCACTGCATCAGAAACCACACCTTGGCCAGCAGGAAGATCCAGAACTTCCTACCTCTTGCCGTGACATTATATGAGCTTCTTTAAACAGAGAGTCATTTTGAAGGAAAAAGAGCAAGAGGGGAAAAAGAGTTCAGGCAGGGAGATGAACTTTAAACTAACTGAATATGTATTTAAAAGAGACTTTTAATCGCAAAGAGATTATTGTAAACCAAAAGAGCCCAAGATGCCTTTAATTGCTAGACCAAGTATTTTTTAAAAGTTGATTTCACTGTACTTGATTTACAGTGTTGTGTTTCATTTCCGCTGTATAGCAAAGGGATGCAGTTTATATATATATGTTATTTTTCATATTCTTTTCCATTATGGTTTATCACAGGATATTGAGTATAGTTCCTTGTGTTATATATAATAGTTTGCATCTGCTAATCCCAAATTCCCAATCCAGCCCTTCCTCACCCCCTTCGCCTTTGCAATCACAAGTCTGTTCTCTCTGTGAGTCTGTTTGTTTCATGGATAAGTTCATTTGTAAGGCTAAGTATCACTGTTATTCTGGCTCCCCAAGAAAACAAACTACAAACTATTATGTAAAACAAAGAAACCCTATTTCTTTTCTACATCTGAATGGGTTTTACTAATGAGGAAGTATCATCACTTCTGATGCTTCCCTTCATGGATAGTGAGTTCAGTGAACATAGCACCTGGCCTCTCCCTGCCTCTGTTCTCTTTGCGCTTCTGGAGCAGTAGTTTCACCTCTGAATGATAACTTTGGGAATGATTGGGCTTCAGTGGCTATGCAATTTCCTCTTCCTCTTGAAAGGGAGCCTAACAGTAGACAAGCTTCCCTCTGTTCTTTCCTCTCCGAAATCTGCCCAGATCCGTTGTTGCCTGGGAGGACTGCTTGCCAGATTGGGCAAACCTGCTGAATTTGAGAGCTCAGTTAGTAGGCCCGTTTGGCTTTTATGCTAAGCTAAGATCCCCAATGTCCTCCAGTCTCCTCCACCAGTAATAAACATGACATTTTCATCTCATTTTAAAACCAGATGGTAAAAGTAACATAATATAATATTCACCAATTCTTTTAAAGCAGACAATTCGGTGGCTTTTATTACCTTCACAATGTTGGATAACTGTCCTCACTATATAATTCCAGAGCATTTTCATCACTGCCCCCGCCCCCTGCAAAGGAAACTCTTACCCAGTAAGAAGTCACTCTCCATACCCTCTCACTCCAGTCCCTGGCAATCCCTGATCTGCCTTCAATCTCTACAGAATTGCCTATTCTGCTCATTTCCTATAAATAGAATCAAATAATATGTGGCTGTTTATGACTGGCATTTTTTCTCTTTAGCTTCTTTCCAAAATACACCCATGCTGTCTCATGTATCAGTACTTCATTTCTTTGTATGCCATTGTTTGGACATATCACATTTATTTATCCATTCAGCATCTGATGAACATTTGTGTTGTTTCTACTGGTTTGGGGTATTATGAATAATTCTACCAGGAATATTCATGTACAAGTTTTTTTTTTTTTTGAACACTTGTTTTTATTTCTTTGGGGCATGCACCTACCTAGGAGTGGAATTGCTAGGTCATATGATAATTCCATTATTCTATGTTTAACTTTTAAGGAACTGCCAAACTGTTTTGAGTGGCAGTGACACATTTTACATTCCCACCAGCACTGTATGTGGGTTCTAATTTCTCCATATTGTTGGCAACACAGGGCTTTTTTCCCTTTTTTTCCTTTTTCTCTCTCTCTTTTTTTAAAAATTATAGCCATCCTACAGTACTCTTGCCTGGCAAATCCCATGGACAGAGGAGCCTGGTAGGCTGTAGTCCATGGGGTCGCTAGGAGTTGGACATGACTGAGCGACTGAACTGAACTGAGCAACTTCACTTTCACTTTTCACTTTCATGCGTTGGAGAAGGAAATGGCAATCCACTCCAGTATTTGTGGTTGGAGGGTCCCAGGGACAGGGGAGCCTGGTGGGCTGCCATCTATGGGGTCGCACAGAGTCGGACACGACTGAAGCCACTTAGCAGCAGCAGCAGCAGTGGGTGTAAAGGGGTATATGTTGTGGTTTTGATTTGCATTTTCCTAGTGACTGCTGTGTGACTGCTTAGTGACTGCTAAGTAGCTTCAGTTGTGTCTCACTCTGCGAACCTATAGACTGTAGACCACCAGATCTCTCTGTCCATGGGACTGATTCTCCAGGCAAGAATACTGGAGTGGGTCGCCATACCCTCCTCCAGGGAAATTCCCGACCCAAGAATCAAACGTGTGTCTCATATCTCCTGCATTGGCAGGTGGGTTCTTTACCACTAGCCGCCACCTGGGAAGCCCTTCCCTAATGACTGCTGCTACTGCTGCTGCTAAGTCGCTTCAGCCGTGTCCGACTCTGTGTGACCCCATAGATGGCAGCCCACCGGGCCCCCCCGTCCCTGGGATTCTCCAGGCAAGAACACTGGAGTGGGTTGCCATTTCCTTTTCCAATGCATGAAAGTGAAAAGTGAAAGTGAAGTCGCTCAGTCGTGCCCGACTCTTTGCAACCCCATGGACTGCAGCCTACCGGGCTCCTCCGTCCATGGGATTTTCCAGGCAAGAGTGTGCTGGAGTGGGGTGCCACTGCCATCTCCCTAATGACTAGCAATGTTAATAATGTTTTTGCGTGCTTATTGGCCACTCATATGTATATATTCTTTGGAGAAACATCTATTCGAGTCTTTTACCCATTTTTAATTGGGTTGCCTTTTTGGTTTTTAGTTATAAAATTCTTTATATATTCTGGATACCAGACCCATATCAGATACATGATTTGAAAATAGTTGCTCCCATCATATGGATTACCTTTTCATAGTCTTTTTTTATATAATCCAAAAAAATTGGGGGCCACACCACATGGCCTGCAGGATCTCAGTTTCCTGACCTGAGGTTGAACCCAGGCCTCGGCAGTGAAAGCACCAAATCCTAACCACTAGATCATCAGGGAACTCCCATTCTTTTTATATTCTTGACAGTGTCCTTTGGTGACAAAGTTTTAACTTTGATGAAGCCAAATTTATGTTTTTTTTATTTTGTGCTTGTGCTTTTAGTGTCATATCTAAGAATTCATCGCCAAATCTAAAGTCATGAAGATTTTACCCTATTTTTTTCCCTATGTTTTCTAGTTTGACTGTTACATCTTTGATCCATGTTGAGTTAGTTTATGCCTGTGGTGTGAGGTAGGGGTCCAACTTCATTCTTTGGGTATTTTGTTGTCCCACTACAATTTATTGGAAAAACTATTATGTCCCTATTGAATTGTCTTGGCACCCTTGTCAAAAATCAATTCACTGCTGAGGTATGGGTTTGCTTCTAAACTCTCAGTTCTGTTTTGTTGATCTATGTCTACCCTTAGGTCAGCATCAGTCTTAATTAGCTTATTCTTGAAGTAAGTTTTGAAATTGAAAAGTGAATCCTCCAGGTTTGCACTACTTTTTCAAGAATGTTTTGACTATTTGGGATCCCTTGAATTCCATACGAATATTCAGGTCAGCTTTTTCACTTTTGCCCTCCCCCCACAAAACTTTTTTTTTTTGCAAGGACAATTCCACTGGATAGATCGCTTTGCAGAGTATTGCCAAATTAACAAAATTAAGGCTCCTAGTTCATGAACACAGAGTGTGCTTCCATTTACTTAAGTCTTCTTTAATATATTTCAGCAATGTTTCATTGCTTTCAGTATACAAATCTTGGTTAAATTTATTCATAAGTAGTTCATTCTTTTTGATGCTATTGTAAATGGATTTATTTCCTTTTTATTGTTAATGTGCTGAAATATAATTGTTTTTTTGTATGTTTTCAGTATTTTTTTATTGAAGTATAGTTGATTTACAATATTATATTAGCTTCAAGTGTACAGCATAATGATTTGGTATTTTTACAGTTTATACTCCATTAAAAGTTACTACAAGATAATGGCTATAATTTCCTGTGCAATACAACATATCCTTGTTCCTTATTATTAACATCTGTTTTAACTCCTTGTTTAATTTCTTAGTTCATATAAAACATGGAAGAGAAAAAGTAGAATTTATTGGGATCTTTCAGAAACCAACACTTGATATATATGAATTTGGTAGCCGAGGACACAGAATGAAGATCAGATAGAGTATATACGTTGACAAAGGCGGGATCAAGAACGGGACTTTGGTGAATATCAATGATTAGGGGGCAGGTAGGAGAACAGTCATTCATGTAGGGGTCTGGCTTCACAGAAATGACTTCTTAGACCAGAGAAGTTTCTTTCTCAAGCCGGAGAAAAGGCTTGACAAAGATCTTTCATCATTTATTGCTATATTATATGTAGAAGTCCACCACAAAGCTTAAAGCCTTGAAATGACAATTAGTTGAGCTTTGCTTTTCCTTATTTCAGTTCCTGGGTTTCTGCATGGTATTTGACAAAGTAGTTTTGCCCAATATAAAATAAGTCTGGAGAATACTAAATTAGATTTATGTGTTCTTTTAACCCCACGATATAAAGGTTTGTTGTCTGTGATGAGGAGGTAATGAGCTAGAGCACTGGCTTGCTAGTAAATGTTTAACAATTGGCTCTCTAGAAAGAAAAAGCCCTGAGCCTTTGCCAATTTCCATGGTATGAATAATCCCACCATGGTTGATTTCAAGATACCAAGGTGCTATTACCAAACACCCACTTAGGAAGAGAGTGCAATAGTCCAGCATTATTTAGCATTTCCACTGTACAGATAAAACAGGCTTGAATAACAGCATAGATAATCAGTTCAGTTCAGTCGCTCAGTCGTGTCCGACTCTTTGCGACCCCGTGGACTGTAACCTACTAGGCTTCTCCGTCCGTGGGATTCTCCAGGCAAGAATACTGGAGTGGATTGCCATTTCCTTCTCCAGGGGATCTTCCCGACCCAGGGATCGAACCTGGGTCTCCCGCATTAGAGGCAGACGCTTTAACCTCTGAGCCACCAGGGAAGCATAGATAATAGTGGTCAGTTTTTATTATTTATTACCTTTGTTTTTGCTATAATTTATTTTCTTCTAAGTTATAGCATTTCTTGTTTTAATAATGGCTGTGTTTAACAGTTGGCTCACACAAATTCCTGAAAGTCAAATAATCAGCTCTCACGGGCTGGTACAAGTCACTTCAACCTGAGCTACAGGAGCACTTTGAGCTGACAGACCTGTGCCCTTGCACAGACACAACAGCATGCTATGAGGTCATGCGGACCTCTCTCAGACTTCCTCCTTAAAATAATTTGGTAAGTCACTAAATTTCATTTCTTCACCAGTAAAATGGGATGATGGTGCGGGACAGGGAGGCCTGGAATGCTGCAGTCCATGTGATCGCAAAGAGTTGGACACGACTGAGAGACTAAGCACACACACACACACACAAATACTAGGTATAGCATTTGTGTGAGGACACAAATACAAATAAGTGTCATTCACTATGTACTTGCCATGGGCAGAGCCTTGGAAATCTTGCCCCCCAGAGTTTGGGAGGAGGGAACCAGAGTATCAGGCTCACGGCAACCCTAGAAATTGGGAAATCAGATTGTGATCATATGTCCCCCCTACAAAGCCTTCCTGGCTCCCCAAATATATTCCCAACAGACTGCTCAGAAACTTAATTGTTCTACTCTTTAAATTTCACATGTGTTGCCTAAAAGGAAGGAGGCTTTGCCCTGAGCACAGGGATCAAGGATCAGCCAGCCTAGGGCAGGCAGAGAGCAGGATCCCAGAGAGATGTCACCGGGGGCAGGTATGTTGCTGTGGGGCAAAGCTCCTGGCCTGGAGGAGGGCTTTGCGAGGGGCTGTTAGGACATGAAGGAAGGAAAGACACCTCTCAGTGGTGAGAGGGAAGGGTCAAGAAGAGGCACACACCAGTTCTGCCCTACCTCCCAGACCTGCATGGAGACTCTGATTTCACACCACCTCGTGAGAAAGCTAACATCCTCTTTGCTTTTCTGTGTCTTCAGCAGCAAATGCCAGGGATACACTTCATCCAGAAGTAAATGCACAGTGGCTGGCACTTGATCTCGTTTGTCAACATTTTGCAGCCTCTTTGGAGAGGGCTGAGGAAAGATGAACTGAGGTATAATCCTTTCACCCTGGGAAGGCCAGGTTTTTTTTTGCACCCTGGTATATAGTGGTCACTTATGAAACCACAAGAGCAACCTGTCCACCATATATTAGGTATGGAAAACCCAGCATTCTGGCAATTCCACCAAAACAGGGTCTTGCTTCAGAGAGCAGTAGCCAAGTTAAGTGTTGGGAACCTGGCTTTGTGCTCAACTGGGAGTCCCCGGGCAAGGCACTTGGCTGCTCTTGGCTTCCGTATCCTTTCTGTAAATCAGAGATAATAGTACCTACCTTGGAAATTTGTTTTAGGGAGACCTAAAAGCTATGGTTTTTCCAGTATTCATGTATGGATGTGAGAGTTGGACTGTGAAGAAGGCTGAGTGCCGAAGAATTGATGCTTTTGAACTGTGGTGTTGGAGAAGACTCTTGAGAGTCCCTTGGACTGCAAGGAGATCCAACCAGTCCATTCTGAAGGAGATCAGCCCTGGGATTTCTTTGGAAGGAATGATGCTGAAACTCAAGTACTTTGGCCACCTCATGTGAAGAGTTGACTCATTGGAAAAGACTCTGATGCTGGGAGGGATTGGGGGCAGGAGGAGAAGGGGACAACCGAGGGTGAGATGGCTGGATGGCATCACTGACTCGATGGATGTGAGTCTGAGTGAACTCCGGGAGTTGGTGATGGACAGGGAGGCCTGGCATGCTGTGATTCATGGGGTTGCAAAGAGTCGGACATGACTGAGCGACTGAAATGAACTGAACTGAACTGAATATGAGTAAAATGCTAATGTAGTAGGTGCTCAATAAATGGGAGCAGCTGGTGGTGTTACTACTGCCCATGTGACCTTGGCAAGGTTATTTCTTCTTTCTGGGTCTTAGTTTTCTTATTTGTGTCTTGTGGCCCAGATGACCTGGGAGGCACCTCTGGTTCTAGCATTTTGTTATTCCAAGATGAACAAGATCCTTTGCCTCAACTCTGGCCCTGCTTATCTAAAGGAAGAGATCAGACCATTTGCTGTTGCAATACTCAGATAGCAAAGACCTTTGACAGCCCCGAAGGCTTGTTCATCCATCCCCTTGAAAGGAGTTGCAATACTCTGGGGCAAGGAGAAAACTGGGGTGTTGCTCTAACCACAGGATTAGAAGAGAGTGCAAGGTGTCCGGCAGGAGGACCTGGGTGTATTGAAAACAGTTGTCCTTGAAATGCTGCCTGGTTGCTGTTGTTCAGTCGCTCAGTCGTGTCTGACTCTTTGTGATCCAATGGCCTACAGCACACCAGGCTTCCCTGTCCCTCACCATTTCCCGGAGTTTGCTCAAACTCAAGTCTATTGAGTCAGTGATGCCATCCAACCATCTCATCCTCTATTGTCCCCTCCTCCTCCTGCCTTCAGTCTTTCCCAGTTTAGAGAAGGAAATGAACGTGCTCTTGGGCCAAAGTCAAAATAGACATGTCAGCATTTTCTCAGGACCATCTCCTGGTATTCTACCCCCCAAATAAGTGATGGCTGAGTGGGAAAGACAGTTCTCCACTTTCAGAAAAAAATTCCCCTCTGGACTCCAGTTGAATGGGAGAAAGTCTTTTCGTTTTGAATAAGACCCTGTGAATGATTATCAGAGAGAGTTGGGTAGATGAAGTCAAAGTTTATACTCTGGGCTGGAGGGAACAGAAAGACAGATTGAAGGCAGGTGGTGCCCTATTGGTGCTCTTAGTCCTGCCTGGTGTTTCAAGTCATCCTAATGTCCTTAGCTCAGACACAGAATGTGACAAGAATCGAGTACCTTGGACACAGTAGAGGGCAAGGCTTCTCTCCCTCATCCTCAGATCCCTAGGGCAGGATGCTGAGGGCTTCAGGCTGACTTATTCCCAGAATATCTTGGGTCAACCCCATTTCCATAACAAAAAACAGAAAAGAGAAAAAAAAAGCCTATGACTATGTACAGGGTGCATTTTCTACAAATGGCTTTCTCAGAGCCTCATTTGTTAGCCTCTTTCTCAGAGCTGTGTTTTCTCAGAGCCTCATTTCTAGGAGGGGCCCCCTGATTTCCATGAGTGATTTCCAGATGTCGGTTAAGGAGCTGGTTTCCAGCTGGTTGGAAGCATTGCTCATTAAGAAAACTCACAAGACCCCAGGCCTTCAGATGACAAGTCAACGGGTTTCTGTCTCCCAGCTGGAAGGTTTCTGCTAAATGACAAACTTCCTGAAGTTTTTCCCTACACATCTTGTACTGTGATCAACGTTCAAGATTACATTTCAAGTTTTTATACTGTCTCTCGTTGTGTGCTACTAATTCCATGCCTCCCCGTCAGTATAAAGGAAGCATCTGTCACAGAAAAATGGCTCAAATGGGCAAGGAGCGCACCCAGCTGCCGTCTTCGTGTGCCTCTGGCGCTCCATCTCCTGCCTGCACTCAGAAGGGTGAGAGTTGCAAGGACCCTCAGATCGTATGTTCTCAGTTAATACCACCGCTGATCCGTCATGCCCTGGCTGCACTTTTATGCTAAATAATGGGAATATACTTAGCAATATCCTCAGAACTCTGCAACTGTAAAAAATGTGCCAGTAATGGACTCCAGGTGGGCCTCTCTTAAACCATGGGACACTCACATGCACAATTCTGTTATCCAGGCAAAAACAAAGAAAGAGGAGTATATTCATTTGCTAGGGCTGCCATAACAAAAGACACCCGACTGAGTGGCTAAACCAACAGAATTTATTTCTCACAGTTCTGGAGGCTGGAGGTTGATGATCACTGTTTTGGCAGGATTCTGCTGAGGGCTCTCTCCTTGGCTTGCAGACAGCGGCCTTCTCACTGTGTCCTCACATAGTCTTTCTGCTCTACGTGTCCATCCCTGGTGTTTCTTCAGTTCAGTTCAATTCAGTCACTCAGGCGTGTCCGACGCTTTGCGACCCCATGGACTGCAGCACGCCAGGCCTCCCTGTCCATCACCAACTCCCGGAGTTCACTCAGACTCACGTCCATCGAGTCAGTGATGCCATCCAGCCATCTCATCCTCTGTCGTCCCCTTCTCCTCCTGCCCCCAACCCCTCCCAGCATCAGAGTCTTTTCCATGTTTCTTAGTGTGTCGTAGTTTTGCCTTCTTATAAGGACACCAGTCAGATCAGCTTAGAGTCCTCCCTAACACCTCATATTAACTTAATTACCTCTTTAGGGCCCTCTTTCCAAATGCAGTCACAGCCTAACGAACTAGGGGCTAGGACTTCAACATATGTATTTGTGGGGACACATTTCAGCTCATAACAGTAAACTTCCCTACTTTTTGTTGTCACTGATGTTGATGAGGAGGAAAAGAAGAACATGCTCTATAATTTCAGAGGATATAAACACTCAGGAACTTTCCAGAGGTTAGCCATCAGGACCAAGAAAGTATTAAAAAATGAAATCACTGGCATGAAATAGAAAAAGCTGATTTTCTTCCACTGAAATATTGGATAATAGACTTAAATAAAATTACTGCAAATGGTGACTGCAGCCATGAAATTAAAAGATGCTTGCTCCTTGGAAGAAAAGCTATGACCAACCTAGACAGCATATTAAAAAAGCAGAGTCATTACTCTACCAACAAAAGTTCGTCTAGTCAAAGCTATGATTTTTCCAGTAGTCATGTATGGGTATGAGAGTTGGACTATAAAGAAAGCTGAGCATGGAAGAATTGATGCTTTTGAACTGTGGTGTTGGAGAAGACTCTTGAGAGTCCTTTGGACTGCAAGGAGATCCAACCAGCCCATTCTGAAGGAAATCAGTTCTGAATATTCATTGGAAGGACTGATATTGAAGCTGAAACTCCAATACTTTGGCCACCTGCTGCGAAGAACTGACTCATTGGAAGAGACCCTGACGCTGGGAAAGATTGAAGGCAGGAAAAGGGGACGACAGAGGATGAGATGGTTGGATGGCATCACCAATGCAATGGACATGAGTTTGAGTAGGCTCCAGGAGTTGATGATGGACAGGGAAGCCTGGCGTGCTCCAGTTCATAGGGTCACAAAGAGTTGGAAATGACCCAGCAACTGAACTGAGACTTAAATATCTTCACCACACAACTTGGATGTGCAAAGAAAGTGTTTTCTTTGTATTCTCATCTTATCTGTTGCTACTTGCGAGGTTAAGAGGAGAAAGACAACTGAATGCCCAAACCAACTTAAACCTTAGTCAACTGAATGTTTATTCAATTGGTCCCTTTTGGGTTTTGGCAATGATGCTGGGAAGAAGGCACCTTGAATTTACGCAGGTCCTGAGTAGGTGTTTGGCCCCATTACTGATGTCTGCAACTGGCATAGCTCTTGGTCTACCCTGCCACCCACTTGTCCCCTGGCACCTTGCCTCATCTAAGCTCCTTCTTAAGCTGTGGGGCCTTCAGAGCTCTGCCCTAGGCTCCCTCTGCCATGCGGGTGCAGTGGGCATCAGGGCCGGCTCACTGGCTCTCCAGTGGGAATGGAAGGAGACTTGGAACTGTGGAGCTCCTCCTCTCTCTCTGCCTGACACACAGCCTACTTTTCATACCACACTGGACTGCCCACCCTGCCACTGGCCCAGAGCAGTGTCTGCTACCAGAGGTCTCTTCTAAGCTTATCCACTATGCCTTTCATTGGAACATGTATCTCACCACTTTCCCTCCTAACTTAGCTTCTCTTCATGGCCTCTTCTTCCCATGATGCCCCAGATGAGAAGAGACAACTCATTTATTTCCTCTGCTTTATAGTTCCCTGGCTCTAACCCAGATACACCTACAAATTCCTGGCTAAACCTAAACCAAAAACAGAGTTATCTTCTCTGCCCTATTGGAGAAACCATGCTCTAGACCACATGGGAATTTAAATTATTTAGAAACATCCTTTCCCTCATCCCAGACCCAGCATTCAAGTTATTGTCTTGCTGTGAAATCCCATTTTTGATCTCAGAAACTGAATATTAACTTGCTTTCTCTTTGAATTTCTTCCGGAACCATTTTAATCACTTCTCTGGATAAAATGATTCCTCCAACCAGTAGGGAGAAAGCAAAAGAAAAGCACATTAATCCCCCCAATTATAACTCCCATAACAATAGTTTGTGTATTTCTTAACAGGCAAAGGCAACTCCCCAAAGCACTTGCTTAATATTTTTTAAGGAAAGGAAGGAAAAGAGGGAAAGAAATTAGTATTTTGAAGGCCATAACTAATTATTGCTGGTCTATGATAGGGTAGAACAAGGCAATTTGGTTTCAATCAAAATGGAAACTATTTTGAACAGTATGAGAGAAGCTGAGCCTATCACCCAACTTGGGAAGTGGACTAAAAAAGGGTCAGCATGGTAAAGATGAAGAGATGAACTAAATGACCTCTACAGAAAAACTTCTAGATCCCACTCCTGCTCTAACCCCAAAAAAGCCCAGAGATGATGTCGGAGCCATGCTTCCTGGAGCCCAGTGTATACTTGTGGCCAGGGCCCACCCCCAGCATGGCAGCCTCTGTGAGAACAGGAATGTGGTAGGACTGAGGAGTCTTTGGCCCCACAGAGTCTGTGGCATCTTTCCCAGCAAGGCAGCTGAAGCTGGGCAAACTTCAGGAGACGTGGAGTCTTCTGGGAAGAAGAGAGTCAGAAAGGCAGCAGACATTCCTCCACCCCGGAGGTGGGGAAGCTGAGAGGACCTTGGGGAGAGCAAACCAAGCCCACTCGAGGGCCTGTTTGGTGACTGTCTGGTAGAGAGGGTCCCGAGAATAGGGTCATAAGGCTTCTTGAAGCTTCAGTTTCCTCAAGTGTAGAAGGAGGGTATCGGTGCCAAACACCTGCATTCACTGAGAGGGTTACATGGGGTAACACAGATCCAGCGTCTAGAACTAGGTTTGTTACCAAGCAAGTTGTCAGTACATGGTGGCTCTTTTTATGACAGCCATTATTTTTTTTATGAAACCTGGGAAGAAATAATACAGGGACAGCAGAGTGGAAAAACCTGCAAGACGATCCTCTGGTATATAAAATAAACAAAAGATCTCTTTGTATGGCCCTTTTTCCTCCTTCTGGGTAAAACCAAGGAGCAGAGATCTGATTCTAAAGTTGCAGTCCATACTGTCTAAAAGGAACGTAATGTAACCAGGATCCTCCGGGTGTTTACTGAGAAAATGTGGAGGATATTTAACCCCATGCTGCAGGGTGAGGGTCACGTGCGGAGAGCCCAGCCCCTCTACTGTTCTCTTGTGATCCCGGAAGTCAGAGTCCTCAGGCTGAGTGATTTGGGGCAATGTATACACAATACTGAGTGGGAGGACTCTGGCTTGAGTGAAGAATGGAAAATTCCCCTTTTTACTGTGACTCCATAACTGGTGTGTTAAAAATGAACAAAAGGGATAGAAATAATGCAGACCAGAATTAAGAGTAGGAGAACCAAGAAAGGCAGAAACCCAGGAAGTGGAGTTGAGAAAAATAAGACCCTGAAGTTAGAATCACTATCACTGTGATTCAGCCGCTCGAGAAATGTTTACAGTCACCACTCCCTGGGTTTTCCAGAAAAGGAAACTGAGGCTCATAAAGTCAGATTACTTGTCCAAGTCCATGGTTAGCCAATTTGAGTCTCTCTTCAATCTAGCACTCTTGCCTCATCCAGGGATTAGAGAGAAGACCCTCAGAGGGAAGAGTCAAGAAGGAAGAAAAAGGTCATTACAATCCAAGTCCCAAGATCTATGATTAGCTGGCAATGTGCAGCCTCATGAAAGGAAACTTGACGCCAAGACTTCAGCCAGAAGAAGGCGCTGGGGATGGAGGCCTAATGTTAAAACAACAAGCAGTTGGAGTTGAGCAATGGATGGCAGGAATCCAGGCGCTGAAAGGGAGCAAATCCACCTGCTCAGGTACTGAAGCATAACAGGACTTGGCCAGGCTCAAGCTCAACAGGAGAGAAGGTGGAGGAGGGCAGAGCAAAGGGCTTGGCTGAAAAACAAAAACCCCTCACTTTACAACACTAAAGATTCTGGCACATCAGTGGACATTCTTTTTTTATCCCTTGCTCTTCAGCATCTAAATCCTCCTTCCAAATTTTGAGGAATTCCCTCCCCTATTATAAGCCAGAGCCTTCTTCTGGCACTAGCATCTCAAGAGTTAACCAGAGGACACGAACTCAGCGTAGCTGCACTGTATCTTCTGAGGATTAGCCAATATACCCATAACGTAGATGTGAAAAGATGGAAAATCTTGCACTTCTTGTCTAGGATACCACCACCTAGGACTCTGAACTGTGCAAATTCATAGGAGCAATGGTGTTGGATCCATGGTGGTGGTCGAGGCAGGCTTGTGTTAAGATTGATGCCCAAGGATGGTGGCCATGGTTGGTAAGGGTGGTGGCATCCTGGCCGCACTGTGTCTGCTGCCTAGCCTCCTTGGTTTCCAAGCCTGTTTCTCCTACCTTCTTACAAATTCTGTGAGCAACTTTTCATTAACTCATTTTCCATCATTGTCGGCAAGACTCCAACCACAGATACCTGGCTGTTATAGGCCCATGCCTCACCTGCTGCAGGAGGAGCCACGGAGTTTTAAAAGACTTTGACTCAGATCAGTTGTGAATCATACAAAGGGAAAGGATGTGAGAATAGGATGGAAGACTGAGAAGTTCACGGGGGAACACACACAGTGGAAACACATTCACAAAATCATCTGTTACACTTGCTAAAACCACTAATCTGGTGCTGGGAGAGAGATCTGGCTGAATGGTCCTCCCACAGCTGGTCTCCACTGGGGACAGACCCATATTCAGGCTGGAGGTTTAAAAACTTGCCCAGGATCACACAGGTAGCCAAGGGGCAGAATTCTTGGAAGCTGTTGGGTTCAGCTGGACCTTGAAATGTCAGGAAGAAAAGAGGCTTTGGTTTCTTTTTAAAAGAGGCATTAGATGGTAAAGGTCTGGACTGGATTATACAATCTGCACCAAGGACTTCCTCAGCTTCATAAACAATGAAGCATTGATTGCCGAACAGGGGGAGTCAAGAGCTATTTCCTGATGGGAACAAAGAAAACAACCCCTAGGATTTTTAAGCCGTGCTGGGAAAGATCCATAGCCATGCTCTCTCCTAGCTTTCCATGCTAAAACAGGAAGAAGGGAGAAAAGTTTGAAATAAAATTAAAGAGGAAGAAGGGAGAAATCCACAGTGGATATGGAAATACCTTCTGATCTTCTATCTGGCCACCATCCTCTAGGCCAGACTCCAGACTCCCTCTTCTTTCTTTGCAATAAGCCCTGAAATCTTAACCTGTTTCTATTTCCTCTCTAAAGCTGCTTTCACTCTCTCTATCCCTTAGAGTTCTTAGCACTCTTTCATCCCACACCAAAATGGCTACAGAGTAAGAACATCTCATTCCTGCTGTCCTCAAAGACAAATATAAACCTATTCTCTTAAGGATTTTCCTCCTAAGAATGTAAGACAAACAAACAGGGGGGCAAAAACAAAAAACAAACAAACAAACAAAGGGGTAGTTACAAAGCTTCAGATTCACATAATCCTGGATCTTTCATGCTGAGCCAAGACGTTATTAACTATAGCTAACATTTACCAATCATTTACTATTTACAAGGCACTGGACTAAGTATTCTATTGCTGCTATCTTACTTTATATTCCCAACTACCCCTTGCATTTTATTAATGGGACTGAAGCCAAGAGAGATTAAATAATTTTCGAAGGTCAATCAGTAGTTAGTTCAGTTCAGTTCAGTTCAGTTCAGTCACTCAGTCATGTCCGACTCTTTGTGACCCCATGAACCGCAGCACGCCAGGCCTCCCTATCCATCACCAACTCCCGGAGTTTACCCAAACCCATGTCCACTGAGTCGGTGATACCATCCAACCATCTCATCCTCTGTCATCCCCTTCTTCTCCTACCCTCAATCTTTCCCAGCATCAGGGTCTTTTCCAATGAGTCAGCTCTTTGCATCAGGTGGCCAAAGTATTGGAGTTTCAGCTTCAACATCAGTCCTTCCAATGAACACCCAGGACTGATCTCCTTTAGGATGGACTGGCTGGATCTCCTTGCAATGCAAGGGACTCTCAAGGTAGTTAGTTGCAGGATTGGAATTTGAACTCAAGTCTCTCTGACTTTACATCTGGTGCTCTTCTTTTAAATTTTAATTTTATAATACTCACTTCCATCCTTGTCTCTTATTCCCACCCCTTCTTTGCCTTACAGATAATTTTCCCCTTAGAGATAATTTCTATTAATTTCTGATGCACCTTGCTAGTGGGTTTTTTTTTTTTTTTTTTGGTAATATACATAGACACATACATACACGGGGTTTCCCAGGTAGCTCAGTGGTAAAGAATCCACCTGCCAAGCAGGAAACTCAGGTTCGATCCCTGGGTCAAGAAGATCCCCTGGAGGAGGAGATGGCAACCCACTCCAGGTTTCTTGCCTGGAAAGTCTCATGGACAGAGGAGCCTGGTAGACTAGTCCGTGGGCTCACAAAGAGTCAGACATGACTTAGGGCTTAAACAACAACAACATGAATACACAATGAGAGATTAAAGCTGGTGTTGTTTATACTTGAACAATAAGTTCTTGAACAATAAGTTGAATACTTATTCTATCTTTTTAAAAATGAAACAAAAAATCAATTTAGTCAGAAGGAAGGACTTTTCCAGAGCCAAATAAGAGGGGATTTGTAGGAAATGAATTCTTCTTTAGATGGATGAAAACAAGTATGTAAGAATTCTCCAGCACTGCCTAATGCTTCCTAGATAGCTTTTAAAAGTGTCTACAGTACCAACACTAGTATTTGGATATCAGAAACAGAAGTGTGAAAGAAATCGTCAAGTTTCCCTAACATAAAAAGCAATCAAGTATAAACCTAATTTGGTGGGGTGGGCAGGTAGCATGCTAAGCATTTTATTTTACTTAAATATAACAGTGATGCTATGAGATGGTTAGATAGCATCACTGACTCAATGGGCATGAATTTGAGCAAACTCTGGGAGACAGTGAAGGACAGGGGAGGCTGGCCTGCTGCAGTCCATGGGGTTGCAAAGAGTCAAACATGACTTTGCAAATGAACGAAAACAACAACATAACCCTAATAAAAGCCATGTGCCCATGTGACCAAGTCTCAGAATAGAGTCACAGATAAGGAAGCATATTACTATACTCAAAATTAATAAAAAATAAATTCCAGTCTTTATTCATATCTCTCAAAGAATATCAACAGAAATCCAATTCACAAGCTTTAGCAAATTTCCCAAATCCAAATTCTCCCCAGTACTGAGCCTATATTTTTTTCTTCCTCCTTCCACCTTTCCTCTCTCCACTAGCTCTTCAGTATATAAATTAACTTAGCTTCTTGTGCTAAGTGTTCTGTGATTTCTTCCCACTTCTCAGATTCTAGTTCTTCTTATCTTCCTTTGTTGTTGTTATTTAGTTGCTAAGTCATGCCTGACTCTTTTGTGACTCCATGGACTGTAGCCCACCAGGCTCCTCTGTCCATGGGATTTTCCAGGCAAGAATATTGAAGTGGGTTGCCATTTAGTTCTCCAGGGGATCTTCCCAAACCCAGGATCTAACCCGCATCCTTTGCATCTCCTTCTTGGCAGCAGATTCTTTACCACCATGGGAAGAATGGGAAGTCCTTCATATTCTCCTAGGATCTGGGAAACTGAACTGGCAATGATTCTTTAGAGGAGGGCTACTTTAAGGAATTGGCTCAGATGATCCTTGGGTTCCTCTGGAACCTGAGTCCATTGCAAGGCAGACTCTTAACCACCAGGCCACTAGGGAAGACCCAGGCATCTATTCTTAAAATAGGGAGTAGAAGTTTAGAGTCTGGTCATGAGGGCACAAGCAAGATCTGCATTATCAGAGCTGGGGTTAAGTCAAAGTCCTTGGACAGCAAGGAAATCAAATCAGTCAGTCCTAAAGAAAATCAACCATGATTATTCACTGGGAGGACTAACGCTGAAGCTGAAGCTCCAATACTTTGGCCACCTGATGTGAAGAACCTACTAACTGGAAAAGACTTTGATACTGGGAAAGACTGAAGGCAAGAGGAAAAGGGAGCAGTAGAGGATGGGATAGTTGGATGGCATTACTGAATCAATGAACATGAGTTTGAGGAGATTCTGGGAGATTGTGAAGGACAGGGAAGCCTTGCCGTGTTGCAGTTCATGGGATCACAGAGTCGGACACAACTTAGTGACTGAACAAGTCAAAGGAAGTAAAGAAAATGAAAGAACGTGGTGCTTACAAATGTTAAAATACTTATGATTCTGCATCCCTCTATCACAGGGCCTTCTTTAGCAGGTGTGCTAAATGGTTTTTCTCAGCAATGCCTTCCAAAACAAGTGCTTCCTTCTCCCGGTGTTTGTGTCTTTTCCATCTTTGTTGTCCTGATGTTTGTGCGTGCGTGCTAAATCACTTCAGTTGTGTCTGACTCTTTGTGACCCTATGAACCATAGCCTGCCAGGCTTCTCTGTCCATGGGATTCTAAGGCAAGAATACTGGAGTGGGTTAGCTGTGCTCTCCTTCAGGGGATCTTCTCGGCCCAGGGATCAAACCTTTGTCTCCTGTAGCTCCTGCATTGCAGGCAGATTCTTTATCACCGAGCAACCAGGGAAGCCCATCCTAATGGTTGTTCAGTTCAGTTCAGTTCAGTCACTCAGTCGTGTCCGACTCTTTGTGACCCCATGAATCGCAGCACGCCAGGCCTCCCTGTCCATCACCAACTCCCGGAGTCCACTCAGACCCACGTCCATCGAGTCCGTGATGCCATCCAGCCATCTCATCCTCTGTCGTCCCCTTCTCCTCCTGCCCCCAATCCCTCCCAGCATCAGAGTCCAATGAGTCAACTCTTCGCATGAGGTGGACAAAGTACTGGAGTTTCAGCTTTAGCATCATTCCTTCCAATGAAATCCCAGGGTTGATCTCCTTCAGAATGGACTGGTTGGATCTCCTTGCAGTCCAAGGGACTCTCAAGAGTCTTCTCCAACACCACAGTTCAAAAGCATCAATTCTTCGGCGCTCAGCCTTCTTCACAGTCCAATTCTCACATCCATACATGACCACAGGAAAAACCATAGCCTTGACTAGACGGACCTTAGTCGGCAAAGTAATGTCTCTGCTTTTGAATATGCTCTCTAGGTTGGTCATAACTTTTCTTCCAAGGAGTAAGCGTCTTTTAATTTCATGGCTGCAGTCACCATCTGCAGTGATTTTGGAGCCCCAAAAAATAAAGTCTGACACTGTTATTTGAGGGTAAATCAAATTCCTTTAAAACAACTGAACAAAGCAGCTTATTGCAATTATTCTTTGACTGAAAGGTTGAATTACTTAACCACCTTTCTCCTCCTAGTTCTTGTGCCTACTCCCTGCCCTCAAAGCCATGCCTCTCACCTCCAAAAAGATTTTAAGTCATGAGACACCATACATCTAGAACTATTCATCACAGAAAAAGAACTGGAAAGACTGTCAACAGGACAGTCCTAAAGAGTCATCCATTTGACTGATTTATTATTTTCCTTTGGTAGTCACTCAGATTATTCAGTGTCCCAGAAACAGAAAGTCTGAAGTTCTATTGATTCTTGTTTTGGTTCACTAACTATGGAAAAGTTATCTTGCATCATTCGGCAAGTGGATACAATCCCTAACATACAGAGAGCATTTTCCTGGTTTTGAAATACTGTCACATATATTAATACCATTTAAAACTTCCCCTTGCTCACTGAAGTGGAACTTTACAGTCAGGGAAATGAAGGCTGAGAGTGGTAGAATACCTTTTTCAAGATTACAGCTAGTCAGTAACTTAAGCTGTGACTCGGACTCAGGATTCCTGACTCCAAGTTCAGCCCTATATTCATTTTCATTGTTTCCTCCTCTCCTTCAATAATTTTGTCCTCCATCCTACCTCAACCACGGCCATGGTCCTATCTTAGACTCTGTCTAACAATCTACTTACAGTGTTAATGTTAAGCATCTCAACTACTGCCCACTTTTATTTTTTCCAGTTTACTCTCTCTTGACTCTCACTCCAACATTTCTTTGATCCCACCAGGACTTACAGTAGTCCTATCTCTTGCCCTCCTGTTCTGACCTTCCAGCTTTCCCAGATCATATTCTACAGGAGAAAACTGTCACTGTTCCTATGCATACATCTTCAGCTCCCTTTGCCCCGCCCCCCATCTCTTTCCTCATAAAGTTCCAACCCTGAAGAAATCTGATTTGACACCAGTTTTGCTATTCAGCAGCTGGCCACTGAACACAGGGGAGAAACACACACACATAAACACACACGCCCCATCCTGCCCTACCTCTGTTTTTCTGCTGAGTTTTTCTTCATTGCACTGTTGATGGTCATTGACTCTCACCCCAACTAGAACAGAAGCTCCATCAAGGCAGAGATTTTTTCCTGGTTTGTTCACTGCTATATTCTTAGAACCTAGAACAATGCTTGACCCAGAAGGGGAATTCAACAAATAGTTGTAAATGGATGAATGAATTAGTGAAAGAGCCTCTCCTCTGCAAATTGTCAGCTCAACCATGCTGTCTTCTTCTTGATCTAGGAGACTCAAAAAGCAGGTTATCAACAGCCAAGATATACCCAGCCAAGGACATCAGGTATGACTTTTAATCTCCTAAAGAGAAATATTAGTGAATAGGAAAATAATTTTCTCTCCTTCCCTCTTCCTTAGCCCTTCCCAGTTCCTCTGAAACAAGATGAACTCTAAGCAGCATATGCTGAATGAAACCTGAGCAAATGCCACTGGCAAGTCGCCCTGCCCAGTTTGGCTTTGATGAGAAGGAATGTGGCAGAGTTTTTGTGGATCAGTGACACTGAGAACATATCCGGCAGGGGTCCATCCACATTGGAGGAAGGCCATACAATCCCAGTTCACAGCAAAATCAACAAAAGAAGAGAGGATCAAGGACAGAACCCACAATGTATCATTCTGTGCCTGATATTACCAGAATAACTAGGTCCTGAGTTTGCAGAGGGAGGGAGGCAGAGGAGGAACTGAAAGGAGGAAGTGGATTTTTGTTTAATGAGTTTATTTTTCTTATAAGCAACGTATTGGAAAAATTTAGGACAATCTTAAAAGTAAACTGAAACAACAATTTTTCATAATCAAAATACCCAGATATAACCACTGCTCAGATTTTTATGTTTCTTTATTATAGTTTTTTGTCGTATTAGCTTTCTGCTGGTCATATAAACAACACAATAGCCTTCCTTGGCAAAATTTCTGATCATTTCTGTAGAATACTACTCCGAAGTTTTCACTCAAATGAATGACCATTTTAAAGCATTTTGAGATACACTGCCTCATTGCTTTACAGAGAGATCATACTAATTTCCACTCTCTCTCACACAGTAGGAGAATACATACCTCACTTGGTTTCAACTGGCCTCACTTTCCTCAACTCACTTCGCCTTACTTGACCTGCCCTCACCTCATCAGTGTCAACCAAAATCACCTTGAAAATATTTGAATCAAAACGTTGTGTAAAAATATGGAATTAACTAGCATTACTTCCTGACCACCTTAATATTCCCAGGTGAAGGTGAAGGTGAAGGTGAAGTCGCTCAGTCGTGTCCGACTCTTTGCGACCCCATGGACTGTAACCTACTAGGCTTCTCCGTCCATGGGATTCTCCAGGCAAGAATACTGGAGTGGATTGCCATTTCCTTCTCCAGGGGATCTTCCCAACCCAGGGATCGAACCTGGGTCTCCCGCATTGGAGGCAGACGCTTTAACCTCTGAGCCACCAGGGAAGAGGGGGAATGAAAAGGCAAGGGATAAAGTCTGACAGATTGAGATGCCCTCTTAAATCTAAAAAAAAAAGTGCTTCTCATTACCTGCCTTGTCTTCTATAACCACCATTAACCACTTCCTCTCTTGTTGGATTGTGGCCAAACCCTTGTACCAAAGGCTTCTCTTCTCGCCTAAAGCCAAATTAAGCTGTCTCCTTTTTTTTTTTTTTTTTGGTAATTTCCTTGCATGAACTCCTTAGGAATCTCCTGAGCTCAGAGCCCACTACCCTGCCCACAGCAACTTTCTCAACAGCTCTCAAATTTGGCCTCTCGCACTCCTGACTTGCCACATTGCTTTCTCTTCCTCTCCCATTTGGAGATTAGGTGGAAATATGCAAGCATTCCTACCTTGGGTTTTTCTTCTGTGGATACGTGTGTGTGTTTAAGGACTCAAAATACTTCAGAGTGTGATAATGACGAAGGTGATGATATCACTGCTCTCTGCAGTGATGCCTGGCATTGCCTGAACATTCCAGGCACCGTGCTCAACAACTGGAAACACATATTCTTTTACAGCTGCCCTGGGAGTTAGGCACTGTTATTACATCTATTTTATAGACTAAGGAGTGGCCTCCCAGGTGGGTTAGATCCCTGGGTGGGAAGATCCCCTTGGCAACCCACTCCAGTATTCTAGCCTGGGACATCCCACAGACAGAGGAGCCTGGAGGGCTACAGTTCTGCTGCAAAGAGTAAGACACGACTGAGCAACTAACACACACACACACACACACACACAATTCAGGAGGTTTAGAGAAGGAGGTCTGATTTAGGTCACTTCACCTATAAATGTCAGTGCCATGCCTAGAGTTCTATCCGACTCCAAAGATGATATTGTTAAACCTTTCCCTGGGTTTTCCTCATGTCCATGCCAAGCATTCCCGATGTTTCCACCCGCCAGTTCCTTTAATAACAGTCAGCATCATTGTATTTTGAAATCACATCTTCTATATTTGCAGGAAATGTATTTTCCTTCCAAAAATTTCTCAAGATCCTGGGGAAGGGAGAATGCTGTTACTCCTCACTGTGGACAGCTGCTCCAGGCTATTTCATGGATTGTCCCCCTCCCCTCCCCCCCCCGCTTCACGTAACTTTTCTTCAGGTGGCGGTTCACGCCAAACACCCCAACACTAGTGTACACATATCTGTTCTAGTGTACACACAGCTTCACTCTGTCCTCTCCCTTCATGATATTGCTATACCCAGACTTGGATATAGATTGCTACTGAAGGCTTAGGAGGAACAGAAGGAGATTACTAAAGAACAGGAGGGCTTGAAACCGGCAATCAGATTTCACTGCTGCAAAGTCTGGTGCTGAGCCAGTCTAGTAGCGTGTATTCAAGAGCAGAGACTCTGGAGCCCAAGTCCTGGCCCTACTGAAAAAGCCTTTTGCTGGTGGTGAGGGTGGGTCATCTTGGTTGTTTACAGTATCTTCTGTTCTGATTGGTTAGAAGTCTAGCAAGCATAAAATAGACACTAGCAGAAGCTGACCAATCAGAATAGATAGGCCAGCTTCTGCTAGTGTCTATTTTATGCTTGCTATCAGCATCACAGGGCTTTGCTCATAGCTCAGTCGGTAAAGAATCTGCCTGCAATGCAGAAGACCCAGGTTCGATTCCTGGGTCGGGAAGATCCCCTGGAGAAGGAAATGGCAATCCATTCCAGTATTCTTTCCTGGAAAATCCCATGGATAAAGGAGCCTGAATAAAGGTCCATCTAGTCAAGGCTATGGTTTTCCCTGTGGTCATGTATGGATGTGAGAGTTGGACTGTGAAGAAGGCTGAGCGCCGAAGAATTGATGCTTTTGAACTGTGGTGTTGGAGAAGACTCTTGAGAGTCCCTTGGACTGCAAGGAGATCCAACCAGTCCATTCTGAAGGAGATCAACCCTGAGATTTCTTTGGAAGGAATGATGCTAAAGCTGAACCCCCAGTACTTTGTCCACCTCATGCGAAGAGTTGACTCATTGGAAAAGACTCTGATGCTGGGGGGGATTGGGGGCAGGAGGAGAAGGGGACGACCGAGGATGAGATGGCTGGATGGCATCACGGACTCGATGGATGTGAGTCTGAGTGAACTCCGAGAGATGGTAATGAACAGGGAGGCCTGGCGTGCTGCGATTCATGGGGTCGCAAGAGTCGGACACGACTTAGTGATTAAACCACCACCATCAGCACCATTGGGCTTCCCCAGTGGTTCAGCAGTAAAGAATCTGCCTCTAACGCAGGAGAGGCGGGTTCGACTCCTGGGCGGGGCAGATCCCCTGGAGGAAGTCATGGCAACCCACTCCAGTATTCTTGCCTGGGAAATCTCACAGACAGAGGAGTCTGGTGGGCTATAGTCAATGGGGTTGCAAAGACTCCGACATGGCTTAGCAACTAAACAACAATCAGCACCATGCTGATTATTAAATGTTTTGACTATCACCCTCTTAGGAAGTATTTAAATTGTAGCATGTTACTTAAGCATTTTTGTACCTCCATTTCCTCAGCTTTTTGCCAGAGGCCACAAAGCCCTTTGGGATCAGAGTAGGGGAGGCTACTTATTGCAGTGACTGGCATTTGAAGATGGGTAGGAGGAAGCTAAAAAAAAAATGAAATGACTTTGCACGTAGGTGCTCAGAGAGACCACTAGCCATGTACCCAAGGCCTGCCTGGTGAGACTGGGCCCTGAATACGCCTTTGCTTCTGCTGCTGCTGCTGCTAAGTCGCTTCAGTCGTGTCCGACTCTGTGCAACCCCATAGACGGCAGCCCACCAGGCTTCCCCGTCCCTGGGATTCTCCAGGCAAGAACAGTGGAGTGGGTTGCCATTTCCTTCTCCAATGCATGAAAGTGAAAAGTGAAAGTGAAGTTGCTCAGTTGTGTCCGATTCTTCACGATCCCCTGGACTGCAGCCTACCGGGCTCCTCCGTCCATGGGATTTTCCAGGCAAGAATACCGGAGTGGGCCGCCATTGCCTTTCCGGAATACACCTTTAAAAAATGCTAAAATCGAATGACCGTTGGCTGACAATTACACTGTCGTGAGGGCAAAACCATTTGCAGTCAATACTATAAAACCTCTTTACAGTCACTCCTTGAATGAAAACAGCTTAATGTCACCTGCCCACGGTGAGTGAATTTCAGATGAATGAGTCTCTGGAAATAAAGAGAGATTTTCTGAGAAACTGACAGAATTATAAAAAGCTGCCACTTTAAACTTGCCTCAGAAGAAGAACTCACAATAGATTTAACTATAAATTATTTTGTTTAAAAAAATATAAAAGGCTAGCTACAAACCAAAGTATATATGTTATAAAATATGGCAGACAAAAAATTTGGTCTCTTTAATGTATAACTTATACCAGTTAGTCATGTTTTGGGGAGAAAACACCATGTTATATGCCAGCTTAGATGGGAGGAGGATTTGTGGGAGAATGGATGCATGTATATGTATGCCTGAGCCCCTTGGGATGTTCCAAATTTGTTAATCAGCTATACTCCAATACAAATTAAAAAATTTAGATTGAAAAAAAATCAATATAGAGAAAACATTGTCTTTGGACCATAATTTTTTAAATGGCCAGAGAACATGAGTAGATAAAACAGACAGAGTAAATGTAAATAACTTAAAAAACTTTTGAAAGAAATATTCTGCCTCATTGATAACTAAATAAATTTATATTTTTAAAAAGTTTCTTTGGTTGTCAAATACTTTATTCATATTTATTGTATATTTAAAAGTTGCTAAGAAAGTAGATCTTAAATGTTCTCATCACATGAAAAAAAAACTGTAGCATGTGAGATGATAGATGTTAATGAGACTTATTGTGATGATCATTTTGCAATATATATAAATATCAAATCATTATGTTGCATGCCTGAAACTAATATCATGCTATATGTCAATTATATCACACCAATAAATAATTTATTCATTCAAAAAGTAAATATTGAGCATGTACTACATGCAAGACACTGTTTAGGCCCTGGAGCTTCAGCAGTGAACAAGGTAAACACAAAACCCACCCTCTAGGAGATTTCATGCTAGTGTGGGAGGCGAAAAATTTAAAAATCACATAAAATATATGTTAGATAGTGGTAAGTCCTAAAAAGAAAAGGAAATCCAGACAGGGGAGGGCCTGAAAGATGGGGAAGAACAAGTGCTCCGTTTGATAGGGTGGCCTGGGACCAGTAGGAAACTGAATGAGACGAAGGAGGGAGTCAAGCAGGTATCCGGGGCAGGGGTTTCTCAGTAGAGACGCTAGGAAGGAAAAAGGCCCTGAGGCCAAAATGTGACTGCTGTTTTGAATGATCAGTAGAAAGGCTGAGTGGCTAGAACAGAACGAACAAGGGAGAGAGGAAGAGGAGTCAAATAAGAGAAAGGACGTGAAGGCTGGATGATCAAGGCCCTGTAGATCTTTTAAGGACTACAGCTTTATCTTGTAACGCAGTGGGAAGCCATGGCAGGGTCTGAGGAGGGGAGAGTATAAACTGATGTATCAGTTTGCTGCGGCTGCCATAACAAAACACCAGGGACAGAGTGGCTTACACGACAAAAATTTATTTTCTCACATTATTTTCTGGAGGCTGTAGTCCAAGATCAAGGAGTGGGAAGGCTAGGTTTCTTCTGAAGCCTTTTCCTTAGGCTTGCTGTGTCCTCACCTGGCCTTTCCTCTGTGAATGTCCGTCACAGGGGTGTCTCTCTCTGTGCCCAAGTTCCTTCTTCTCATAAGGACATAAGTCAAATTGGATGAGGGACCACCTGGATGCATTGCTTTCACTGAAATCATTTCTTTTAAGACTCTATCTCCAAGTATAGTTATATTCTAAGGTACTAGGAGTTGGACCTTCAACACATAAATTTGGGGAGGCACAATTCAGCCCCCAACAAGTGATTTACATTTCAACAGCATTGTTCTCATTGTTGGGCTGAGAATAGATTCAAGCACAGAAACCAGAAGACCAGTTAAAGGTTATCACAACAATCCAGACAAGAGATAATAGTGGCTGGGGCCAGGTAATAGTAGGATATGCCTGAGTACATGCTCAGTCGCTCAGTCATGCCTGACTCTTGGCAACCCCATGAACTGTAAGCCCGCCAGGCTCCTCTCTGTCCATGGAATTTTCCAGGCAAGAATACTGGAGTTGACTGCCATTTCTTACTCCAGGGGATCTTCCTGACCCAGGGATCTAACCCACATCTCCTGCATCTCCTGCATTAGCAAGCAAATTCTTTACTACTGAGTCACCTGGGAAGTTCCCAGGTAATAGTAGTGGAGGTACTTAAAAGGCATTGCATTCTGATCATTTTGAGGATAGCTAGAGCTGATTGCAGAGAAGGCGATGGCACCCTACTCCAGTACTCTTGCCTGGAAAATCCCATGGACGGAGGAGCCTGGTAGGCTGCAGTCCATGGTGTCGCTGTAAGTCAGACACGACTGAACGACTTCACTTTCACTTTTCACTTTCATGCATTGGAGAAGAAAATGGCAACCCACTCCACTGTTCTTGCCTGGAGAATTCCATGGACGGAGGAGCCTGGTGGGCTGCCGTCTATGGGGTCGCACAGAGTCGGATATGACTGAAGCGACTTAGCAGCAGCAGCAGCAGAGCTGACTGGATGGGATGAATCCTGAGTAGGAGAAAAAAGACAGGAGTTAGGATGACTTCAAGGATTTTAACTTGAACAACCAGGGAAACAGTTCCTGGTTACTGATGTGGGGGAAAGACTAAGGTTTGTAGTGAGGGGTGGGGGGTGGGGGGTGATATCAGAATCTCTGTTTGGTATTTGAACATGTTAAACGTGAAATCCCTATTAGATATCCAAAAGGTAGCTGCATCTATGGGTGTGAAGTTCAGGGAAGAGATCACAATGGACATAAAAATTATTTGGCCTGGAATTTCAACCCAGCCCAGTTCTCAGGGGTGGGGAAGAGCCTTGTTTCAAATCTTCTAGATCTTGAAATGAAGCAATTCACTTGCTTTGGGTTTATATATCAACCTTCTAAACTTGAGACCTGAAAGTGGAGTTATTAGCCTGTAAATGTCTAAAGTAATTAGGCTGCAATGACAGTCTTCAAACCAAACAAGGCAAAGAAAATTTTTCTTTGGTTTATAACCAGAAAGGAGACTTTATAGCCAGTGTTTGGCAAAATGCTGTTCTCCCCAAAACACCTAGAGGTATTCATTTAAGTGGAGTCATACAGTATTTGTTCTTCTATGAACTACTTCTTCTCAGAATATTTTAATAACTTTATTGAGGTGTAATTAATTGATGTACAGTAATAAATTGCTTCTTAAATTTAAAAAAGACCAGGGGCCTCCCTGGTGGCTTAGTGGTAAAGTATCTGCCTGCCAATGCAGGAGACACGTGTTCGATCCCTGGCCTGGGAAGATCCCGCATGCCACAGAGCAGCTAAAAGCCATGTGCCGCAACTACTGAGCCTGTGCTCTAGAGCCTGGGAGCTGCAACTACTGAAGCCCGCATGCCCTGGAGCCCATGCTCCAAAACAAGAGAAGCCACTGAAATGAGAAGCCCATGCACTGCAGCTGGAGAGTAGCCCCCACTCACCGCAGCTAGAGAAAAATCTCACACAGCAACAAAGACCCAGCACAGTGAAAAATAAAATAAAGAAATAAATTATTAAAAAATAAAATGACTGAACTCGGGAGAACCCGTTCAGTTTGATTGAACCCACATGATCACAGCAATCAACAGTTCAGACATGATTCAATCTGTTCTCTCAGTGTCTAAATAGGGTAAGACTTAACTGATTTCTTGGAAAAGACACATTTTTTGTATACTCCTATCATTTCCAAGTTCCCTCCCAGGGTTGGCCAACCAGGTATCAATCTGTGCCTTATTAGGAACCGGGCTGCCCAGCAGGAGGTAAGCAGCCAGTGAGCAAGAGAAGCTTCATCTGCTGTTCCCCATTGTTCCCCATTGCTCACCTGAACACCACCCCAACCCCACCCATGGAATAATCATTGTCCCTGAAACTGGTCCCTGCTGCCAAGAAGATTGGGGACCGCTGCCTCAAACCACTGTGGATGGGAGTAGAGCAGAAGTTTCACAACAGGATGAAGGTTTAGGGATGCTAAAACACCGTCACAGTGGGCCTGTCACCTCATCTCAAATGACCTTTGGCCTGAGAATATTCGTATCAGGACAAGAACTTCAATAGGACTATTAGTAATTAATTTTGCCAGCTGTCATCTGTTTAACCCTGTGGGCTATTTAAGCACTTCATATGTATTAACTCATTCAATCTTCACAGCAGCATTATGTGACAGATATAACCATTGTCCTCATTTTGCAGATGAGGATATTGAGGTGGAGGGAAACTGGGTAACTTGCTCAAGATCACACAGTAAGAAATCAAACAAGCAGTGTGGCTCGTTGCCTTTCCTCCACTAGTGCTTCTCAAACATGAGTGCACATCGGAATTTCCAGGAGAGCCTGTTTAAACAGATTGCTGGGCCCACTTCAGAATTTCTGATTCAGTAGCTCTTAGACGGAACCTCAGGATTTACATTTCTAGCACATTCCTAAATATGCTATGCTGCTGGTCTGGGGATCACATACTGAAAACCCTGTCTCTAATAAGAAGTTAAAAGTGACTATATCTGCTAGATTTTATCAGGCGCTTGACAAGACCAGCAACACTGAGAGCGGTTGTTCCCATTTTACAACTCAGGATTTGAGAGTCAACAAGAATTAAGGCTTCCCAGTGGCGCTAGTGGTAAAGAACCTGCCTGCCAATGCAGGAGACATGAGAGACATATGAGATCCGTGGCTCGGGAAGATCCCCTGGAGAAGGAAATGGCACCCCACTCCAGTATTCTTGCCTGGAGAATCCCATGGACAGAGGAGCCTGGTGGGCTACAGTCCATAGCGTTGCACAGAGTCAGACACGACTGAAGCAACTTAGTACGCACACACGGCAAGATTAAGGACCTGCTCAAGTTCACAGAAGCGGAAGTAAGCAACCTGTGTTCAAGACCAGCTTGCTGAATGCCAAAGCCCTTCTATACCCACTGCCTCACTGGGTGCCCTAGACAGGGTAAAAATTGAGCACCTCTTCAAAGCAATATTTAGTAAATATTTGTCTTTCATTTTAGTGGAGACAGGTGAAACAGATTTTCTATTAATAGAATTATACATATCTGGCACATGTATCTTTATCTTAAAGAAGAGAATGAATCCCCTGCATTGAATAGCACCTAACATTTTAACCTCTGTGGCAGTGTCTTTCACTTTATATTATTGCTGTCACTCATGCTGCTCAGTCCTCCAGTCATGTCCAACTCTGTGACCCCATGGACTGTAGCCTGACAGGCTCTCCTGTCCATAGATTTCTCCAAGCAAGAATACTGGAGTGGGTTGCCCATGCCCTTCTCCAGGGAATCTTCTCAATCCAGAGATTGAACCCGCGTCTCCTGCCTCTCCTGCACTGCAGGCGGATTCTTTACCACTTAGCCACCAGGAAGCTCTCTGTCACTAATAACTTGGTAGTATTTGGCCATTCACAGTCATTAAGGATGACTTAATGAATGTAGTTTTGAAGTCTTATTCAATGTTTATGTTCAGTTCTTTTTTCTTTTCTGATTTTCATGTTGGTATAATATTTCCTTCATTTTTAAAGTTTTTTTTTTTTTTTTTTTCAATTTATCAAGCCAGGTAAATTTTGGGAAAAATTAGTAAATGGTTTAAGTTTCAGAATTTTAACTGGCTCTAGGAGCTAACTTTGTATTTCTATCGGCTGGTCTCAGAATTGGTAGGGTGTTCAGCTGGGCCACTTGCAACATGCAAGGACCCAGGTAAGAGTTTATGTTTCTCATTCAAGACTGCTATCTATGTTGACAAGATAGGGACAAATTTTAATTTGTCCTTATTACATAAAGAATGGTATGCAAGCACCTGGATTAATTGGTGCCCTATTTTCTGTTTTTTCCCCAGGGTTGTTATGGTCCACACTGTTGAGTACCAACCAAAATCTTCCTTGGCAATAGAACCCTGCTGTTCTTCAGTACTGGGAGTGCAACAATGTGGTGAAGGAAAGTGGACCAACACCCCTCACCACCTCTGCCTAGCCCAAGGAAAAAAATCTGATTGTTTTAAAACCAGTTATGCAAAGGTGTGGTCTAAGCTCTGTCAGTGATTGGCATAGGGGTGTGCATGTAACCAAGTTTTCGCCAATGAGATGTAATACAAAGAACACTGCCGGGGCTTCTGGGAAAGATTTTGCTTCCTGATACAAGTAAGGAAAGCTATTCTTCCTTTTATTTCTCATCGCAAAAAATTTTATACTACCTGCTCCATTTGCAGAGCATTTTTAAAAACATGTAAGGTACTGCCTAATTCTCTAGTAAGCACTGAATCAATGGTAAGACTGGTCTCCTGAAGAAACAGAGACTCTTGAGCTCCGTAGCTTTGACCCTACAAGTGAGTACAGGGCCTGGAATGCCTGGAGTCCACTCCTAGGGACAAAGAACACCTGGATGTCGGCCAGCTCTCTGCCTAGCAGCTAGTCTCTGAACATTGGTCAAGTTATCTGATGTGAGAATCTCAATTGCTACATGTAGTTCTACAGCTAAATTACATATGAAGGCTCAGATAGGCTTAAATAACTTTTCCCAGTATCAACCATTAAGAATTCAACGTGACTGGTGCAGAACAAGACAAATCTCTATCTCTAGGTAGGTTTTCTGGATTACAGGGACTCCTCTGGGCTACATTTAGGCCCTTGCAACTAAATTTAATTGCTACTACAGTTATTATTGAATTATCAAGAAAATAAGTACCATAGCATCCACTTTGGCTTGGAATTCATTTTATCTCAGCCCAAGACTCTCAAGGGTGGGGCAGGAGCCCTGATTCAAATCTCCAAGATCTGGAAAGTTCACTGGCTTTGGGTTTATATGTCAACATTCTAAATTTGGTACCTGCAAGTGGAGTTATCAGTCGATAAATGACTAAAGTAATTAGGGTGCAATGACAGTCTGCAGGCCAGACACAGGGCAAAGAAGACTTTGCTTTATAGCCAGAAAGGAGACTTTACAAGCAGAGTCTATCAAAATGCTGTTGCCCTCAGATTCAAAGAGGAACCAGACTTTCATTGTCTCCATGAAGATGCTGAACTCTTTGTGGTTTATGATTTTCTGAATTATTCTTGCCCCATGTTTCTCAACTTTTTACAAAGTTAACTCAGCCCCTCTTCAAAATCTTTCTGAATTCCTTATATCCCTACCAGCCAAGACTTAGTTAGTTTTGTTTCCTATGGTTTGATGAATGAACACAATAACTGTATGGAATTATCTTTTTTGAATCAAAGGCACGTCTCCATTCTGCAGTGTCCCCTGGAGACAGTGCGCCATCCCCGATTTGAGAATGTGTGTCCTAGTTTTAATCCTTGCACTTTCAATCTGTGGTGAGTCATTTACTTCTAAATATGAATATGGTACACTCTGTGTAAAGAGAAATTTTATTATATTTGGATTTCTGTGACCTGGAAAGAAAACCTGTACAAAAGAAAAAGATCTTTAATAATCTCCATCCTTACTTTTCTCATATCTTCTTATTTTAATTACTTCACCCTCTCCATTGGCATGAATTACTGGCTACAAATCAGCACACATGTTGCTTTTACTACACTTTCCCTTAGATCACTAGAACTTTATTGCTTGTTCTATGACTATTTCTTTTAATATGAAGAACCCGTGACTTCAATTAAATTAAAACATTATTCTATCAAGTATTGACTACATGACTATTATAGGTTGAATTGTGTCCTCAAAAAAAATGTTGACGTCATAATCCCCATACCCATGAGTGTGACTTTACTTGGATGTAGGGTCTTTGCAGATGTCATTAAGTTAAGGTGGCTTTACCACTGAGCCACCTGGGAAACCCATATCAATGTATACCTCCAATTAAGAAAAAAACCTGTGCTATTTACATGTAGCCCCCTAAATTTTCTTTTTTTCCCAGTTTTATTAGAGTATAATTGAAAAATAAGAATTCTATGTATTTAGGTAGTACAATGTGATTTTTTAAAAGTGTTCAGTTCAGTTCAGTCGCTCAGTCATGTCCGACTCTTTGCGAACCCATGAATCGCAGCACGCCAGGCCTCCCTGTTCATTACCAATCATTTCTTCCAAAGAAATCCCAGGGCTGATCTCCTTCAGAATGGACTGGTTGGATCTCCTTGCAGTCCAAGGGACTCTCAAGAGTCTTCTCCAACACCACAGTTCAAAAGCATCAATTCTTCGGCGCTCAGCCTTCTTCACAGTCCAACTCTCACATCCATACATGACCACAGGAAAAACCATAGCCTTGACTAGACGGACCTTAGTCGGCAAAGTAATGTCTCTGCTTTTGAAAATGCTATTTAGGTTGGACATAACTTTTCTTCCAAGGAGTAAGCGTCTTCTAATTTCATGGCTGCAGTCACCATCAGCAGTGATTTTGGAGTGTACCAGGTGATAATTTAATATATGCACACATTGTGAAATGATCACCACCTTCAAGTTAATTTCCAAGTGTTACATAGTTGCTGTTTTTCTCATATGTGTGACTAGAACTCATGCTTATTGATTTGTATCCCAGGAATAAATCCCACCTGATCATAGTGCATGATCCTTTTAACACATGGTTAACTGAAGTTTGCCAGTATTTTGTTGAGGATTTTTGCATTCATGTTCATCAGGGATATTGGCCTATAATTTTATTGTCTTGTAGGGTCCTTACCTGGCTTTGGTTTGAAAGTAATGCTGGTCTGATCAAATGCGTTTGGAAGTGTTCCCTCCTCTTCAATTTTTGGGAAGAATTTGAAGAGAATTGGTATTAATTCTTCTTTAAATGTTTGGTAAAATTCAGCAGTGAAGTCATTTGTTCCCATGGGCTTTCTTAGTTGGAAGTATTTTGATTACCTGAAAAACAAATCCCCTTTACTTGTCATTGGTCATTTAAGATTATTTTTTCAGGATTCAGACTTGGTAGGTTGCATGTTTCTAGGATATTTTTCTATTTTTTCTAGACTATCTAATTTGTTGGGATGTAATTGTTCATAGTGAGCTCATGATTCTTTGTATTTCTGTGGTATCAGTTGTAACGTCTTTTCCTTCATCTATAATTTTATTTATTTGAGTCCTTTGCCCTTTTTTCTTGATTAATGCAAAAATTAAAAGTCTGTCAATTTTGTTTATCTTTTCAAAAAGCCAGTCCTGAGTTTTATTGACCTGTATTATTGTTTTTCTTGTCTCTGTTTCCCTTATTTCTGCTCTAATCTTTGTTACTGCCTTCCTCCTGCTAACTCTGGGCTTAGTTTCTTCTTTTTCTAGTTCCTTGAGGTGTAAAGTCCCTGGTAGGACAGGGTCAGTCCCAGACCGCAGCTGAGAGGAGCTGAATCAAGTCACGGGGCTGCTCTAGAATCACAGTTGGATCAAGGCTGGTGGGCCTGCCTTTGGGGAGGTGGAGAAGCGCATCTCCCACTGGGTCCCTGGGTGGACAGGACTGCTGCTGACTGATGGCAGCTGAAAGGGGCTGGAACCAAGGCGTAGGGCTGCTTCAGGATCACGGTGGGACTGAGGTCCTCAGGCCTCAGGAGACACAGAGGGGCGTGTCTCCTTGCAGGCCCCTCAGCAAACAGGAGTATTCCTGGCCATGGCTGAGAGGAGCTGCCAGCCAGACACAGGCCGTTTCAGCATCTGCAGTCCAACTCAGGTGGGCAAGCCTACCTCCGGGGACACAGATGCCCGTATCTCTGGCCAAGGCCCTTGTCAGATGGTGCTGGTGTCAGGGCCACGGCCACGTGGGGCTGCGGATGAGGCCACAGGTTGTTTCCATGTCTATAACGAGGACCACAGTTGGTGGATCTGCCACCTGGATACGTGCCTGCCTTCTCAAACGGCTCTCCTCAGCCTCGGGCTCCACCAGGGTCTCACAGTCTCCTGTCTGGGTCCATGGTGCTCCCACAAAGGCACTTTCATCCGTGAAAAGCTGTCAGATTACTGTTGTTGAGTGGGGATATGAGTGGGCGACATCCTATTTCGCCATTTTCTTACAGAATTTATATGTTTTGATTTTGTTTTTACACTTAAGTCTTTAATCCATTTTGAGTTAATATTAAAATAAAGTCCCCCCCCTTTTTTTTTTAATGGATAGCCTTTCCCCACTGATTTGAACTACCTTCATTATCATATATTATAGTCACACCCACTGGGATACATTTCTGGATTCTCAGCTTATTTCTATTGATTTTGTTTGCTTGTTGTTTTTGTCTGTTCCTAGCCTAATCCCAACTTTATTTGCCTTCAATATCTTCTCATGTCAGCACTTTCCAGTCTCCTTTTGCATATTTTTCTTGGCTATTGGAGTTTAGTATTCACTCTTCCAGATAAACTTTAAGAATCAAAGTCTCAGGTGGGAGTACATGTCTAGCTCACTCTAAATCACATGTCCAGGATAGGAAGTCAGTCTGCTTGTTTCTGTTCTAACCATCAAACACTAAAGTCTTATTTTGATTGCTCCCAGAGGGTCTCAGACTCTCACAACTCTCTTGTAAGAGATAGTAAGGTGGTTACTTTCCAGGCCAAGAAGATAATTTATACTCCTGGGGTGAACAAAAGAATATCTATTACTAGAGCAGTGGAAAAGAAAAAAACACACATTTTTAATCTCTGCTGTATCATATTAAGGAAGTTGGACTTTATTCAACTGGTAGGTGTTTAGTTAGCCATTTGAAAGTTTTAGGTGCAAGAGTCACAAGATTAGTTTGGCAGCAGTGAAGAAGAGTGAACAGAAGGAAAATAAACAGGAGGCCCAATTAAAGTACTACTGTAACAGTCCAGGCAAAGATGACAAAGACCTGAAATAAGGCAATTGCCAGGGGCATAGAGAGAGGAGGACAGATCTGAAGGCCATTTAGCAGGTAGAATCAACAGGATGAGTGATTGGTTTGATGTTATCCAGAATGACTGCCTGATTTCTAGCCTAGATGGTAGAGTTAATGACGGTACAGATGTTGCCATAGAACAGAGGAGGAGGAGGAGACTTTGATGATAGTGTAGATAATGAGCTTATTTGGGGGCATATTGAGTTTGAAAGTCTGTGAGACATTCAAGTTGCAATACTTGGTTGACATGAAGAGTATATTGAATTTAGAGCTAAAGGGAGAGCAAGATGGACAAGCGATCTTGAGAATAATCAGCACATATGTGGTAGTAAAAACCATGAGGAGGAAAGCTGAGGATGGAACAGTGAAGGGCACCAACATTTACCAGAAGAGAGGAGATTGGAGCCAGCAAAGGTTTTTGAGAACAATCCACTTAAGAAGCAGAAGGTGGTAGCCCAGAAGACCAGAGAGAAGAGCTTCAAGAAGGAGGGCGTGGTCAGTTGTGCTGACAGCATAGAGGCCTCAGAAGCACCCAGCAGATTTGGCAGTTCCCAAATGATGGACCTGGCGAAAGTAGTTTCAGTTGAGAGCAGGGAAAGAAAGTCAGTTTGTAATTGTAGAATAAAGTCAAAGAGTGACAGAATGCCCCAGATGTCTTCCCTTTGTTCAGATCCATGCTCTACCCTTCACCACTCTGCCGTCTGTCCCAGATATACGCTAACATCAATAAGTTTCCACGACTGTGTTGAGTTTGGCCAATGGTGAGCCTTGGGAGGAGATTGAAGGGAAAGAGGGTGAGGTGGAGATAAGCCCACCGCCCTGGACTCCCTGGACTCCCCCAACTCCCTGCCCATGGGGTCTGCCGCATTCACTCAACCACAGTTCACAATCTTCTCCAGCTGGGTTCAGGTAACTACTTCTCCTGCCTCCTCTCAGGCCCCAGAGTGGTAATAGCTCTGCTTTGCTAGTCTTAGTGTTTCCTACCACCCTTTGTGTTTCTTTACATCCTGCCCACACCTTTGTAAATACTCCTTTATTAATCCTTCCTTGAATTATCCAAATTTGAGAACATCATTTGTGTCCTGGTGGAACCCTGAAAGATGCAGGAGGGTGGGGGACCTTGGCTGGGAAGAGTAGAGAGATAGAAATACACAAAGACAAGTGAGGTTTTGTTGCAGGGTTTATTTTTTAAGTTAGAGAACCTTGGGCATACTGACAAGCTCATGGAGTTTTAACAGCCAGGGCCTATTTCAAAGGTGTAATCTGATAGGAAGGAAGAAGTAGGCAGAGAGCTCTTTGCTTGCCTCTGGAGCTGATGACAAGTGGCCCCACCAGTGTTGCTCAAAATATTCTGGAACCTGTGCTTCCAGTTTGACCAAGACAGTCCATTTGCCACGTTTGCTCATGGCTGTGTTGGCAAGTATTGGTCTGAGGAATGAACTGATGGGAAAGTAGACACAAAGGCTGAAAAAGGAGAAAGAACAAAGGTTGGGACCTCAACAAATCCAGGCACCCTTCACTGCACCAAGACAGTCAGATGGTAGAGCCATTGGTGTTTCTAAAACACCAGGCCCTGTGTGACCCAGCCTTGCTCACTATGCTCACCTTGCAGTCTCCTCTTTTGCAGGTCACTGATTCCATCTCTGCCCCAAGGGCCTCCTTTCTCTTTCTCAAATAATAATAAGCTCTGTTCTGCCCTTGAGCTTGAATTCTGACCTTTCCACTGCCTGCAACCTGGCACTCTCCCCAAGTCTTATCCTGGTTAACTCCCTCTTATGATCAGAGCTCATCTTCAAAGTCACTTCCTCAGCAGAATGACCACCCCAGTCCCTTTGGTCCCCACCCCTCACCCATTTCAGGGAATCCTCTAGACTCCTCTTTCAAAGCAGTAACCATGTCTTAAATTTTATGGAGGTGGAGAATTTTATTCAGAAAGTCAAGTAGGTTTTCTTACATGCCTTTTGCTTTTGTTTATTTTTACATCTATGTCTTGAATCATCTGGAATTTATTTTTGTACATTGCATAGGATGGGGGCTCGTTAACAGTCTAAATATTTTGGCACTTTGTGGGAATCTTTTAAGTCTTCCTTCTACTCTCTCATTCTTTCAATAAATGTTTAATGGCTAATGACCTCATACTACACTCTTTATTGCCACAAAAAATAAAAAGAGAATATCCTTATCACAAAGGATACAAAGAGAGTAAGAACAGAGTTTCTGGGCCCTAGACCTGGAGAGGACCTCAGTGTGCTTGGGGAAGTAGATTTGTGAATGGAGAAATGACAGCACAGCAGGGAATTGCTTTAGTGATGCAGGACAGTTAGAAGCTTCTGGAACCCTGGTGAATAATGCATTTCTGTTCATTTGAGTCTCTGACTGTTTGTAACATGTGTCTTACCCACTGAAATCATTTAATGAATACTTTAACAACTAACCTGAGTGAAGTTTTCACTTTTCTCCGAAGTTCTAAATGCATCGTCAGTTACTTCCCGAATTTCTCCACCAGGATGTCCCACAAGCATTTCCAACTCAAGACATCCTAAATAGAATTCTTTCCTCCAAAACCTGGTCCTTCTTTACTCTTCACCTCAGTTGTTTGAGATGGAAAGCTCGGATCATTCTCAATGTCACAGTCTCCCCAAACCCACATCCAACAGGTCACCAAGTCCTGTCCAGTCTAGGTCATAAATACTTCGTGATTCATTCTCTTATTCTCACCGCCTTGGGTTAAGCCTTCACTATCAATTCCCTGGGAGAAGGCAATGGCACCCCACTCCAGTACTCTTGCCTGGAAAATCCCATGGACGGAGGAGCCTGGTGTGCTGCAGTCCATGGGGTCGCTGAGAGTTGGACACGACTCAGTGACTTCACTTTCACTTTTCACTTTCATGCATTGGAGAAGGAAATGGCAACCCACTCCAGGGTTCTTGCCTGGAGAATCCCAGGAACAGCAGAGCCTGGTGGGCTGCCGTCTATGGGGTCGCACAGAGTCGGACACGACTGAAGCGACTTAGCAGCAGCAGCAGCAGCAGCAGCATCAATTCCCTGAACTGGCTTTTAAAAATTTTCAGTAGATCTCTCTTTTCTCTACAATCTTCTGACTTCCACCCCAATCTCATTTCTGAAATAGAAGTTTGACCCTATCACTCCGTGATTGCAATTCTTTCATGTTCTCAGATGTTTTTAGGATAAATTCAACATTTTTGGACACATGGTTCAATAAGGCTGCCTCCATCTGGCTATAGATATATCTATCTAAGACAAATGATCTAAAATACAGAAAAAGTTAGACACATAAAATTGCTCATTGGGTACTATACTAGTCTTCTATTGCTGTTATAATAAATTACTGCAAATTTAGAATTTTGTGCCTTAAAACCACACAAAGGGAAGATGGTTAGATCCCTGGACTTTGTAACTTTGGATTTGTTTTTGTGTAGATAAATAAACTTTATCTGCTTAAGTCATGGTCCATTGGGTTTTCTATTATTTATTGCCAAATGCAGTTGCAACTTATAAAAGTACTTCTATAGTTAAAGAAAAAAATAATCTGATTCTAAACTATATTTCCCCAAATCTTCCTAACCCCAACTCACTCCTTTCTGTTTAGCAAATGCCTATGCAATCTTCAAAACCCAGCTCAAACGGTACACCCCTACAAAGTCTTTCCCAAACTTTCCCTCAAACAGATTAATCTTCATTGTTCCATGGCATATTGTCCATGCTGCTTTGATAGCACTTTTACACTATGTTGCATTTGTCTGCTTTCTTAACTATCCCCTCTACTGAACTACAAGCACCATATGAAAAACCAAAGGGTTGAAATCACATTTTGTATTTGTTCGCTTCAAAGCTGACATAGCACTCAGTATATAGTAGGTACACAATAGATATTTTACAAATAAGTAAATACAAGATTAAAAAACAATGTATATGTTTAAGCCAAATACCATCCTTCTTTTCTAGCTTAACCCTTGTCTTCTCTCCATGTTGGCTCATTTGTTTTTTATAGGTAAAAGAATAACTGAGGAGTTGGAAGTTAGGTCATGTGTATTAGTACTTGGATCATTTTAATCAAGATGCAAGTGAGGAAATCTGAAGACATATTTGACTGAAAGGAGGAAAAAACTGGTGAAGCACACACAGTAACTTAGAGCAGAAATTCAGAATTAAGAACAAGAATCCCTCAATCAGGACTTCTCTGGTGCTCAGTGATTAAGACTTCACCTTTTAATCCTGGGGGTGTAGGTTTGATCTCTGGTGAGGGAGTTAAGATTCCACTTGCCTCATGGCCAGAAAACCAAATCATAAAATAGAAACAGTATTGTAACAAATTCAATAAAGACTTTAAAAATCATCCACATCAAAAAAATCTTAAAAAAAAAAAAAAAATCTCTCAATCATTATCATTCTAAATCATGATCTGTCTCAGCCAAAAAGCAGTGTGGCTTTAGCAGACCGGGCCTAGACTCACAGGGCCAAGGGTTTATCTCCCAGCTCTACTTACCACCTAGGTGGATGCAGAGGCAGGTCACTTACACCCACCTTCCTCAGAGACAGCTTCTTCCTCTGAGAAAGGTGACTAGAAACACCTGTCCACCTAGCTCATAGAACTGTGGTGAAGATTAGCAAGGATCAGACCTGTGCATAAGATTTGGTACAATACCCACTTCAAATGTGAATCATGTAGCTTTATTATAGGTAGGAGAAAATAAATGTTTGGTGAATAACTGAATGAATGAAAAAAGCAGCCCAGTTTGCAGGTGATCTTGCTTAAACCCAAGGCTAAATGTAGGAATGACTTCATCTTTAAGGTTCATATAAAACATAACCAACATATATCATCAATACCAAGAAAGCCCTTTTCCCCCACTGAGTTGCCGACTTTCTTTATGTGGTGCAAAATGTTTTTATTCCATCATTTGAAATACAGCTTGAAATCCACCAGAGAAATGAGAAACGTAACATGGAGACTTAACAGTAAGGAATATATGACTATTTTCCTTTTTTAAAAGCATGTTCTAGTAGGAGCTAGGAGAAGGCAATGGCAACCCACCTGTACTCTTGCCTGGAAAATCCCGTGGACAGAGGAGCCTGGTAGGCTGCAGTCCTTGGGGTTGCAAAGAGTCGGACATGACTGAGCGACTTCACTTTCACTTTTCACTTTCATGCATTGGAGAAGGAGATGGCAACCCACTCCACTGTTCTTGCCTGGAGAATCCCAGAGACGGGGGAGCCTGGTGGGCTGCCGTCTATGGGGTCGCACAGAGTTGGACACGACTGAAGCCACTTAGCAGCAGCAGCAGTAGGGACTAAGGGGGAACTCAATTTCTTTTGTTTTGCTTTAAATTTTAAACAGAATGCAGTATGCTTTGTTAACTGCATTGCTGAAGGAGAGAATAATTGTGTGATCTAGAAGCCACCTACCACTCTGGTAGGATATAACAGTGACCCTTCTCTATTTCCTCCATTGTCTTGCCCTGGAAATTTTGAACCTCCTGCTTAATTTAAACTGACAGGTATAATACTGATCTGAAGTTAAAAATAAAAAGTAAAGACAACATAATCCCTAATTTATATATATTTGTGTATCTGTGTGTAAATATGGATATAGATATTTCTGATTTGGAAGAGCATTAGAGTAGATCACAGGGACTTATACTGATTTATTCCCACATATCAAATGCTCACTAATCTGCTCTTGCTATGATCAAAATAGTCATCACAAATACCATAATGAAAAAAATCCACATGAAAAATCGGTCTATGACTTTTGCAACCTTTTTCCACTCGCTCCCCTTGGAATTGGTGGCCTTGTGGTCTTTGAGGCACTTGGCGATGTATTCAATATTCCTCGTCAACACTCTGTATCGTGCACAGTAGTTGTTCCCATCCTCCAGGTTCTCACCCTGGTACCTCAAGTCCTTCTTTAAGAGTTTGTTCACTTCCTTCTTTCTGGAAGGGTCTTTATTTCTGGTTGTTTTCAGATTAGGCTCTGGAAGTTTGTCATAAACCTTCGTAAGACGGTCTCGCTCCCTGTCTTGCTCGGGGCTAAGGCAGCTCTCACCCACGTCGTAGACAAATAAGATCCTGGACATGTATTTCAGGATGACCACCCGGGCCCAGGGTGGCACTGGCCGGGCTTCGGCCCCGCAGAAGTGGATATTCATCACCATTATGGTCAAGGCAGTGGAGGCTGTGATCAAGGCCATCGTGGCTATGTAATATTTGCCTGGGAAAATAACAGCAACCAAGTTAGCTTAAAGCTGTCTTCAAGGGACTTCGCTGGTGGTTCAGCAGTTAAGAATCCATCTAGCAATGCAGGGAATGTGGTTTTTATCCCCGGTTGGGGAACTAAGATCCCACATTTAGAGAAGAAGCTAAGCTCACGAACTTCAATTAGAAAATCCATGTGCTGCAATGAAATATCCCACGTGCCACAGCTAAGACCTGAAGCAGCCAAATAAATAAATAAATATATATTTAGAGGGAAAAACTGTCTTCATATTTGACTCACGAAGAAACAACTGGAAATTGTACACATTAATGATGGCTAGTATGCTGCTGCTTCTGCTGCTAAGTCGCTTCAGTCGTGTCCGACTCTATGCGACCCCATAGATGGCAGCCCACCAGGTCTCCCGTCTCTGGGATTCTCAAGGCAAGAACACTGGAGTGGGTTGCCATTTCCTTTTCCAATGCATGAAAGTGAAAAGTGAAAGTGAAGTCGCTCAGTCGTGTCCGACTCTTCACGATCCCATGGACTGCAGCCTACCAGGCTCCTCCGTCCATGGGATTTTCCAGGCAAGAGTACTGGAGTGGGGTGCCATCGCCTTCTCCGAACTAAATCCTATGGTGTCTTTAATTGATAACTCATCATGATAAAGAAGGATTTAGTTCAACAACAGAAAACTGTAATTCACAACACTAATGGGGGAAAAGAAAAACTCACATGATTGTCTTAACAGATGAAATCAATACATTTGATAATGTTCATCATCTGTTTATTATTTGTTAAAAGCTCTGAGTAAACTAAAAATAAAATCTTTCTTAACATTGTAAAGGTATGGGTCAAAAGCCTGGATCAAATGCTATACTTAATGCAGGAAATGTAAATACATTTCTTAAAACTGGAACTTTATTTCATAGGTGCTACAAAATAACACGTTGTGACTATTAAATCTCTCAAGAAAGAGCTGTGTGCACCCTTCCTAAAAAGATACATTTCATATTATCACAGAGACAGGAAAAGTAACGCTTGTAAAATTCATGAGTCATGTTCTCGAGACATCTTTCTTCAGAAACTGAGCCAGCTTGCTGTTGAATTTAGCTGGTAAAGCAGAGAGCAGGATCTGCCTATTGATCCTGCCTCAAACAGGGTTATGATTGGATGTCATCACTGTCAATCATTTCTGCCTTTAGGAAAAGTAATGAAAGAACCAACACACCCTTTCTTCTTTCTTAGTGGTGATGAGAAAGGAGAGAACTTTCTGTGTCTATTTCTCAAAAAGATGTGCGTGAGTGCGAGTGCAAGTGCGAGTGTGTGTGTGTGTGTGTGTGTGTGTGTGTGTGTGTGGCTTGCTTGGAGAAACATAACAAGGAAGAAATCTCCAGAGAAACCAACGTAATAACATCTGAATGTTGTTCAGATGGGTAATACTACATTCAGGAGAGAAAAGGCAGTATAATATCTCTTTTATATTGGTCACTAAGTCTCTTGGTGTTCTGAAGTTCCCCCCCCAACCCCGCCCCGATTGCTTTACAGAACTAAAAACTAGATCTAGCTTCTGGTTCCTGAAAGCATCTATTACAACATAAGCCATTGAGGCAGAGGTGGTGGATCTGGGTGTTATCCTTGGTGGCAGGAAGTAGGTATTAAAGGTATTAGGAGGGATCTCACAACAAGAGAGGTAAAGGAAAAGGAAGGCAGTGATGGCAGCCACAGTCTACCCTTGGAGGAACATTTCATTATTGCAGATGTTTGAAAATGTGATCTACTTTAGAATCACCTCAGATTCCCAAATCTTGTCCAAGACTGCTTTTTTAAAAACCTCTTTTGCTGTGAGAACCTGTATTTTTTTCTTTTTCTTTCCTTTGGCTGAACTTCATGGCATGTGGAACTTTCCTGACCAGGGATTGAACCCACACCCCTGCAGTAGAAGCACAGAGTCTTAACCACTGGACCACCAGTTACCTGCATTTTTAACAGTCTTTCTCACACCTATTATACCCAATAAAGGTTGAGAATTATTCTATCAAGGGTAGATGGTAGGCTTAAAAATCTAGCTCATCATTTCTGTCATGTTTACCATTTTTCCCAAGAAGAAACCCCTTGAGATGTGATAAGATACTAACAGTCACTGTTTGTTCAGTCCTCACCATATGCCAAGCTCTGTGCTAAGCAATGGCACAGTGAGGTAGCAATTACACAAATTTTGAAGATGATGAAGTAGAGACTCAAAGATTAAGTAAATTGCTTAAGGTTGATCAAGGAAGGAATGGTGAGGTCAGAGTTCAAATGCAGATCTCTTTGACTTCAAAATCAGGGCCTTAGCCTAAAAACCAGTGGTTTTTTGACTTGAACGAAAGGCTCATCAGAATCACCCAGAAAGCTTGTGAAAACAGTTTGCAGGCTTTACCCCGACCCTAGTCAGCAGGTCTAGGGTGGGCCCTGAGGATCTGTATATCCAGATTGAGGCTGATGCTGTGGGTCCAGGGATCATACTTCAAGAACCACTGCTCTAAACCACACGGCTCTCATTCCTCTTTTGGGTAAACCTGGAGACCTCGAGCCCAGCTTTGTCTTGAACAGCCACATCACTATTCAGAGATTCCAACTGAAGACACTAAATGAGCCTGTGTTGAGTTTGTAGTTGACTTAATTGTTATGAATTTAAAGGCACAGATACAGCCACAGTCACCAGAAAGCTGACTCAAAAGTGTAAGAGACTTTAACTCACCGATCAGAGGGACGTTTTCTGAGGCTGGCATGATCTCTGCCACCATGAGCTGAAATACAGTCATGGCCAACAGTATGGTCACTCCCAGGGAGACCTTTTCCCCAGAGGCTGCTGGGAGATAGAAACTCAGGGGAGCCAGAAAAGATATGAGGACGCATGGGATGAGGAGGTTGACAATGTAGAAGGAGGATCTCCTCTTCAGAAGGAGAGTGAACGTCACATCCGGGTAAGGCTCAGAGCAGCAGCCGTAGGAGATCACGTTCTTCACAGCAGGCATGCCATGCACCTCCCACTCCACGTCTTCAATGAAGTCGGAGAGGTCTCCACTGTCCAGGGCATTGAATATGTCCACCTGATTGCCATTGTAGGTCCAGGAGCCGAAGGTCAGGTTGCACTGCTGATTGTCAAAGGGGAAGTAAGTGACATCCACCACACAGGAGCTTTTGGTGATGGCTGGTGCATCCCAGGTGATCAGCCCGTCATACCGCAGGACCACATTGGTGTTCACGGGCTCAGAGGATTCATCATCAGCCCTGGAGGTCAGAGGAGGAAAATGAGAGCTGCTTACCAGGACAACTCACCAAGCTCTTTAACCCAGACAGCTCACGGCCCTTTTCCCATCACTTCAGTGTCTTTGGCAATGGATCACCATTCTTGTTACACTGGCTTGAAAGTCCAAAATCAACTCTAATTTGCTCTTCTTCTCCACCTCCTATAACTAGTTAGGGCCAAGTTCTCTTGGATGCTTCCTTTAAAGCATCTCTGCCAGACTTTCTTAGTGGTCCAGTGGTTGAGAATTCACCTGCCAATGCAGGGGACACGTGTTCAATCCCTGGACTGGGAAGATCCCACATGCTGCGAGGCAACTAAACCCATGCACCACAATCTCTGAGCCTGTGCACACAGAGCCCGTGCTCCACAACAGAAGCCGCCACTGCAGTGAGAAGCCAGTGCACCCCAACAAAGAGTAGACCCCGCTCACCGCAACTGAAGAGAGCCCACGTGCAGCCCAGGGCAACCGAAGTTAAACAAATAAGCATCTCTGCCTAGTATCCCTTCCTCTCTGTTCCCAGTGCCATTCTCTTGGTCCAGGTATAATGATTCAAACACCCAGACAAAAAGTAAACGAGGCTAAAATCTGACAGAGAGGCTCTGCTTAAAGGATTTTGTTAACTTTGGGCACAAGAATATTAAAGTAGCTCTTTGTTGCTGTTGGAAGAATTTTACATGTTTATTGTAGAACATCTGAAAAACAGAGAAAAAAATTATTCATCTATAATCTAAAAGATAATAATTTATTCTAGATATATCTTTGTTTTGCTTTATCAACATTTATGGCTGGCATTTTGGGGGTACAAAATTTTGATTTCACTTTGGGGAATGACTTTCTCCACCACCATTGTAAGGCAGATGAAATGATGATCAAGGTACCCTACGCTCCCCTGGCCAGGGGCTGGCTTGTGACCTGAGCTAGGTCCAACTGATTCATACTCCCTGGGGTTTAAACATTAAGCAGAGTGACCCAAAGACCAAAAAAGAGTCAATTGGATAATGGATTCCTAGAAAAATCAATTATTTAAAAATTTTTTAAAAATTCAATAGCCCTTTGTCTTGATCTATGGAGTAGTCCTAGTCTGTCCTTTCCAAGGCCTTATCAATGATTTTTCTCCTTTAATTCAGTGAGCTGTAGCATATCCTTCCTACAAATTCCTTTTTTTGACAAGGTAGACAAAGTTAGTTTTCAGTGCTTTCAGCCTTAACTGATACCTTTCTCGTAGTATTTAATGCATATTTTTCTGAGTGTTCCTTACAATTTTTTCCCTATAAACTATACTATGGCTAAATGTAATGTGATATGCTGGATTAGGTCCTAAAACAGAAAACAGGACATTAGTGGAAAAGCTGGTGAAGTCCAAATAAAACCTGTAGTTTAGTTGTGTGCTCAGTCGTTCTGTCGTGTCCAACTCTTTGCGGCCCCAGGGATTGTAATCAACCAGGCTCCTCTGCCCATGGAATTCTCCAGTCAAGAATACTGGAGTGGGCTGCCATTTCTTACAAAAGGGGATCTTCCTGACCCAGAGATCAAACCTGTGTCTTTTGTGTCTCCTGCATTGACAGGCAGATTCTTTACCACTAGCACCACTAACAGTATTATATTAGTTTTGGCATATGTACTATGGTTATATAAGACGTGATGTTAAGGAAAACTGCGTGAAAAGTATACAGGAACTCTGTACCATCTTTCCAACTTTTCTGTAAAATTATCTTGAAACAAAAAAGTTAGTTTACCAAAAACAAGACTGAGACAATTTTAAAACGTAGGTGGTGATCTGTCCATAATCTTCTGCAACATTATTTTCATATGTTACCATTTGCAATTACCAGCTAAATGATATGCAATTATACTCCTTTTTAGAGATGTGCCATAGTAATTTAACCAGCTCACTGATGTTCAGCATTATGGTTGTTTCTATTTTTTACATTCACAAACAATGCAACAGTGAACATCCCTGTCATCAAACTGTTGCATTTATCCACTGACTCTTTCCTTAGGTTAAATTGCTAGAAGATGATGTATTAGATCTAAGAACTGACATGTTTTACAAGTTTTTTCCTACTTATTAACCTTTAGGTACCACAATGCAATGGTCTGATTGTCTCCACTCTAATCAAAGCATTGCAGCTGAACTGTGGTGCTCAATTTTTAATGGAAGTCTAAAGAGGGAATCTTTAATGTGGGTCTTGTGAAGACAACAAGATGGCGTTTTTGAAAATGCCAGAACCTACCCTCTGTAAAAATAAAAAGTATATATAATTAGCTATCCAAATATTGAGAACTGGAGCATCACTCACCTATCGTACCTGGTATAAGAGATCTGGGAGTCAGAGAGAATATATCTGGAGCTAGAACGATTCTTTTAGTCATGGTCCTTGCAGGAAATGGATGGCACATTCAAATTAGATAGCTTGAGGAGGATTTAATAAAAGGACTCTACTAAGATAAGTACAGGGCAACCACTCTAGGACTAGTAACAGCAGAGTTATTACCATTCCTGGGCCTGAAGAAATGAAGGGAAGGTGCAATTACCAGTACCTGGAGGGAAGAGCAGCAGAAGAGGGTCACCACGATAGGAGACTTGCCGCTGCTGCTGCTGCTGCTAAGTCACACCAGTCGCGTCCGACTCTGTGTGACCCCATAGACAGCAGCCCACCAGGCTCCTCTGTCCCTGGGATTCTCCAGGCAAGAATACTGGAGTGGGTTGCCATTTCCTTCTCCAATGCATGTATGCATGCTAAGTCGCTTCAGTCGTGTCCGACTCTGTGCAACTCTATGGACAGCAGCCCACCAGGCTCCTCTGTCCATGGGATTCTCTAGGCAAGAGTAGTGGAGTGGGATTCCATTTCCTTCTCCGATAGGAGACATGCCTTCTGTCAAAGGACACAGCCAGCTAAAGATAATAATTCTAGGAAGGGAGCAAGGGAATACATGCCCCAACCTTACTTTTCTCCCTCCAACTGCTCACAATGTTTCTCATTGGACCAACCCAACCAGAAGCAAAGGAGCCGACTGACTGAAAACATCACCCGAGCTACTCAGGAGGAGTTTGAAGACATTACTATTAATTGCTTCATGACCAGTACTTTGTTTTATTTCCCTGGTTTCTCTGATCACATTATTTTACAGCTCAGCACTTGCAATGGTTTCCTATGGCCCACCAATGCTTCCAAATCTCCTTGAGCAGTTCTATAAGGGCTTAAAGGGCTTTTGACAGCTCTATTCCTGACCTTTCCAGGCTTTAAACTTGCTTTGCAATCTCTTTGTTGGCCGTCTCCGTGTGAATGTTCCTTTGGTCTCCCTAATTGAACAAGTCTCACAATAAATCCATACCTTTTTCTCCAAACCTGTTCCTCTTCTCTCTCCTTTACTACCAATCTCATCTTTTTTTTTTCTTTTTAAAGAGTTTTATTGATTGGCATACAATAAACTGCATACATTTAAAGTGTAAAATTTAAACAAATTTGACATACGTATATCCAATCTCATCTGAAAGTTTTCCTACGCTTTCTTTCATCTAAGCTACGTAAGCAGAACTTAAAGCTAAATTATAGACAAATCTTCTGATTTAAGCAGGGTACCTAATTTCTCATTAGGTCTAAAATCCAAGTGTTAAAACTGTTCATTAAAATCCAACCATTAAAACTATCTCATAATAAACACACATCTGAAATTTCTGTAATCCACTCTTTATCTAATTTTAAAATGTCAGGAATCCTTGCAGTCTCTTACGCCAACCATTATACTGGCCACAGACCTGTACCTAACAACCCCACCAGGACTTTGAGCCTCAATTTTTTTATTCCTTTACTGAACTGCTAATAGCCAATATCTGCTTGAGTCATTATATTGTTATAGAGCTCACTAACTCTTAGGAAAACTCATTATTCAAATTATTAGTTTTTCTTTTAATTGAATTGAAATGCAATTTTAAAACCCTTTAACTTCTACACGTTGTTTTGGGTTTTGTCCTCTGGAGGAATTTCCTCTTTTCCCTCCACCTTAATTTTCTCTCTGATTGCCTATGATAGCCATCAAGTCTTCCTAAGGACCTCTCTCTTTCTAAGCATCATCAATTCGACTGCTCCTCACGTGAAATAGCTTCCAGGCACATCACCATCCTGCTCACTCACCCCAGATAATCTAACCCATGGACTCAGGTACCAATGGTGAATCTAGATGTTCAGCATCTTCCTGCCCAAACTATGTTTATCACACATGACTGGATCACCTGTCGTACACCCCTCTTTATTCTCCCTACCACTACTCAGGAAGCCCACTCTGGGGTCTACAAGGTTTGGTACTGGTTTCTGAGAAGTACTGATATTATATCTGAGATCAGAAGATTCTACAGGTCCAGGGATTCAGCTAGAAGGACCAGGGTCAGGGCAACAGGTATCACTGGGGTCCCTCCTTTGCCTGATACTCTAACTCTCTTCCATTTTCATTTCAGCTGCTCAAAGGGATACAAATGACATCCAATCACAGCTACATTTAGGGTTTCCTCTAAATATGGATAGTAAAACTGATGTTACTGAGAAGGAGAATACACAGGAGAAAAGAGGATTCAAAGCAGAACTGTCCATAAGAGGAGAGCAAAGAAGACTAAAGAGTTAACTCAGACGAAGAGAAAAGAACTGATGAATCAGTATAGTGGGAAAGGTCTGTGTGGAAAAGTGTGGGGACCAGAACTCACACATCTCAAGGAGGTCAGTGATCTGGGCAGGGAGGGGAAGGATGGAGAATGGGGTCAAAATTTACCAAAGACACCGCAGGTTTGTGTGAGCTCATGAGTGATTAACGGGCTTCTCTGATAAAGGAGGTCTGGGGCAGACTTAACTTAGGTCACCATTCCAGCTCACAGAAAAGACTTTCAATAAGAGCTGGTCACTGCTTCAGTCAATCAAAGCAAGAGGAAAAGGAGAACCAGCATTCTGTTTCTTTCAGGGAGAATTCGGAACTTACAGAGTGCTGTAAGTGTTCTATGTAAAGTATATCCTCTGATTATTCTCCAGGAGGAGGTGATGGACATCCCATTCTCTTGCCTTCTATGTATGTGTATGTGTGTGTGTGCTGTGAGGTGGGGGGAAGGGGACAGGGTGTGAACCATGGTAATAAAGCACCAGTACTTGGAGAAGGAAATGGCAACCCAGGCCCGTATTCTTGCCTGGAGAATCCCATGAACAGAGGAACCTGGTGGGCTACAGCCCATGGGGTGGCAAAGAGTCAGACATGGCTGAAAGAGACTTAGCACTTGGACTTAGCAAGGTGGGAAGGCATACAGAAGATACCTCTGGCCACTCAGAGTGGGGAATAGTCAGCAGGATCAGAGGTATGATTCACAAGGTTGTGACTCTTGGACAAGCTGAGTAGGGACTGAAACTAAAATCCAGGCTGCAACCAACCAGTGTGGCATCCTGAAGGGAAACTCACGCCCAATAGAAGACTGAGTTCCCTCGGAGAGTCCCCCGCTCCAAGTTGCTCCTCATTCATCTCGCTCTGCTCAAAGAGGAATTTCCCTAACTCTGAGAGACTTGAGTTCCAGAATAAAAAGGGAGAGAGCCCCTTTGACAACAGGTGGAGCAGCTGAGCCTGAGTTGTGACAGAGTGATCTGGTTCATTCTCAAAGTGTGGTCCATGGGCCAGCAGCACTACCATCTGGAGCTCAGAGAAATGCAGAACCACCAGCTCTACCCCACACCTACTGAACGAGAATCTGTATTTCAGCAGGCTCCTCAGGTGATTCATGCACACTTTACAATTTTAGAAACTTAAGCCTTACCTGCCCACTCACTAAGACCCCTTGCTCTCAGACCAGGAAAAGGCCAACTGGATCTTATGATCTAGTTCATCTTCCACTCTATACAAAGTCCAAAATCCATGGGCCAGCTTTTAGCTGGTCCATTCTGATTAAATCTTAATGTACTCAGTTGCTCAGTTGTGCCTGACTCTTTGTGACCCCATGGACTGTAGCCCGCCAGGCTCCTCTGTCCGTAGAATTTTCCAGGCAAGAATATGGGGATTGCCATTTCCTAATCTAGAGGAACTTCCCAACCCAGGAATTGAACCCCTGTCTCTTGCATCTCCTGCATTGGCAGGCAGATTTACTACTGCACTGCCTGGGAAGCCCCTTAATCTTAACAGTATCATATTTTCCATGATCATAGACAAGGAAGCACCACTGTTATGGGCTGAATTGCATCTGCAAAAAGTTCATGTGTTGAATCCTAGCCCCTGGCACTTCAGAATGCAACCTTATTTGGAACAGAGTCATTGCAGCTATAATTAGTAGTTAAACATATTTAAAAGAAGAGGTCATATTCTGTGGGATTATGAGTAATTTTTACTTCTGTCTTGAAACTGAAACTGAACTGAAGGTTGCTCAGTCGTGTCCGACTCTATACAGTTCATGGAATTCTCTAGGCCGGAATACTGGAGTGGGTAGCCTATCCCTTCTCCAGGGGATCTTCCCAACCCAGGAATCGAACCGGGGTCTCCTGCATTGCAGGCGGATTCTTTACCAACTGAGCTATCAGGGTAATTTAAACAACTTTATCTTTTTTAAACAGTAAATCTGTAATTTTTTTGTGTTAAGAAAAGCAATAAAATTATCTTTAATTTTTTAAAAAAGACGAGGTCATATTGGTGTAGGGTAGGCATCTAATTCAATATGACTGGTGTCTTCAATGCAAGGGGAAATATGGACACAGACAACACACAGGGAACATGATGCCATGTGAAAAAGAAGGCAGAGATTGGGGTGATGCTTCTACAAGTCAAGGGACCAAAGATTGCCAGCAACCACCCAAGAATCTAGGGCAGATACATTGATCCCTCACTGCCTCAGAAGGAACTAACCTTGCCAATATCTTACTCTTTAATTTTTTAAAAAAGACGAGGTCATATTGGTGTAATTCAATATGACTGGTGTCTTCAATGCAAGGGGAAATAGGGACACAGACAACACACAGGGAACATGATGCCATGTGAAGAAGAAGGCAGAGATTGGGGTGATGCTTCTACAAGTCAAGGGACCAAAGACTGCCAGCAACCACCCAAGAATCTAGGGCAGATACATTGATCCCTCACTGCCTCAGAAGGAACTAACCTTGCCAATATCTTTATCTCATACTTCTAGCCTCCAGAACTGCGAGACAATAGTTCCTGTGGTTTAAGCCACCCAGTGTGTAGTACTTTGTCACAGCAGCCCTAGGAAACTAACACGACTTCCAATACAGTTTCTCACCTGAAAGGGAGAAGGTAGCTCTAAGATTTTTATGACCATTATTATTTTATTATCTGAGGTTTTATAACTATCAGTTCAGGATCTAGGAACATGAACTGACTTAACTTCATGCATGTTTCAAACTTTCCTCTTCCATTATGTTTGGTGGTGGCGGTGGTGGTGGTTGATGGTGGTTTACTTGCTAAATCATGTCGGACTCTTTGTAACCCCAGGGACTGTAGCCTGCCAGGCTCCTCGGTCCATGGGATCTTCCAGGCAAGAATACTGGAGTGGATTGCCATTTCCTTCTCCAGGGGATCTTCCCGACCCAGGGATTAAACCTGGGTCTGCTGCATTACAGTTGGATTCTTTACCAACTGAGCCAGCAGGGAAGCCCTATTATGTTTATGTTCTGTCTAATCAACAAGTTCATTCCTGAGAAGCTACGGACTTGCACTTACTTGTTATATAGGACAATATCCGGTCTCCACACCAGGTCGCTGGGGATCCTGATGGAGTCCAGTCCATCATATTGGTCTCGATCCCATGTGAGATATGCATCATGCCAGATTTGGCGGATCCACAAATAGGCAGTCAGAATTTGGTTTCTCTCATCCTGCACAATTAACCCAGATATAACTGTCCAGTAGACACTTCAATCAAACACACTTTGTCTGTAAAACATCTGTCTTCAAAACAGGAATTCCAAGAACACTAATCTATTTCCAATAAGTAAGCGAGAGTTTTTTTGAGTCTATCCCCTTGATTGACTGCCAAGGTCATATTTTTCCTGCTTGATTAGTGCTTGGAACATCGAGTGGACAAATATTTAAATCATCAGATGCATGGGTCAACTGCTCAAATTTCTCTGAAAATTGATCAACTGATGAATGATTTTTTTTGAAATGAAAAAGCAAACATCAACAATGTACAGAAGAAAAGATTTTGAAGTTTCATAACTGTGTAACTAAACACATATGAGCATTAATGTATGTCATCTTAAAACATCTTTTAAAAATTAAGATGCAATTCATATTGCATGAAACTCACCACTTTAACCATTTAAAGTGTGCAATTCAGCCGTTTCCAGTTTATTCACAATGTCATGTCATGCAACCATCCCCATTCTCTGCTTCCAGAACATTTTGTCATCCCAAAAGAGAAATCATATGACAATCAAGCAGTCAATCACTATTTCCCCATCATTCTCACAGCTCCTGGCAACCTAACTCCTCTTTCTGTCTTTATGGTTTTGCTGACTTTGCACATTTCATAGAAATGGAACATGTAATGTGTAACCAACTTTCTTGAGATGTTCTAAGACTGTTAATGTTCATGGAAAGACTCAGGTAATTTAGTGCAATTAATTTTGTAGAAAGTGTTCCTCCCCTGGAATTCCCTTCTATTCCTTTCTCCCTTCAGCTTGCACACAGAGCTGTCTGTTCCCATTTTCTCTCAAACTCCCAGGTAAGACATTCCCTTTAGAAAGCACTGTTAGTTTCATTCTAACCATTCAGAAGANACTCAGGTAATTTAGTGCAATTAGTTTTGTAGAAAGTGTTCCTCCCCTGGAATTCCCTTCTATTCCTTTCTCCCTTCAGCTTGCACACAGAGCTGTCTGTTCCCATTTTCTCTCAAACTCCCAGGTAAGACATTCCCTTTAGAAAGCACTGTTAGTTTCATTCTAACCATTCAGAAGAGTCAACACTATGTTACTCACCATATCCTTAATCTGAGAAAGTGTAATCTGGAGTGTGACGTTCAGAACTTTATCTGTATCCTCTACTGGACGAAGAGCATTAGAGTAGTCTTCAAAAAGGTCATTGAACAACTTCTGAGCATATTTTCCATCGGCTGGTTCTACAGCTGCTCAAAAAGCGGGATCTGGATCAAGCTTCAGTGTTATGAGTATTTCAAGGCAAAGAGCAACAGACCCAGGACTAGCATTGGTTCTATCATCCTTGCCTACCATCAGCTAGGAACAAGCTCTGGGTCAAGTAGAGTTATTTCTCTGGCAGACCCTACAGAGTCAGTGTGAGACTGTAAGAAGCTGAAATACTTCCTCACAGTCAGAGCATCTGTTCTTTTCCTGGCCCACCCAACATTCCACCAAAGAAGTGATCCCTGAGCTAAGACAGTTGCACACCCACCAGCCTCTTACCTCTCAGGCTGGAGGCAGCGAAGTAAATCCAGCAAAAGGAGATGCAGGCATGGGGCCAGTTCATCTTGTCCCCTAAGTCTCTGTAAGCCCCCGGCTAGGCACTGCAGTCTTCCACTTTTCCAGCGATGGGAAGGGTCTGGGCACACAGCTGCCACTCTGTTTCTGTCTCTGCACAGCAGATGGGGAGCTCAGGCTTGCCAGGCACAAAGCAAGCTTGCCAGGTCCCCTCCCCATCAGTAATCTGAGACTAGCAGCTCCAGCAGGTAAGATGCCAGGAGCCCCAGGTGGGTTAGGTCAGGCAGCGCTGCCCTGGGGGAGTTGCCCCAGTTGAGAATCCCCAGCTACCTTCACTAGGAATATCCAGACCAATCTTTCAAGGGAAGAGAGGTGGGAGCCCAACATACCTGAGATTCCACCTAAGCAAACCAGGCATTTTCTACACCTGCAGTGAGTAGATTCAGTCTGAGTTCAGGGTCTAAGAAAAGCTGAACTGACGCATCCATGGGGTAGCCCATCCAGAAAGGCCCTATGCGCTTTGAGTGCCTTTTGAAGAGGGAAAGAGAAGCAGTTCCATGATCTTTGGGTTTCTTCTCTGCCTCTGCTTCTCATCACTCCTTCAGTTGTCCCACTGAGCATGGACTTTGTACGCGGTGTGTGAGTTTGCATGTGCGCATGCGTGCGCGTAGGTGGGTGGGGGTGGGGACACCAGTGGACGGGAACAGAGTATTCGCTTCCTTGGGAAGCTGCAGCAGCCCTGTGATTTGGACTAGCAGTAGACGCGGAGAAGGCAATGGCACCCCACTCCAGTATACTCTCGCCTGGAAAATCCCATGGACGGAGGAGCCTGGTGGGCTGCAGTCCATGGGGTCGCTAGGAGTTGGACACAACTGAGCGACTTCATTTTCACTTTTCACTTTCATGCATTGGAGAAGGAAATGGCAACCCACTCCAGAGTTCTTGCCTGGAGAATCCTAGGGACGGGGGGAGCCTGGTGAGCTGCCATCTATGGGGTCGCACAGAGTCGGACACAACTGAAGTGACTTAGCAGCAGCAGCAGCAGTAGACGACCTAGGTTTGACTGCTAGTCCAAACCCTCCTTATTATACACAGCTTTCCTGAACTAGAGATAGGGAAAATAATCCTCTCTCCCAGAGTGACTGGGGTATTGTATGTAGAAACCGTTTGTAAATTGTAAAGCGCTAAGAGTTGGACACAACTGAGCGACTTTCACTTTCATGTAAATATTAGTAATTTTCGCCTCTGATCAGCTTTGCAGATACAGAATTTCTGCATTTACCAAGTCATCCACGGTTTATTAGCACTTAAAAAAAAAATTTCAAATGCTAAGAATGTATAAGAATGATTCATAACTAATGGTGCTTTGCATTTGAATGCTACTTTATATACTCTCAGTCATTTCTCTTATGTGATCTAATTCTGCTCACACAAAAGAATGTCAGTTTCCAATTGTCATAGTCTGTCTCTTCTCTTGCCTGGGGAAACTGCCTTGGAAAACTAAATTAAGATCATTCGGTTGCCTGGAATCAGAGCAAGGAAATTGGATAGCTCTACTTCATCAGGTTACAGCCATCTGATGAGTCACCCTGTCCCTCTTCAGGAATATATCCTCCGAATGGAACAGACACTCAAGCCGTCAGCTAAGTGTGTTTCTTAATTGCCTGTGCCCTTGTGTTGATTGTGAAGATGTAACTCTTCTGACACCCTTAGTCTGACTCATCAGATGACACAGTTCCTGGTGCCCACGCACAGCCCTCCCTTCTAGAAAAAAACCATCCACTCTGGAATCTTAGAGGGTGAAGGTCTTTTTGAAATGGAGTCAAGTGCCTCATTTTCACAGGAGGAAGCTGATGTCTAGAGATTCGAGTGGCTTGCCTCCAGCAGCACTTGGCCAGAGACAGAATCCAGGCCACCCACCCCTGCTCACTGTGCTCCCCACGCTAACGCGGCCTCTTCTTCTCATGGGGAGAGATGCTCTGTCTTCTGTCTTTGATGCCCCATCACTGGGAACTGCCCCTGAATAAGTGATCAGTGAACATACACATGCTGTTAGCTACTGCTGCAGCTGCTTGAAAGCCGCCTCAAAAGCAATCATCTTTGGTAGTCTGATTGCTTTCCGTTAACTCATTCAATTGGTCACTTGGAGTTCTTTTAAAAAATGGTAAGAGCCCTAAAGGAAATCAGTCCTGAATATTCATTGAAAGGACTGTTGTTGATTCTGAAACTCCAATACTTTAGCCACCTGACGCGAAGAACTGACTCATTTGAAAAGACCCTGATGCTGGGAAAGACTGAGGGCGGGAGGAGAAGGGGACGACAAAGGACAAGATGGCTGGATGGCATCACCGACTCAAAGGACAAGAGTTTGAGTAAACTCTGGGAGTTGGTGACAGACAGGGAGGCCTGGCGTGCTGCAGTCCATGGGGTCGCAAAGAGTCAGACACGACTGAGCGACTGAACTGACTGAGGCTCATCTGTCAGTGTTAACATGAACCAAATTAAGCCAATACGTTTGAGGGGGCAATTCTGCCTTTTAGGGCAAAGATGTTAATCACTAGAAAGCAAACTCCTCTTAAATTCATTCTAAAAACAACCACTGCAATGAGAAGCCTGTGTACTACAAGGAAGAGTTGTCCCTGCTCACCACAACTAGAAAAAGCCCACGCAAAGTAAAGAAGACCCAGTTCAGTCAAAAAGAAAGAAAGAAAAATTTAAAATTAAAGAAAACAACCACTAGGTGTTTTCCTAGGGACCTACCCACGTTTACGCAATCACTATGCTTCCATTAGCTCCAAATTACAGAGAGAGACAGAGAGGTCTTTAACATAGTGGTCCTATAACTTGTCAGAAACTAGTGGCAGAAGTAATCCATTAAGTTCACCATTTAGAATTCAATAAGGGTAAAAAGCAAGCAGACATAATTTAGACTGACTTTCTAAAACATACTCTCAGGCAATGAAGATTATCTAAATAAACCACAGCCATCCAGAAATCTGGAACCCCCACGGTACATCCCATTTCCTGAGAGTCCATTAACTTTGGAAGGGTCTCATTTGTTAGCATATTAATGCAGATTCACAGAGCACAAAACTATTTAAGTTGGGAAGTTCATGATATCCAGGCCAGCAGTTACCTTTCCTGGATCATGGGAAGAAATTCCCAACAGCATTTCACCATAGTTTGTGTGCTATCACCATCTGAGGGAGTATATTCTGGCCCTGCCCAGGGACCTACAATTCAAAAAATTTCTAGAGAGCACAAATCCTTTCAATATCTGCATGTTTTGAGAAGCAGCTTATTGTTATTCGTTAGTAAAATCACATCTGACTCTTTGTGACCCCATGAACTGCAGCACACCAGGCTTCCCTATCCTTCACTATCTCCCTGAGTTTGCTCAAACTCATGTCCATTGAGTTAGTGATGCCATCCAACTATCTCATCCTCTGTCACCCTCTTCTCTTACCCTCAGTCTTTCCCAGCATCAGGGTCTTTTCCAATGAGTTGGCCCTTTGCATTAGGTGGCCAAGGTATTGAGAAGCAGCATTCCTTGCCAAAATAAAGTATTTCAGCCATTTCAGAGTTGCTATGAGCCAAATCCTCTTCTGTGGACAAATTTCAGGGGATTTGTCTGTCCCCAAAATATAATATTAGGATATTAGCCCTAAATCAAAATCAAGGATCTCCAGTTCTTCCTCAAGGGCCAAAGATAATATCCTGAGCCATATCCTTGAGTTGTTTTGTAGACATATGGATGTGAGAGTTGGACTGTGAAGAAGGCTGAGCACCGAAGAATTGATGCTTTTGAACTGTGGCGTTGGAGAAGACTCTTGAGAGTCCCTTAGACTGCAAGGAGATCCAACCAGTCCATTCTGAAGGAGATCAACCCTGGGATTTCTTTGGAAGGAATGATGCTAAAGCTGAAACTCCAGTACTTTGGCCACCTCATGTGAAGAGTTGACTCACTGGAAAAGACTCTGATGCTGGGAGGGATTGGGGGCAGGAGGAGAAGGGGACGACAGAGGATGAGATGGCTAGATGGCATCACTGACTCGATGGACGTGAGTCTGAGTGAACTCCGGGAGTTGGTGATGGACAGGGAGGCCTGACGTGCTGCAATTCATGGCGTCTCAAAGAGTCGGACACGACTGAGTGACTGAACTGAACTGAACTGAAGACCACACCAGATAGAAGACATTAACTGCATGCTGACCACCATCACAGAGGTCCCAGATGGGAGACAGAAGGCTGATATCGTTGACTTCTGAAATACTACTCTGTTAGCTCACCATCAACCAATCAGAAGAATGTTCATGAGCTGCTCAAGCACCCCAGAACTCTCACCTCTAATGATGTTTTTAAAAGTCCTTCCCTGAAAGCCACTGGGGGATTTAGGTCTTTGCGTATTATCCACCCATTCTCCTTGTTCGACACTTTGAAATGAATGCTACCCTTTTCTTCAAAACAACCTGGTGTCAGAAGATCGGCTCTGCTTTGAGTCGGGTGAGAGGACCCAAATTTGACTTGGTAACACCCAGATAACAGTGCTTAACTATAAAAAGTACTAAACAAGTGATGATGAAAGGGGAAAAATGCAACCCCAGCATTTTTTAAAAACTGAGCATATGAACTATAGCCACAATTTACCTATCATCTACTCATTTCTCTCCCCTATCCCTGCCCCCTGCCCTTCTTCCTCTTTCTCTCTCTTTCAAGTTCTTGACAGACCTGATTAGAGAATAATTATTTTATCTGACAAGCAATCTGCACTATGAGTGGGAGAGTGTGAGTGCTTCCATTGTCTTGCTTCCTCCTTTTTTCATTGGAGTACTATTGTCAATCCACTGTGGAGTTCATTATTTACATATTTTTGTAGCAGTCTTTTTACCTCTTTTTAAGGATTTATTTATTCACTCATTGTTTATTTGTTTTATTTTTGGTCGCACTGGGCCTTTGCTGCTGTGCATGAGCTCTCTCTAGTCTCAGTAAGCAGGGGCTGGCTACTCTTCATTGCGGTGCCCGGGCTTCTCACTGCAGGGGTTTCCTCTTGTTGTGGCTCCCAGGCTCTGGAGCGCTGGCTCAGTAGTTGTGGCACATCGGGTTAGTTGTCCCAAGGCATGTGGTATCTTCCTGGACCAGGAATAGAATCTATGTTCCCTGCATTAGCAGGCAGATTCTTTACCACTGAGCCACCAGGGAAGCCCTTACTCTTCTTTTCTGCTCTGTGAGAGTTAGCAGATCTAAATCTATCACTGAGGTTGGCAGACTCTTTAGATAAAGGGCCAGATAGTAAATATTTTCAGCTTTGCAGGCCATATGGTCTCTCTAGCAACCACTCCTCTCTGCTGTTATGTTGTAAAAGGAGTCAAAGGCAATATGTGAATGAATGGGTATGGCTTTGTCCCAATAAAACTTTATTTACAAAAACAGGTGGCTGGTCAGAGTTTGCTGGCTCTGAATATATGTCATCAAACCCTTAAATCCACTTAACCAGGCTCAAACAAACTGCAGTAGGGATCAGCATTCCAGATGAAGATGGATCATCGCCTGAAGGGAACAGAGAGTCACAAGGCACAAGAATGATTGTAGGTAGATGCCTGGTGAGTCCGGAGCTGACACTGAGTGCAGCTCAGCTCGTTCCACTAGATCCCACCTGTCTTCCAGTGCAGGCTCCCAGGGGCGCTGTACCAGATTCCGAGAGAGAGGGAGCTCTCCTACATAAAAGGAGACTTTCCACTGAACAGAAACACACGGAAACTGGAGAGCCCACATCAGTCCTGTTTGATGTCTGGAGGCCTGACAGTTCTCCTCACTTCCACATAGTGACACAGGAGTCCTCTGGCAGGGAATCAGAGTCCCCAGATATGGGTGATATGTGCAGTGGTGATAGAACCTGTGGCAACCGCCAGGCTAGGAGCTGAGAGCAGTGAGCAGCAGAGAACTGTTTCAGAAGTACACGTGAGACCCTCTCGGGTCCCCAGGAAGGAGACAGGGAGACCCTGGAGGCAGGACTCCAGCAGTATCACTGAGTAGCAACCCAGATCCCTCCTCTGTTTCTAAGATGGTGACCCCACCGCCCTTCCATTGTGCCCACATCCATTTGGCTTGGGGAAACGCAGGTGAAATCAGAACAAAAGGGATTCCGGAGAGAAGAAAGAGGACCTCCTAGAACACAGGCAGAGGGGGCTACTTATGTCCACATGGTGCTGGCACCCCACCCCAGGGGAGCATTTTAAAGCACCCGTCTGACCATGCCACCCCTCCACTCAGCTCTCCCCAGTGGATTCTCACTTTGCTCAGAGTAAAAGTCCAAATCCTCACCAGCAACTACAAGGCCCTGACTTTCTACCTCCAGCACTCTCCCTTCACTGACTGCACTCCAGCCAGGCTGGTCTTGGCCATCCCACAAACAGGCCTTTGTTTCTTTTGTTCCTTCTGCCTGCAAGACCCTTGGTGATATCTTTTTGGCTCCCCCTCTCTCTTCCCTCTTGGTTCAGTTAGAATGCCACCTTATCAGAAGGCCCTTCCCAGATGACCTTACCTAAAGCAACTCTCCACTCACGTCTGCCCATCCTCCCTGCTTCACAGTCTCATCACTTATGCCTAGCTGAAGTACGTGCCTGTCTCTGTGTGCCTGCTTCTTTACTGTCTGTCTTCCTACAGGAAAGTTCCCTGAGAGTAGGGACTTGGCCTTGTTTTGTGCTGTACTCTTAGACCCAGAGAAGGTATCTATTGATTGAATAAATGAGTAATAGCTAGGCTGAGAAAAGAAATCCAAGGAATTAGAAAGCAGGGAAAAGGCCAGCTTTCAGACAAAGGACACTGGATATATTTCCTATGATTCATAAGCTTGCCAGAATCTCTTTAGCACTCAAGGTTGGAGTGTTATTTATGGCCTTATATTGCTAGTCTACAGCTGCATTATATTTTAACCTGTGTCAAAGCAAACTCCTTGATAACATGGATCATAATTTCCACTTCTTTATATGTAGACTGTGCCTTGTATATCGTCCTAGATTGAAGGGAACAACCACCAATATCATTAGCAGTGTCTGCCATGGATGCAGCAGGAGGGTGGGGAGCCATCTCCCCATGTTTCTGCTGACCTAATGCAACAGAAAGAGCATAAAGACAGAGTAGGAGTCCTGGGGCCCAGGTTCAAATCCTGGGACCATCATCTACTATTTATGTGAGCATGAGCACGTCACATAATTTCTTCGAGTCTCAGAGATCTGAGTTCGATCCCTGGTTGGGAAGATCTCCTGGAGAAGGGAAAGGCTACCCACTCTGGTATTCTGGCCTAGAGAATTCCATGGATTGTATAGTCCATAGGGTCGCAAAGAGTCAGACACGACTGAGTGACTTTCACTTCACTCACTTTGTCATTTGTAAAAATGGTAATTATAATATTTACTCGAAAGGTTTATTGTGATGATTAAAGAGAAAACAGATAAAGCGCCAACACATATTTAGTGTATAGCAGGCTGTGGATAAATGTCAGTATGCTTCCCCTGCTGACCACATGGGCTCCAGCAGTCAGCAAAACCTCTACTAGACCCATTACATTGCCGACAGAGGAGCCAGGTTCATGAAGAGCCACAGGCAGGTGATAAGGGATGTGCAGTTTTCTGGGTCAGGAGAACAGCTGATACGTGATCTAGGGTATCCGATGCATCCTGGCAAGTGATCTGGGGACTGGGGCCTGCTCTGATGTCTGTGCTTTGTCAGAGGGCTCATGAGCTTCTTCCTGAAATCCCCAGGGGGGTTATACTGGAAAGCCATAACACCTTACACAATTGTATAGCGTGAGTACCTCTTGGCTTCCTCTTATTTCTGCCGTTTGTCTTCATTGTGTGTTGAGCAGCCCCATCCATGAGACTCTTTGGGCCTCCTTGTCAAGGTCACTTGCTTCTCAGGGCTTTTTTGAAATTCTTCTTTGTTCTTGAGTTTCTGATCCTTTTTCACCCCAGTGAGTTCTCAACCCACCGGCTTTACTTCCTCTTTTCGCAGCAGTTTCTGTGGTTCCAATTGCACAATCTTTTCCTGCTATTTGCAGTCACCCTCAGTCTGATTACCAGGCAGAGTTAGGTGAAAGGCAGATGAGGATAAAGCAGGGGGGGATCCCTCTCCTCTTGTGAACCCACCAGGCTCCTTCCGGATTGCCAGTTCTCGCGAAGAATGGGGAAACGCGGGGACTGAACTCCCACCCTTCCAGGCCACTCGAGATAGACTAGCTTCCAACATCTCCCACAGACATGCACCCCAGGGAAGCAGCACGGCCTGAGGCTCCAGAGCCTCACCCCTCCCTCCCCCATGCCCTGCCCTGGTCCTGGCCGCAGGGGAACAAAGCGAGCCTGTTAAAGCAGAAAAGAAGCAAGAAGGGGCTTTCTCACTGGAACAATGCCATCCTCCACCTCAGGCCCACTCAGGAGAGAGCAGCTAGGTGTGCCTGAGTGACTCAGGCCCTGATCCTGAGAAGCAGGTTTGGGAAGAACATGGAGGAAAGAGGGTGCTGTAAAGGAAAACAGGAGAAATGGAAGATTCCATTCTCTATTTTTCCCCCGGGGCCACCTTTAAGTTTTCTGTTCTCTATTTTTTCTTCTCCTGGATCACTGCCCTTGACCTCGGCTCCATACCCTTGACCAGAATGAGAGGACACGGGAAGTGACGCAGGAGGGACGAGGAAACCATGGGTGGCGGTGGGGTGGTTGCCATGCACTCACTGAATATGCGTGAAGCCGGTGAGGGGCTAGGCCATCGAGTTTGTTGGCTCTTTTCAGTGCCTTTGGAGCCATATTGGAACCTGAGATAAAAAAGGGAAAATCAGTAGTATTGATTCCTGTATTAAAATTTTTAGTATTTTTATTTATAATGAATTTTTGCATTAATTTTGACTTTTTAAATTAATTGCATTAGAATGTGATCTATATTCATTACTGATGTTTTTGGCACCTCCTTAAATTTGCATTTGCCTGGCTTTCCTAGCCCAGCTATGGTGCCAGTCAATCCACCTGACTGATGGCTTCTTTAGGAAAGAAAGGCTGGAGGATATAAAAATAATCTAAAAGAATCAAAGCCTATTTTTCAAACGTATAACTGCAATTCTACAAAAAAGAACTGGAATGAAGAATTCTCTATCAAAAACCAAATTTTAGACACAATTCAAATCCTTTTTCTAACAAAGCCGGGGTACTTTACTTTATCAGCCACCAGGTGTCGCTGTCAACTCCCTGCACGTCCCCACACGGTATTAAAGATAACGTCACAAGTGAAGTCTGGTTTTCAGCCAACTTTAAGGAGATGACGCGCGCGCACACACACACACACACACACACACACACACACACAGCTTGAAATGCAACAGCATCAGATACAAAATCTACAGAGATCCATCGGTTTATCTAGGATTTCTGGCTAATAGCTAAATGCTTACGATAATACAACCTACCAACAGATTTAAGCTATGAAATAGATTATTACTAGAGTTAGTGTGTCCTAATCTATATACTTTCTAGAATGTTCCTGTGTTATTCTGTCCTCATTCCTTACCCGGATTAATTTCTAACAGAGCACTCTCAGGTCTCAGGGAAACTGACTCTTCATCGAATTTGTAGGACTAGATATCTCATTTCTTTGGGGCAGGAAAATTTGAAAACAGTATTCAAGGTCAGGGTCCAGGTTACAAAGTGGTGGAAGAGTTGTGCCATTCTGCAAAAATCAGTGTACTTAGATGTGTTATCATCCTCTTCCTTCACACCACTCATCCTGCCCTCAAAAAGAAATGTAAACACACCAGTGAACAGACATTTCCTCTGACCTTAATTTTTTTTTCTGAGTTTATTCTACAAATCAGCTCTTCTTCATTTAATACCCTGGAGGGATCATAAATCCTTTCTCAAAGGGTCCAGGAATATTACTCTTATGAGAAATCTCTGTACTGATGCTTCTTGGGTTTCCCCAGCTTGTTCAACACAGCATCTGTTCTTCATTTTTTAATTACTACTATTAATAATCACAGGAACAACGGCTGATGTTTACGGAGGACTTACTGTGTGCTCACCAGTGTGATAAGAGAACCTGACTAGAGAACCTTGAAAGGTCTCTGCTTTGGGTTTCCATGACAGTCACACCCTCTTGTTTTTTTCCTAGATTTCTGGACAACTCGACCTCATCTACTCCTTCCAGTACTGGATTCCTCGGATTCAGTCCCAGGCCTGCTTCTCTTGGCCAATGTAACAGAAAATCTTAGCAGTTAAAATGAAATCTCAGACTAAGAAAAGAGGGGGAGCAATAGTGGCTGCCAAGAGGATAAATGAATTGCATGACAGAAGAGGAGTGCCAGCTGCAGATGATCCGTCATCTCCAAGCAGATGAATTCTATATCAGTGCTTCTTGGTGTTAAAGTGCAATCAAATTATAGGGTAGATTGATGTCTTATTATAATGCAGGTTGTGAGTCTGCTGGTCTGAAGTGAGAGTCTTTGTCCACATGATGCTGATGCTGCTGGTCCATGGGCCACACTCTGAGTAGGGAGGTTCTTGATGATACTACCATTATGATGAGGTATTAACAAAGCACATGCAAGTTGCCAATTAGTAACAGATCAGATCAATATATTATGATGGTTGAGTTGTGGGACATTTTTTTAAATTTATTTTTAATTGGAGGATAATTGCTTTATGTTGGCTTCTGCCTTACAGCAATGTGAGTCAGCCATAAGGATACATATGCCCCTCCCATCCCCCAGCACATCCCACCCCTCTGAGTTGTCATAGCACACCAGGTTGAGCTCCCTGTGTCATACAGAAACTTCCCATTAGCTATTTTATTATATGGCAATATATATGTTTCAGTGCTACTCTTTCAGTTCATCCCATCCTCTCCTTCCCCGACTGTGTACCAGACTGTGGACACTTTAAAGAACCCATGCTTCTTTTGGTTTTCAAAACTCAAAATCTATCAGAACTTAAAAGGGACGTTAAAGTTCTGTGACATCAAAAATGAGACTTGATTGTTTTTAAAAGTTTCAACCTAAAGACTAATTGTGCAGGTTTGAATTGCTAGGTATGGTTTCCTCACTAAGAGCCAATCATTTGATAATCCAAAATCTGCAACTTTGGCTGGACTGAAATTTTTTGGCGTGGTGGGGGAGATGTGTAGGATTACTGCTGCTATAAACTGATATAGAAATAGAAATTTCAGGAAGGTATAAAATAAAAATAAGAATGAAAATATGGCTAACAAGGGATATGATGAACAACCAACTTAAATCCATGATAGCAGCAATTTTAAAATACATTTTACATGTTAATTTCTGTAACCACTGCAATTTTAGTGTGCATCTTGTCAGTTTTTTAAGATTTCTGATGCATTTATGAAAATCCAGTGTGCTCACATTGTGATTTTAATTAAATGGATGAAAGAACTTATTAATTTAGGCTCACAATCAGTGTTCAAATGTTTGAGGGAAATTATTTTATTAAAATCATGAGCTTTGCTTTATTAGTTATATATGTCCTATAGAGAGAGAAATGCTGATTGTTGACGAATTAATAGAATGCTAATTGCTTAATAAATTTACAAGACGGTCTCCTGTTGATTCTCTTGGTGTTTTAGCCACTCCGAGTTCCCTGCCACAGCAAGACTGCTGCAGTTCCTTTTTCCTAGAATGCATTTTCCCCATTTCACACATCTATTAGTGTCTTAGTGCCCTTAATGACTCTCACCCTGGATCATGAACTCTGTCCCACTGTCTGTAACCCTCATGGCCCTATGCAGTTAATTAATATCATCCCATGAACAGACGAGGAAGCAGGCTTAAAGAGTTTTAAGTAATACAACCAGGCAGAGTCAGGATGGAACCAAAGTCTCTCTGACTCGTGAGCCCGTGATCATTATAATTGTTGTTGTTATTTAGTCAGTCACGCTGGACTCTTTGCGACCCCATGGACTATAGCCTGCCAGGCTCCTCTGTCCATGGGGTTTCCCAGGCAAGAATACTGGAGTGGGTTGGCATCCCCTTCTCCAGGGGATCTTCCTGATCCAGGGATCGAACTCGAGTCTCCTGCATCTCCTGCATCAGCAGGCAGATTCTTTACCACAGAGTCATCTGGAAAGCCCTCAGTAAGATCACACTGAATTTAACAGATCTCTTACTGAATGGTAATGCTGCTCGGGGAGCCTGCTATGGTCTGCAGATACAAAGTCACACAATTATAGGAACTCCCATAGCTTTTCGTGGAAAGAAGATCTGGAACAAATTGTTGAACACTGCTTCCTTGAAGGATCAATTATGGGAGAACACAGTGAAAATGTCCACCTGTGATTTAGGCCTTAATGTAAATTAGGTGATTTGCCCTTTACCAAATCCATGCAGTGATAAACTGAAAGCTCAAAGTGAGGTTTCCTTTATTTTTACTTTTTTACATGGAAAGGCAGCATAACACAGTAGTTAACTGCCTCTTTTTAAAAGGATTCTGGGGCTTCCCAGGTGGCGCTAGTTGGGCCAGACTGTCTGGATTCAAATATTGGAAATGCCACTTTTTAGCTGAGTGGCCTTGGATAAATCACTTAAACTCTCTGTGTTCAGTTTACTAGTTTCCAAAGGAAGCTTAATAAAGGACATATTGTGAGGTTTTTCTGAGGTTTGAAGGAGCTTAAAACTGTGACTGTATCTCTACAAGTAGCTATCAAACATCTATTACACATCTGATAATCTATTACAGACACCTAACCAGTTAGTTGAGAAATCAATATTTGAACCCAGAATATTAGACTCTAAACTCTGGCACCAAGTCAGACCCCTACCTTTCCACTGTGGCTAGACTTTGCTACCATTTGTACCCTGTAAACAAGATGTCTCTGCCGCTCTTCCTCACTTCCACTGCTGCATTTCTTTTCACTGTGCAATTGAAAACTCCAACTGCAGAAGAAGGTCTATTTATAGCTGGAAAAAATCAGTGTTATTTAGCCTGAGCTTTTCTGCAACCATCAGTCCATTACTGTAAGAGCATCCACATTTACATTGCAACATCGTTCTATTTTCCCAGTGCCCTGTAATTGTTAATTAGCTTCTCAAAACAATGTTTATTGAATGTCTGCAGAAACAGAAGCCTGATCCAGCCTCTACCATCAGAAACCAGCCTCTTCCGGGAGCTCGGATTCCCACATACCAACCACTTACTAGGCATCTCTGCTTGGAGGTCCCACATGTAATTTAGATGTGGTCAAAATTTAACTCACCCACTACCTTGCCCTTCTTCCCTGACCTCCACCATGTGTTCCTGATTTTGGTGAATGGGGCCACCATTCCCATCTCCCCATGCCAAGACTGGGCATGTCCTAGACTCCCCCCACAAACCACCACAGCCCACCTGTCACTAGCCAGGCTTCCTCAGTCCCATCAGCTAAGGCTACAGCGCCCCTCTTATCTCTCCTGGCACAGACAGGGCGGTGTGGCCTGGCCGCCTGTGATCACTGGTCCCTCTACTTCAGGCTCTGCCTCCTCTAGCCCCACCCTCATGTGGCCATTGAAAGTGAACATGTTAGAGGCCAAGTCCTGTGCCACTCTTTGCAACCCTGAGGACCGTAGCCCACCTTGCTCCTCTGTCCATGGGATTCTCCAGGCAAGAATACTGGAGTGGGTTGCCGTTCCCTTCTCCAGGGGGTCTTCCCAACCCAAGGATTGAACCCAGGTTTTCCTCATGGCAGGCAGATTCTTTACCATCTGAGGCACCAGGGAAATCCTCATTGTCATTACATAGATATTTTGAAATCTGTGTTACAGCTCCTCACCGTTTGAAATCCTTCCACATTCTCCCACCATCTGTAGGATGGAGACCCGCCTTAAGTCAAAGAGGACCTTCGTATTCTTACCTTGGGTCATCCCACCCAGGGTTAATAACGAGGCCCCTTCCCTACATTCCTTCTTGCCTCTGTGCTGTTGTACGTGTTGTTCCTCAGCCTGGAGCCCTCATCCTGCCTCACCCAACCAGGAACAACTCCTTCAAGACATTTTGAGAATCACCTAATCAATGAAGGTTATCCCAGCCTCCTGGGGCAGAATTCTGTACTATTCCCTCTGTGTTCTTGAGGTTTCTCACTTTTTTCTCTCTCTTTTCTTTTTTTTGGTTAAAGTTCCACTATATATTATAATCATTTTTAAGTAGATAAATTAAGATTCTTAGTTGGAGTTTCAATATCAAACTCTCAAAAAGTAATGCATATACAGAAAAGTAGGATAGGATAGACCTGAAAAGCACCATGAACCAATTCAGCATAACTAAGATTTATACAATTTTCACACATCAGTAGGATACAAATTCTAATCAAGTTTCCATAGACTATAAGCTAGGAGACACCAGAACATATCCAGGGACATAAAACGGGGTGCAAAAGTGTCATGATCTAAAGGTATTGAAATTATACAGAGTCTGTTCTCTTATCACTGTCTCACACACACTTCTAATCTAACCTGTATCCAATTGTTTGTTTACAATGGATACGTGTTAGATTAGCACCTCTCAAATGCCCTATTTGTCACTGTATCCCCAGTGTCTGGCAAACAAGAAGTGTCCAATAAATGTTCATGAAATATATGATTGGAGAGGCCAGCGCCTGTCAGGATGCCAGCTGACACCCTCCCACACCACACTTGCCCCTGGCAGTCTTGGCCTGCTTCCCCTGAGGACTGGTGCTGCCTGCTGTCCACCGTGGGAGGATGTTGGGGGCTGAGCGCTTTGGATCTTAACCTGACTATGTGTGTACCTGTGCCAGGCTAGGCTCCCTGGAGGGCAGCCGTAAGAGGAAGGCAAAACAAATCTGGATATAAATGCATCTGGCAGGGAAGCCAGCTACTTGTTCCCAGGACCACCTGTGTCACAGCTGGTTGGAGCAGAATCCTGTATCTGGCCCGGGAACCAACAGATTCCAGTTAGAATGGAAGAGGTGAATTTGAATTTAGATTCCACCTTTGACCCAAATCCAGTGTTGCAACAGCCCAGCTACACGTGTGCTCAAGATGCTAAGTTCCTAGAAAAAGAGATCTGGATTTAACTTATCTTAGGCAGTTAGCCCCTCAGTGTGTGTGTTGGGGGGGGGGGCAGTAAAAAAGTCATTTAATTAGGTGTTTTTGATGAGAATGTTTTCAGATAAAAATTAAAATCATTTGCTAGTTTCCTAGTACCAATGAGCCCTGGGAGGTTATGTTTTGACCAGAACTCTGCCGCTAAAATCATTCTTCCTGCAGATATTTACTGAACGCTGGGCACAGTTTAGTGAAGAATGAATAAATTACTTCTTCCTTCAAGATGCTTATGGACTGCTTGGAGAAAAAGACAAACCTCTAAGGGAGAGTGAATAATAGTAAAAGAGTTAAACAAGTAATATAAGAAGAATATGTCTTGAAGGAGTGACTTGCTGCTAAATGAGAAGTTCAGACAAGGAAGAAGACGTTGGCCTCCAGGCTGGATTGACTTAGAGGACAGAGACAGTGGGGTTTTCACCTGACAGGTTGGACCAGCCAGAGGGCATGAGGTGGCAGGAGGGGGCATCATAGTAGAAAGAAAAGAACAGATCCTTTGGAACTTGTAGTTTGAGTTCCTGTTCTGCCATTTATTAGCTACATAGCTTGGGCATTTTTGAACTTCTCTACACTTCCGTTTCCTCACTGGAAAAACAGGGGTGATGTTATCTACCTCATGGGCTCCATACATCATTCAAGACTACAGACATTTTGCACAAACACATGTGCTAAGTCCTGGAGTACAAAGATGGACAGAGAAGGGTCTTCCCCTTAAAGCCTATCACATGAGGTGTGTGCCCATATGCTCAGTATTGTCCCATTCTTTGCGACTCCATGGACAGAAGTCCATCGGTCAGACTCCTCTGTCCATGGGATTCTCCTGGCAAGAGTGCTGCAGTAGGTTGCTATGCCCTCCTCCAGGGGGTCTTCCGGACCCAGGGATGGAACCCACATCTCTAGCGGCTCCTGCATTGGCAGGCGGATTCTTTATCACTGAGCGTCTCTTACATATCCTGCATTGCAGGTGGATTCTTTACCACTAGCACCACCTGGGAAGTCCACATGAGGAGGGGTAGAAAAATATATTAGTCCACCTTTTCCTTTACCCTCTAGGCATCTGCCACTTTAAAGGACAGGTGGCCAGATCCAGTGGTCTATGACTAGGAGAAATTCAGGACATGAGTTCACAAGTTTGGAGACAGAATAGGCTCTTTACCTCACATGCTCTGTGGAGGATTCCTGCCCTCTGGTTCCACCTTCTGTTAGGAATTGGATCTGTACCTCCCGAGGCCAGATCTCCTGATCTGAAGCTTCCCCCTTGAGCTCTGATGAGGTCTAGAGGGAGCCGAGGTCAGAGGCAGTAACCCTTAATCAACTGCTAGCATTGCTCCAAACGCTTTTCGTGCTGTGTGCTCAGTCGTGTCCGATTCCTTGAGACCCCATGGACTGTAGCCTTCCAGGCTCCCCTAGGGAAATCCTAGGATTTCCCAGGAAAGAATACTAGAGTGGTTGCCATTTCCTTTTCCAAGGGATCTTTCCCACCCAGAGATGGAACCTGTGTCTCCTGTGTCTCCTGCACCGTCAGGGAGATTCTGTATCATTGAGCCACCTGGGAGGCCCCGCCTGCTGTTTACTTCCTTACTTAATTTTTGTAATTACAAAAGACCACCACCAGGGGGTGTAGGAGCAAGTAGCTGAGCTCTGACCCCATTTACCAAGCAGAATGCTTTTTGTTTTCTTGCTGAAAAAATGTAGTTGAGGTCCACAAGCCTACCTTGTGGGTTGAGAACAACACCTTCTGCACCTTGTACAAACCCTTTGTAAAGAACACGGCTCCCTTGAGGCTCAAAATCATTTTTGACTCAGCCCATCCTCCACAGCCCATCAGGCTGGGCCAAGGGTTCCTAGGCTCCGATTCCAGTTTTCAGTGTTTCTTCCTGCTTAAAAGCCCTTTGGCTCAGCAGGATTGTCTATAATGATAGTAAATGGCTCACATGATGATGAGGCAGTCTTGTCACATCTTGAACTGCAATCTGTCTTGTTAAGACTCACCATTATCTGAATCCGAAGCCATCCACCTGGGTTATTGGTTTTGGCCCCTGTTCCCTTCCCCCACCCCAATTTCCCATACCACTTGCAGAGACCTGAATAGCTGTCCTACTCTACCTTCCTATGGCAATCCTCATTAAAATCAAGCACTCATCGGCCAGGAAAAGAAAAAAATACCTCAGGGTCCCTATGTGTCTCTGAGGTCATAGAAACTCAAGCCTCCGTGACAAAGCTTGTTTTTTCCTCACAGGAGTCTGCTTTTGCAAGGATTCATCTTCGAGGTCCATTTTCTTTGAGACACTCATGCACACTCCAGCAACAATGGAAAGGAACATGATTTCCCAAGCTGGTTGCCTAGAAACCGCTCCTGTGTTTCTGAAACTAATTTAAACATAAAAATTCAGCTCCTGACTCATGCCAAGAATGCATGTAATAGTTTTCTCAGTATTTTACTTTCCTTTTCTCTCACATTACAAAATAATGTCTACTCATTGCACACAAAATTGAAAAGAATGTGAAAATACAAAGGTCCAGAAAGAAAAAAATCCCCCATAATCTTACTATCAGAGGCAACCACTATTGTCATTTGGAAATGTTTTCTTCTAGGCTATTTTTCTCCCAATGCATTTTTTACCTCATTGATATTAATATTGAATTTACATGGAGCTTGCTTTTTCCATTGGTCGAGTGTCAGCATTTCCCCATCTGGCTAAAATTTTCAGAAAATTGATTTTGTAGATGACTGCATTATCAGTTCAGTTCAGTCACTCAGTCGTGTCCGACTCTTTGCGACCCCATGAACTGCAGCATTCCAGGCCTCGCTGTCCATCACCAACTCCCGGAGTTTACTCAAACTCATATCCATTGAGTCGGTGATGCCATCCAACCATCTTATCCTCTGTTGTCCCCCTCTCTTTCTGCCTTCAGTCTTTCCCAGCATCACGGTCTTTACCAGTGAGTCAGTTCTTCGCATCAGGTGGCCAAAGTATTGGAGTTTCAGCTTCAGCATCAGTCCTTCCAGTGAATATTCAGGACTGATTTCCTTTAGGATGGACTGGTTGGATCTCCTTGCAGTCCAAGGGACTCCCAAGAGTCTTAGTCCATTTTCCATTATTTACTTAACCATTCTCTTCATGCTGGACATTTAGGTTATTTCTAGTCTTACAGCATAATAATAAATGCTGTCATGATGATGTTGGTATAAATATTTACTATATATTTCCTCAGGATAAAAATCATAAAAAGGATTTCAAAACTCCTGATCATTTAAAAATCTTCTTTTAAAATATTGAACTATTTATGATTTTTGGGGGGGCCAACAGTGAATATTCAGGACTGATTTCCTTTAGGATGGACTGGTTGGATCTCCTTGCAGTCCAAGGGACTCCCAAGAGTCTTAGTCCATTTTCCATTATTTACTTAACCATTCTCTTCATGCTGGACATTTAGGTTATTTCTAGTCTTACAGCATAATAATAAATGCTGTCATGATGATGTTGGTATAAATATTTACTATATATTTCCTCAGGATAAAAATCATAAAAAGGATTTCAAAACTCCTGATCATTTAAAAATCTTCTTTTAAAATATTGAACTATTTATGATTTTTGGGGGGGCCATGTTGTGTGGCTTGTGGGCCCCAGCCCCCTGGACCAGAGACTAAACCCAGGCCCTCAGCCATGAAAGCACTAAGTCCCAGCCACTTGACTGCCAGGCAATTCCCTGTTCATGTAGTATTTAAACAGGACATTAAAAAATAAATTTCCCTCTCTTGTCTATCTAGTACCACTTCCTAGAGTAACCACTGCTATCAGAAATTTTCTGTGACTGTAGAAGTATATGTATATATTAGTTTATTTGACGTTATACATTGTTCTATGACTCTTTTTACTTACTGTATCTTAGACATCTTTCTACATCAACCTAAATTGATCTGTTCTTTGTAGAAGTTGCATAATATTTCGTTTGGTGACATACCATCACTTATTTGCATGGACAGAACTTCTTAGTGCACTTGCTGCATATTGAGGGAGCTGGGCTCCCAGCAGTGGGTCTGAATCTACACTACTCCACTCATACCGCACTTACACTGGGAGAGGGAACAACTGGGGACAGAAAACACCAGCTTTACCCCTGGAATTAGTATTATGGTCTATGGAAGTCTCCGGGCTTTTCCTCTTCTGTTTTCTTTTTGTTTTAAACCTAAAGTTGATACTTTTACTAATCCCTCCCATATTTGCCCTACTCCACAGCGCCTGGCCACCCCAATTCTAGCCTCTTTCTGAACTCAACTTTCTTTATTTGATTCCATATATAAGTGATACCATGTGTCTTTGTCTAGCTTATTTCACTTATCATAATACCTTCCAGATTCATCCACATGAATCTGAAATAGCAAGATTTTCTTCTTTTCAAAGGTTGAATAACATAATAATCCATACACACACACACACACACACACACACACACACATACACACAGAACTTCCCACGTGGTTCAGTGGTAAAGAATCCACCTTCCTGCCAATGCAGGAGACACAGGAGATGCAGGTTCAATCCCTGGGTCAGGAAGATGCCCTGGAGGAGGAAATGGCAATCCACTCCAGTACTCTTGCCTGGAAAATTCCATGGACAGAAGAGCCTGGGGGCTGCAGTCCATGGGGTTGCAAAGGGTCAGATATGACTGTGCACACACCTGATATATATATATATATATATATCACATTTTCTTTATCTACTTGTCCATCATTGGACACTTAGGTTGTCTCCATAATTTGGCTATTGCTAACAAAAGACACTTACTCCTTGGAAGGAAAGTTATGACCAACCTAGATAGCATATTAAAAAACAGAGATATTACTTGGCCAACAAAGGTCTGTCTAGTCAAGGCTATGGTTTTTCCAGTGGTCATGTATGGATGTGAAAGTTGGACTGTGAAGAAAGCTGAGCGCCGAAGAATTGATGCTTTTGAACTGTGGTGTTGGAGAAGACTCTTGACAGTCCCTTGGACTGCAAGGAGATCCAACCAGTCCATTCTGAAGGAGATCAGCCCTGGGTGTTCTGTGGAAGCTCTGATGCTAAAGCTGAAACTCCAATACTTGGCCACCTCATGCGAAGAGTTGATTCATTGGAAAAGACTCTGATGCTGGGAGGGATTGGGGGCAGGAGGAAAAGGGGACAACAGAGAATGAGATGGCTGGATGGCATCACCAACTCGATGGACATGAGTTTGGGTAAACTCTGGGAGTTGGTGATGGATAGGGAAGCCTGGCGTGCGGCAATTCATGGGGTCCCAAAGAGTCAGACACAACTGAGCGACTAAAGTGAACTGAACTGAATAATACTGCAGTAAACATGGGAGTTCAGCTGTCTCTTTGAGGTTATGATGTCATTTTCTTTGGATATATATACCCAGAAGTAGGATTGCTAAATCATACATAGTTCTATTTTGAATTTTTTGAGGAACCTCCATGCTCTTTTCCATAGTGACTGCACTAGTTTATATTCCTACCAACAGGGCAAAAGGGTTCACTTTTCTCCATATCCACTCCAGTATTTATCTATTGTCTTTTCGAAATAACATTCTCACAGGTGTGTAGTGATATCGCGCCGTGGGCTTTGATTTGCATTTCCCTGATGATAAGTGAAGCTGAGCACATTTTCATGTAGCTGCTGGCCATTTGTAAGTGTTCTTTAAAAAAATGTCTATTCAGGTCTTTTGTCCATTTTTAAATTGGATTGTTTGTTTCTTTGCTGTTGAATTGTATGAGTTTTTGGTATATTTTGGATGTTAACCCATTGCCTGGTTGATTATTTGTAAGGAAGTTAAGCAATGACAGCTTATGTTTTTCTCCCTCTGGGTGGGGGAGGAGGTGTTTTTTCAAACATAGTGTGTCTTAGCAACTGAAAGGAGCCCTAAAAGGGCCCCTTTCTGGTCTGTGGCTAATCCAGGTGCCTTGGGATCCCCATTTCCTCGAGATTAGCATGCTCGCAGCACAGCACTGTACCCTCTTTATCAATTGGCTGCAAGTACTTCCTGTCCCAGCGGTTTGAGATGGGCGATTGCAGCCGCTACGACCGGATATAAACAGAATCTTTACAACCGTGAGGTTCCTTCTCGGTCACGTTAGCCCTCTTGCTTCCAAATCTCAATGGGAAAATAAAGTGGGCCTGCTGGCCACCAACCCCGTTTCTAGCCAGTTCCTGCAGGAAGAAGTCCTGTGGTAGCAAGGCGAAAAGGATACCTGGTGCCCAGGGACTGGTAATCTATGCTTAATTACCCGCGGCATTTAATGGCCACAGAGAAAAGGAAAAAGCATATTTATTTTCTATTTAACTGCTTGATCTTACAGACGCCAAGACAGTTACATAAAGTCATAATGTTAGAGCAGGAAGGGACCCTGGAGATCAAATTATGTAACCTTATTTTAGAAACACTGAGGTCCTGGAATGTTACACTTCTCTCTCAAGGCAGTGACATTGGCTAGCACAAAGCTGGAACCAGCATCCTGGCTGTGATCTAAAGCATTATCCCAGCACTAGCAGCATTTTCACAATGGCAGAAAAAAGTATGAGAGCCTGATCTTAGTCCTGGATTCCTACTTGCGCCTGAACATTTCTCACAATCCCAGGAATAGGCTTGTGGAAGAGAAGTAATTGCTTCTAAAACCCATTCTCCCATTCTTCAGTAATAAAATATCAAATGTTAGCAGGGCACAGGCTGCTCAGGGGGAAAAAAATATCACATTTCCTAGTATGCTTTACAATGAATTCACTTCCAAGTCCTGGCCAGAAGATTTAAAGGAAGGTGCTAAGTCACTTCAGTCGTGTCCGTCTCTGTGCGACCCCATAGACGGCAGCCCACCAGGCTCCCCCGTCCCTAGGATTCTCCAGGCAAGAACACTGGAGTGGGTTGCCAGAGTGCTTTAAAGAACTAGAGTACCCTTCTTGGGACCTGACTTCCTGACCAGTAACTGGAATGCTGACCCAGGGTCTGGAGCTGGAGCGGCCATCTTGAGCCACAAGGTGGAAGCCAAACATTGAAGAAAGTGAAAAAACCAGATAGAAGGAACCTATACCAGTCCTGTCATGAGAGAGAAATGTTTTTAAATCTTTTGTTGTTGTTGTTGTTCAATCACTCAGTCGTGTCCAGCTATTTGCGACCCCATGGACTGCGGCATGCCGGGCTTCCCTGTCCTTCACTGTCTTCCAGAGCTTGCTCAAACTCATGTCCATTGAGTCAGTGATGCCATCAAAAATCTTTTTTAAGCCATTGCTATTTTGGGTTTTTAATCTCAAGCAAAATATTGTAATTCTAACACCAGCAGTAAAACTATTTTGAAAGTTTGTGGCAGAATTTCCTGGAAAGAAAAAGATTTTACTTCTTGGATCTAGATGCCTACTTAAAGAGAAGGTATGTTTCATAAAGAAAGGTGAGAGCCAGAGAAAGATCCCCACCATAGTGATACAGCCACTGTACTTCCTGCCAATTTGACTTCCTTTGGTCTAAACCAGTTCCTCTTTTAAAACAAATGTCCCCTAGGAAAGGTAAGCCACCCTTGGTGGTGCACCCCTGAGAATCAGAATGCCCTCCGATGATTTATAAGGAATCTTGGGAAGGGCAGTTGTAGGTAGGTTGGAGGAGCAAGTGACACTTTGGGAAGGGTAGGCCTGGGCCGGGTGGGAATGATGGGGGTGGGGGAGTTCCAGAGGCAGGGCGAGGAGAGGTGAGAAAGGGGGCAGAAAGGGAGGTGTGGGGGTGCTGGGTGTCAACTTTGACTTGTATTCAGGACTTGGGAGGGCAGCAGCAGGAGGCGACTTTCCAGGGACTCCACAGGGCAGCTAACTCCAGGACCCCAGTGTAACTCAGCTTTCCTGTCCAGCCCGAGTCTTCCAGCTTTTCTTTGTCCAAAGATGCCTTCCTTAACCAAGACTAGTGGGAAAGGAGTCGCTTCCTGAAGGGAGGAGGCTGGACCAGCAGCTTTCATACTGGCTCAGAGTTCCCTCATTACATACTTTTTGCAATGTCTATATCACACATTCAACACTGTATCAAAAGAGATTTTAAATTGGATTGTTAAAACAAAAAAATAAAAATAAAAATAATTAATTGGATTTTTTTAATAGAAGGGAAGGGAAGTCGCTCAGTCGAGTCCGACTCTTTGCGACCCCATGGACTGTAGCCTACTAGGCTCCTCTCTCCATGGGATTTTCCAGGCGAGTGCTGGAGTGGGCTGCCATTTCCTTCTCCATTTTTAATAGAAATAGACTTTAAATTGGATTTTTTTTTAATTTAGCCTTTCCCTAAGTAATATGACCTATGAAATGACAGGTTTAGCATGCTAGTTATCTATATGTGGCTTAATTATTACATTAAAAAATGTATCATCAAAAAAACCATATAAATATTTTCCTTGGAGAAACATTGCATTATTTCATTCAGTTCCCCCAATGATCCAACAAAGAAGATAATAATATTAGTCCATTTTATAGATGAGAAAACTGAGGTTAAATAGCTTTCACAAGAGTTTTCACCAGAGCTGAGATTTGAATTGTTAAGAAACAAAATTCAACTGAGTAAATTTGAATTTCAAAATGTCTTTACCCAGCACCACATCTAGCGTATAAAAAAGACCTCCAAGGAGCTGTATACAAAGGAAGACTTTTGCAGGCAAGACGGGAAGGGATAAGAAAAGAGCAATTGCCTTATCTTCCTCTGGGGGATGAAAAAGGATCTACATGGTAGATTCCTCCATTGGTGCTCACCAGAAATTTTCAAACAGGAATTAAGATGACATTCCTGGTGGATATAAAAACTGTAATTAGGTTAGTTTTAAGTTCTGATTTGGTGACGTGGGCTTGGCACAAGCATCTCCATTTGGGGCCTGTTGTCTCTTTTTGCACAGAGCCATGGTCTATTTGACTTAAAAGTCGGTGGTGCTTTCTCTCTCCCAGGTGAAGGAAGGCAGAGAACCCTAAAGCTAAAGAGGAGGAGGAAGAAGAGCCAGTACTGCTGATCCTACATGAACACTCTCCCTTTGGCTCTCCCCCACTTCCTTCCCTTTTCTTCTTTGTCTTCCATTTCTAAGAATGTCCCTCTTCACCAAAGCAGAGCATTCCACAATGCATTCCTTATGAAAAAAGGCTACCAGCTCCATGTCAGTAATAAAATTCTCTTTGGGAATTTTTATCACTTCTAAAGTGATCATTATGAAATTCACCTGCCCTTTGTTCTGGATGCATGGGGAGAGGAAGAACTGAATTTCTGGGGAGCCTCACAACACACCTGTGGGAAGCAGAGTAACAGCTGCTTATCACATGGAGCCCAGAGGGCTGCTGGGAATAGAAACCTTCACATGTATCTGAAGTGACTACTACGTGAGAGTCACAGTGATCAGTGTGGTAGAAAGAGAAAACCCCAGACTCTGCCACTTACCAGCTGAGTGACTGAGGGCAAGCCACATACCCTCTCTGAGCTGTGATTTCCCCATCCACGGGAGGGGAGAACAATCCCTGTCTCAGAGGGTTATCATAGCATTAAACGAGGCACCTATAACTCAGGGCTCCTCCATTATTGCTATTGTAAATTACTGCCAGAGTAAAGAGGGCCTTAATGTTCAGAACCCAATCGGCGTAAATTGTAGCACTTGGCAAAAATTGCCTTTTCTACATGGAACTTCACTTTAAAAATAAAAGAAAGAAAAGGTAATGTGAAAAAGCAAAAGGAACTTGTTATATTTTGAACAATCTCTGACCCCAAAGTCCCGCGTTAGACACTGTTTCCTCTTTCCTAATATTCTAGCTCAACATGCAAAACCCTTTGCTTTTACACCAGGGCCCCCACAGGAAGAATGGACAGGACAGACAGGACATGTCTTTGCCCAGATTAATTTCATTTCCTCCCCACTAGGCCAGGGTCACAGCGATGGAGAACTATTGTCCATGGCGCTGAAAGCTGCATTTCTGTTATCAGTTCAAGGCAGCCAAGAGACTTAAGTCAAAGAACTTGGTGAGTCAATGTACTTTCCAATTCCTTACTACAGACAGTCCTGGACTCACAATGGTTTAAGTTATGATTTTTCAACTTAATAGTGTTGCAAAGTGATATACATCCAGTAGAAACTGTAACTTTAAATTGTGATATTTCCCATGCTAGCAATATGCAGCATCACTGACGTGATTGTCATGAGTTTGAATAGGCTCTGGGAGTTGGTGATGGACAGGGAAGCCTGGCGTGCTGCAGTCCATGGGGTCGCAAGGAATCGGACAGGACTGAGCCACTGAACTGAACTGAATATGCGGTTCAATCCTTCCTCACAATGCTGGGCTTGGGCAGTGAGCCTCAGTTCCTCTCAGCCCCTCAATTTCTAGGGTAAACAACTGACGCACTTACAGCCATTCTGTAACCAGGCAACCATTCCATTTTTCTCCTTCAGTACAGTATTCAGTCAATTACATGAAATATTCAATACTTTATTATAAAATAGGCTTTGTGTTACATGAGTTTTTCCCCAACTGCAGGCTTATCTAAGTGTTCTGAACACGTTTAGGGTAGGCTAGGCTAAGATAAGATGTTTGGTAGTTTTGCGTGTGCCTGTGTGTGCTCAGTCACGTCCAGCTCTTTTGCAATCCTTTGCATGGTAGCTCGCCAGGCTCCTCTGTCATGAGATTTTTCAGGCAAGAATACTGGAGCAGGTTGTCAAATTTCCTCCTCCAGGGGATCTCCCTGATCCAGGGATCGAAACTGTGTCTCCCAAGTCTTCCTGTATTGCAGGCAGATTCTTTCCCTGCTGAGCCATGGGGGAAGCTGGTTTGTTAGGTTAGGTGTATTAAATGCATTTTTCATCTTAATGTTTCAATTTTATATCCTTCCCTGATCCTGTCTGGAGAATGGTATTCAGTCACCTGAGACTCATTCTGTAAAAAGAGCTTGATTGACCCAGGTTAGAGGACATCATTCTCCTATAGCCTGGATATAGACATCAGTGACCCCAGCTTGCCTCCCCACCATCTCTGAAATATAAACAGCTACATCTTATAGGCAGTGTCTCCACTTCTGAGAATTTTATCCATCTAACTAATTGACTTAATGTTAAGGGAGCTTAGAACTATCAGATACTCATCAGTGGCGGAGAGATAAAGAAATATATTAGATCTGTTAGAGTTACTTTGTGCCAGACAGAACTGGCATGTGTTTTATGTCTAAAAAACTGGTTGTTGACTTTGAATGGAGTTTTGCTGATGTGGTTAGAAAATACTTTATCACAAAATAAAAATAAAGATGAGCTGTTTCTCTGAAGAGGCAGAAGGTAAGAGATGATTAAAGAAGGAAAAAAGAATGATGCAATTTTGTTTGATGTTTGATAGCTTTACTTGTCCCAGAACATTGCTTTGGGAATTATTTTCCCTTTTGGTCTTGAGGAACAGTGTCAATGGACATAGAACCATCTATATAAAAGAAGAAGGGGGCTACATATGTCAATCAAAAGAATTTGCCAGGAATGGGAAAAGCATTAAATAAGCAGACACTGGCTGGCTATTACGTTGTAATTTCTTCTCTACATACCAACCAATTATTCAGCAAGATCCTTCGATATAAGGAACATAGAAAATGTTCTTTTTCAGGTTTTTCTCCTCTTGTTTCCAGGTAATCCATCGCCTTGTGTATCTGCCCCCTTCCTCTTCAGAACCCCTTCTCCTTCATGGAGCAAACAGTTGCACTCATCTTGGACTTCTGTACTGTGGGGACCTTAGGATGGTCTGATGCAGGTATACAGTCTCTCCAACTTGTCTCTCTCCCATTTTCCTTTCTTGTTTGCCTGCCTCCATTCCAGGCTACCCTCCTCACCCAGATACTTTCATCCCCATAAGTTTTGTCTGTGATCACGCTTGACTCTTCCTCCTGATCAGGCCAGCCTCAGAGCATCCATGAGGCTACATGATATGGAATGAACATAGGTCGAAAAATGTCAAAATTCTGATTGTTTTATGTCCTAACTATATGATCTTTGACAAGTTACTTTTTCTTAGCATTTCTGCTTTGAAGAAACAAAATAGTTATACTATCCTATAGGATTTTTGAGAATTAAATGAGAAAATGTATGTAATATTCATGGCACATTGGTGCTCATTAATAAGTTTTTTCTTCCCCTCTTTGTTGCCCAAAATAGTCCCAGTCTGGAGACTCATGGGCAATCTAAGTAGATCAGACAGTAAATAATCTGCTTGCAATGCAGGACACCCAGGTTCAATCCCTGGGTCATGAAGATCCCCAGGAGAAGGGAATGACTACCCACTCCAGCATTCTTGCCTGGATAATCCCATGGACAGAGGAGCCTGGTGGGCTACAGTCCTTGGGGGTCGCAAAGAGTCAGACACAACTGATTGATTAACAACAAGCTAAGTTGCTCAGCATTATTATTTTCCAAAGTTCACTCAATACTTTCATTCATTATTCTAAAGAACACATGTCATTTTTGGCTCCTGCCTCTGGGGAGGCAGTATGTTCTTTTTTTTTTTTTTTTGTCATAGATCATTTTTATAACTAGTCCTTTACCCTCACATAATACAGCAGGGTCTGCTCAAATCGAAACTGTGAGAATCCTCAATGGTTTTGTGTTTAGCACTAGGAAGCCTCTCTTGGACCCCTGAGAGCCAGAATAGTACCAACCAAGAAATTTCTACTCTCTTCCACTCAAGAGCTGTGCCGAGAAAAGGTGGGAGGGCTGCTTGCTCAAGTGTGGCCTTCAAAGACAAGGTAGAGATGAAGAGATGAGAATGTAGCCTGTGGACCTGAGATGTGTAGCTGTGGATATAAAAGCCCCTGAGGAGCCCTGTGGACAAATCATCACAGCCAGAAAGTGGCACCACCCGCAAACAGAGCCTGTGAGACATGTCCAGGATTTTCCAATATTGATTTAACCATAAAGCAATATTATGCCTCATCTCAGCCTTCAGTGCAACTTGATGCTGGCCACATAGGTCCCATTTATAAGGAAAAACAATCTGCCAAATCGTACATTTTCTTTTCTTTTAGACCTCAATTCCAATTAAGCCACATGCCACAGACTCAATTGCAAACACAGTTGTGTTAAGTAAGATACAGATGAGGCTGCTGTGAAAAGGGGATACAAAATGAAGTTCATTTTTCTGATATAACAGTCTGAGCATAAGTTTCCCAGAGCCAGTATGTAACTCCTTGATGTTGGAGACCCAGTTTCTTCCTGCTGCTGCTGCTGCTGCTAAGTCACTTCAGTCGTGTCCGACTCTGTGCGACCCCATAGACGGCAGCCCACCAGGCTCCGCTGCCCCTGGGATCCTCCAGGCAAGAACACTGGAGTGGGTTGCCATTGCCTTCTCCAATGCATATTTGCCGTTAATTCTCAAAATCTTGTGATATCAGATGGTTGCTCTAGCTCCCACCATCACATTCACTTTGCAGCTGGTAAGAAAAAGAAGAGACTTTTCTTCAAAAGGCAGTCTGGAAGTTTCAAATGTCAATTCCATTTTCATACTACTGGCCAGAACTTAGTCACATGACCACACCTAGCTGCAAGGGATACTGGGAAGTGTAGTCCTAGACGGGCAGTCATGCCTGCAGCTATAACTTCCTATAGAAGAAGGGGAGGCTGTAATATTGAGTTAAAGTTAGCACTCTCTGCACAAAAGGATTAGATATGACTATAAATCAGTGAAGCCTGCTGGGTATAAGGGCATATGCATATTTTATGTGAGTCATAGGTCTTGAAGCAAACAAGTTCAGTTCAATCACTCAGTCATGTCCAACACTTTGCGACCCCATTGAATGCAGCATTCAAGGCCTCCCTGTCCATCACCAACTCCCGGAGTTTACCAAACTCATGTCCATTGAGTCAGTGATGCCATCCAGCCATCTTATCCTCTGTCGTCCCCCTCTCCTCTTGCCTTCAATCTTTCCCAGCATCAGGGTCTTTTCCAATGAATCAGTTCTTCACATCAGGTGGCCAAAGTATTGGAGCATCAGCTTCAGTATCAGTCCTTCCAATGAATAATCAGGACTGATTTCCTTTAGGATTGCAGTCTCCTTGCAGTCCAAGGGACTCTCAAGAGTCTTTTCCAACACCACAGTTCAAAAGCATCAATTCTTTGGCACTCAGCTCTCTTTATAGTCCAACTCTCACATCCATACATGACTACTGGAAAAGCCATAGCCTTGACTAGACGGACCTTTGTTAGCAAAGTAACATCTCTGCTTTTTAATAGCAAACAAGAGAGCCCCACTTTAGCGGCAGCTGCTTTCCTCCTAGATAATACTGTCATGCACAAATGTAGGCTCAGTGTTCCAGATCTGTGGTTTTCAAGAGAACCCTGCTATCAACATTAAAAAAAATGTTATCTCCTGCTTTTAAAATGTTGACTCAAAAAAAATTTTTAAACACTGTATGAGCCAAATATGTGTGGACTGACGTTTGAGACCCTTTATTAGATGCAATTTGCATGAAAGTGTCAACTGTGCTTCACTCTCTGCCTGAAATGCAAAACTTTTGAAATCCAAAATTAGAGCTATAAGAGATAAGGTTAATAAAGAGTTGTGATCATGATAAATGCTTTAAAGTAAATAATGTGTTTGGTTTGTTAGCTGAGCATTGAGACAAGAAAATCATTAGTCAAATATTATATTTCAATTTTTGGACTTCCCTTGTGGCTCAGAGGGTAAAGTGTCTCCCTACAATGCAGGAGACCTGGATTCAATCCCTGAGTTGGGAAGATTCCCTGGAGAAGGAAATGGCAACTCACTCCAGTACCCTTGCCTGGACAATCCCATGGACAGAGGAGCCTGGTAGGCTACAGTCCATGGAGTGGCAAAGAGTCAGACACAACTGAGCAACTTCACTTCATATTTCAGTTTTAGGTGTAAAATAATTTTAATCTCTCTGTTGGTTGCAATGATCAGGCGTTCGTTAACCAGATAAATGAATTAGAGAAAATGCTCAGGCCCCCTTTTTACGAGTAAGATGAAGATGATCTGCATGACAGTCACAAAAAGTGCTGCTCAAGTCTCCTGCTGGGGTGGGGGAGGGAGCGGCAGGGACCCAGCATCTGGGTCAGATGCTGCTATGGTCACGTGAAGACCATACTTCCACGAGTTGTTGTTATTGTTGTTCAGTCACTAAGTCATGTCTGGCTCTTTGTGACCCCATGGACTGTAGCATACCAAGTTCCTCTGTCTCCCACTAATCTCCCAGAGTTTGCTCAAATTCATGTCTGTTGAGTCGGTAGTGTTATCTAACCATCTCATCCTCTACCACCCTCTTCTCCTTTTACCTTCAGTCCTTCCCAGCATCAGAGTCTTTTCCAGTGAGTCAGTTCTTTGCATCAGGTGGCCAAAGTATCAGAGCTTCAGCTTGAGCAGCAGTCCTTCCAATGAATATTCAGGGTTGATTTCCTTTAGGGTTGACTGGTTTGATCTCCTTGCTGTCCAAGGGAGTCTTCAGCACCACAATTTGAAAGCATCAATTCTTCGGTGTTCAGCCTTCTTTATGATCCAACTCTCACATCCGTACACAATTACTGGAAAAGCCATAGCTTTGACTATATGGCCCTTTGTTGGCAAAATGATATCTCTACTTTTTAATATGCTGTCTAGGTTTGTCATAGTTTTCCCTCCAAGGCACAAGCATCTTTTAATTTCATGACTGCAGGCACTGTCCGAAGTGATTTTTGGAGCCCAAAAGAATAAAATCTGTCACTGCTTCCACTTTTCCCCCTTGTATTTGCCATGAAATCATGGGACTAGATGCCATGATCTTAGTATTTTTAATGTTGTGTTTCAAGCTTTTCACTCTCCTCTTTCACCCTCTTCAAGAGGCTCTGTAGTTCCTCTTCACTTCTTGCCATTACAGTGACATCATCTGCATATCTGAGGTTGTTGATAGTTCTCCCGGCAGTCTTGATTCCAGCTTATGATAAATCCAGCCTGGCATTTCACATGATGTACTCTGCATATAAGTCCTGTGAATGCTCCCAACCAATGACCGAGCACAGAAGGCAGACTTCTCCAGGAGTCAACTTTGACTCCAGAACTCATCGTCCACCTGGCTAAACCTTTCTTGTAACTGAGCTGAAGTCTGAGACTCCTTCAGCCCACGCCACATACTTTTCACAGAACTTCTGTCTCCACTTCTTCCTGCTCCTTTCTGCTTCATCCTGCACAGGCCTTCCCCACTATAAATCCCTTACACACCTAATCCCATATGGACACCTGCTTTGAAGCAGACCCAAACTAACACATGATGCTAACAATAAAAACAGCAGTGATGGGAACAGTTACACTTTCCTGTGTGCTGTGTGCCAGGCACTGCTTACGCAAGGGGAAAGGCTCTTTGTGGAGGCTGGATGAGTGTTCCTCTGGTGGACTTTCCCTCCCCAGAAGGCAGCATGGGGTAACTGAGGTAAAACGGAAGGCTCTGCTTAAGTCAACAGCAGGTAGCAACTGTAAGGAGGGCAGCCATCAGAGAAGTAAATAGGAAGTGGATCAACCCTTTTTGGACCACGATTTCGTTGCTAATAATACTGAGCATTTATTGAGCTCTTCCTGTGGAGGTTTCCTGGCAATAATATTAATAATGGCTAGCTTTCTTGAGTATGTTCTAGGACCATGCATTTCATGCACTGTCTTCACAAAACCCAAAGTGAGTAATGAACTGCCCTTCTCATGATTTTGCAAATTAATTGGTCATACATCAGAAACTTGTGTACTCCCCAATTTCTAGCACATCCAAACACCACCACAAACTGTCCTCATGACTTACACTATTTAGGAATAGCGTCTGTACAATTATTTATTTATCATTTTTCTTTAACTGATTTTTAAAACTTGAGTATACTTATATCCAGTATCACTGGATATGGTCACCTGAGGCTATACTAAAGGAACCAGAGAATATCATCAAGATCATCTGAAGAAGAAGTGAAGTTGCTCAGTCGTGTCCAACTCTTTGTGACCCCATAGACTGTAGCCTACAAGGCTCCTCTGTCCATGGAATTTTCCAGGCAAGAGTACTGGAGTGGGTTGCCATTTCCTTCTCCAGAGGATCTCCCCACCCAGGGATCGAACCCAGGTCTCCCACATTGAAGGCAGACGCTTTACCGTCTGAGCCACCAGGGAAATCTCACTTATTTTTAAAAGAAACATAATATCCCTAAAATAAATGGTAAATTGCTATCCATTGCCATAAATTAAAGACAACTCTAAAAAATTAAAAATATAATACTAGAAATAATCACAGCAAAAATATCAAATATTATCTAGACAATATTATAGTAGATATTATAATACATCTAATTAAAGACTCTAAATACTTCTCCTTTTACCTTCAGTCCTTCCCAGCATCAGAGTCTTTTCCAGTGAGTCAGTTCTTTGCATCAGGTGGCCAAAGTATCAGAGCTTCAGCTTGAGCAGCAGTCCTTCCAATGAATATTCAGGGTTGATTTCCTTTAGGGTTGACTGGTTTGATCTCCTTGCTGTCCAAGGGAGTCTTCAGCACCACAATTTGAAAGCATCAATTCTTCGGTGTTCAGCCTTCTTTATGATCCAACTCTCACATCCGTACACAATTACTGGAAAAGCCATAGCTTTGACTATATGGCCCTTTGTTGGCAAAATGATATCTCTACTTTTTAATATGCTGTCTAGGTTTGTCATAGTTTTCCCTCCAAGGCACAAGCATCTTTTAATTTCATGACTGCAGGCACTGTCCGAAGTGATTTTTGGAGCCCAAAAGAATAAAATCTGTCACTGCTTCCACTTTTCCCCCTTGTATTTGCCATGAAATCATGGGACTAGATGCCATGATCTTAGTATTTTTAATGTTGTGTTTCAAGCTTTTCACTCTCCTCTTTCACCCTCTTCAAGAGGCTCTGTAGTTCCTCTTCACTTCTTGCCATTACAGTGACATCATCTGCATATCTGAGGTTGTTGATAGTTCTCCCGGCAGTCTTGATTCCAGCTTATGATAAATCCAGCCTGGCATTTCACATGATGTACTCTGCATATAAGTCCTGTGAATGCTCCCAACCAATGACCGAGCACAGAAGGCAGACTTCTCCAGGAGTCAACTTTGACTCCAGAACTCATCGTCCACCTGGCTAAACCTTTCTTGTAACTGAGCTGAAGTCTGAGACTCCTTCAGCCCACGCCACATACTTTTCACAGAACTTCTGTCTCCACTTCTTCCTGCTCCTTTCTGCTTCATCCTGCACAGGCCTTCCCCACTATAAATCCCTTACACACCTAATCCCATATGGACACCTGCTTTGAAGCAGACCCAAACTAACACATGATGCTAACAATAAAAACAGCAGTGATGGGAACAGTTACACTTTCCTGTGTGCTGTGTGCCAGGCACTGCTTACGCAAGGGGAAAGGCTCTTTGTGGAGGCTGGATGAGTGTTCCTCTGGTGGACTTTCCCTCCCCAGAAGGCAGCATGGGGTAACTGAGGTAAAACGGAAGGCTCTGCTTAAGTCAACAGCAGGTAGCAACTGTAAGGAGGGCAGCCATCAGAGAAGTAAATAGGAAGTGGATCAACCCTTTTTGGACCACGATTTCGTTGCTAATAATACTGAGCATTTATTGAGCTCTTCCTGTGGAGGTTTCCTGGCAATAATATTAATAATGGCTAGCTTTCTTGAGTATGTTCTAGGACCATGCATTTCATGCACTGTCTTCACAAAACCCAAAGTGAGTAATGAACTGCCCTTCTCATGATTTTGCAAATTAATTGGTCATACATCAGAAACTTGTGTACTCCCCAATTTCTAGCACATCCAAACACCACCACAAACTGTCCTCATGACTTACACTATTTAGGAATAGCGTCTGTACAATTATTTATTTATCATTTTTCTTTAACTGATTTTTAAAACTTGAGTATACTTATATCCAGTATCACTGGATATGGTCACCTGAGGCTATACTAAAGGAACCAGAGAATATCATCAAGATCATCTGAAGAAGAAGTGAAGTTGCTCAGTCGTGTCCAACTCTTTGTGACCCCATAGACTGTAGCCTACAAGGCTCCTCTGTCCATGGAATTTTCCAGGCAAGAGTACTGGAGTGGGTTGCCATTTCCTTCTCCAGAGGATCTCCCCACCCAGGGATCGAACCCAGGTCTCCCACATTGAAGGCAGACGCTTTACCGTCTGAGCCACCAGGGAAATCTCACTTATTTTTAAAAGAAACATAATATCCCTAAAATAAATGGTAAATTGCTATCCATTGCCATAAATTAAAGACAACTCTAAAAAATTAAAAATATAATACTAGAAATAATCACAGCAAAAATATCAAATATTATCTAGACAATATTATAGTAGATATTATAATACATCTAATTAAAGACTCTAAATCTGAGGTCTGTACTCATTTTGTGTATGTGTGTTTTGAAAGGGAGATTAACAAGTGTTAGATGTTAAAGAAATTCAGGCTTCAAGTGAAAAGTTTTTTCCTGACAAAATCAGGAAAATTGAAAAAAATAAATAAAAAGGGACTTAAGTTTCTCAGTCTGTGACTCAATGCTCTTTTATGCTGCGTCCATATATCCCAAATCCCTAAAGTCCTCTTGGTGTGCCTTGGGAAATAGCAACTAACAGGAAAGTGAAGAATGCTCATTTAGACGGGAAAACAATTTTGTACAATTGTCCCTTGGCCCCCAAAGAAAAGAAAATCAATTTCATTGCTTTTCAGCCTCCAAAGGTTCTCCGTGCACACAATGGTTTATCTGGAGGGTGCAATCTTTCAAAAGTAAAACAAACCAGAGCCTGAAGCATGAGGGAACGCTGCTTTTTGGGCAGGTGTATCCGGTAGAGAAACAAAACACCTCTCTCTGTGGTTAGGCCGCCTAGTGTTCTAGAGTTCAGCACATTCACAAATCAGCCTGCCAAGGACGGGGCTGTACCGCACTCATCGACAGCCTGGGGCTGGTGTGAGAACCTCCTAGCCTCTCTGGGTTGGGCAGGCCACGATGATAGGGAGCTGAGCCACACTGATGGGAGAGGGAGGCCCACACCACCCTCCAAGCTCTGCACTGGGCCCTTTCCAGCCAGAGCCTCCAAGTTACTCACATAGGCAGCAGAAGAAATCCTACTGCAACAGATTACAGCTTTCCTGCAGTTTAAACACATTTTAGAAAATCATAGCCCTACTCTTCAGACTTTAACCCAAAGAGAAGAGACCAAAATCTGACCACTTGTGGTTGGAAAGTGCTTGAAACCCAGAAAGGAGGTGGAGAGGGCTTGTCCCCAGCCCTCCTTTCTGATCCTGAGCTCCTGAATCAATTTCCATTATGCATGATTTGTACTTGGTTTAGTACCTGGTTTGCAAACTTAATTAGATCTGGAAATAGAGATGACTTCTAATGCCATAGTGGAGAAACCTGGGAGGCCTCCATTTATCATCACAAAGTCTCAGTATTCTGCCCTTTTGCAGATGGGAACATAGAGTCACAACTGAAATTTCAGAACTGAAATGAGGTCTGATAGTGGGTCAAAGGCTGATTCCTCATTCTGTACTTCCTTAGACCTCTGGATCTTTAGCATATTATGCGTTTGAATAAGTTACCATCCAAGTAGAGGTAAGCAATACAGGAGGAGGAGGAATAATTAACATTTCTGAGTGCTAAACACCTTATATACCTCATCCCATTTAATGCTAAAACCTCCGTGAGATGAATATATATATTTATATTTTTCATCCCCTATCTGCCAACAAAAAAATTGAAACACAAAGAGATTAATGGTCAAAGATCACCCAAAATGAGGTTTCAAGCCCAAGCATTAGGGCTCTGACCCCAGTGATCACACTCATAACCACTATACTGCCTTCTGAGTCAGACAAAACTGAGTTCAAATTCAGGCTCTACCTGATAGTGGCTGTGCAGATTTGGGGAAATCACTCAACCATTCTGACCACTGTTTTCTGTAAAGTGAGGATTAAAATAGTGCCTATCACTTAAAGCTGATACAAAGAGTAGTTAAATGAGGTAATACAGGCACCATGCTTTGCATGGTGCCCAGAACACAGGAAGAGCTCAATAAATGCTCAGTATTATTAGCAACGAAATCGTGGTCCAAAAAGGGTTGATTCACTTCCTATTTACTTCTCTGATGGCTGCCCTCCTTACAGTTGCTACCTGCTGTTGACTTAAGCAGAGCCTTCCGTTTCACCTCAGTTACCCCATGCAGCCTTCTGGGGAGGGAAAGTCCACCAGAGGAACACTCATCCAGCCTCCACAAAGAGCCTTTCCCCTTTGAAGCCATTTGCAGAGAATCATGGTGGACTGCAGAAAGCACTTTCAGAACCATCAAGGGTTTTTAAAGGCAGTGACAAAAACCAGGAGATAGATGGCATCATAGAGCTGTTTGTCCTAAAAGGTAATGCGCCTAGTATGGGGGCTGTCTCTTATACACATCTGATCCAACTCTCACATCCGTACACAATTACTGGAAAAGCCATAGCTTTGACTATATGGCCCTTTGTTGGCAAAATGATATCTCTACTTTTTAATATGCTGTCTAGGTTTGTCATAGTTTTCCCTCCAAGGCACAAGCATCTTTTAATTTCATGACTGCAGGCACTGTCCGAAGTGATTTTTGGAGCCCAAAAGAATAAAATCTGTCACTGCTTCCACTTTTCCCCCTTGTATTTGCCATGAAATCATGGATCTGTGTGTGCCCCAGGATGTTCCGAGAATGAGCCCACTGCAAGAGTCAACAGAGGAATGATCGTTCTCTGATGAAAACCATAAAGTTTGCAGAGTGACTACATATGATGGTTTTAGAGGATACAGATGCAGAGAATGGACTTGTGAACACAGTCGGGGAAGGAGGGGACAAGAAGAATGAAGAAAGTAGCATCAACATATATACATTATGAGGTGTAAGATGGGTGGCCAGCGAGAAGTTGCTCCACCGCCCAGGGAGCCCAGTCTGGTCCTCTGTGTGACCTGGAGGGATGGGATGGGGGAGCGGAAGGAGGCACGCGGGGGAGGGAGGGAATGTGTGTATAATTATGGCTGATTCGCGTTGTTGTATGGCAGAAACCAACGTAACATTGTGAAAGTTAAAAAAAAAATTCTTTAAAGTGGAAAAAAAAAACATGTCTGTGTATTCTTTGGCACTCCTCACATAAAGAGTTAGAATTTAATTACCTTACCCTTGAATATGGGCTGTACTTAAGGACACTGCGTGATTTCTGAGGCTAGTTTATAAAAGGTGTTTTAGCTTGGTTCTCTCTCGGGGTGCTTCCTCTTCAAGCTCAGTGCCATGTTTTGAGGAAGCCCAGGTGGCAATGGAGAGGCCAAGAATAGATCTTCCCGTCCTCAGCTTCAGTTGAAGCCCTAGACAACAGACAGTCTTTGAGATGCCTCCAAGTCCAGTCACCATCCGACTTCAAGTACATGCGAGGCCCCAAGTGAAAACCAGCTCCTAAGCCCCGTATACTGCAATAAATAATTGAAATGCTACAATATAGTTCAGAAAGCTTTAACTGTGGGTCATGGTTAGCTACCATGAGCTTTACTTTTTCTTTCTTAGAAACTATTAGTTTAGCACTTATTCTCATAATGATAATAATTAATTTTTGTTGGATATTTATCAAGTATTATTATGACCCACAGTAATTATTTTTATCAATTTTTTAAAATCTAACTTTAACAATAACTGGATACATTAGTCACGTTATGTGAGTTCTCCAGAGGGAAGTGCAGCTAGGTAGGTATTCTTCGGAATAAACCTGAGGACTATTCTTTAGCACCCTATGCCATCAAAAATGGGGAAGCTTTAGGGTTAACTGAGCCTTGAAGTCCTCTTTGAAGCAGAACTGAAGCCAGCTGACAAGCAGAACCTTGATCCTTTGACAGTCCCAGCATGTCAGGGTGTGAAATAACATAACGATGCAGAGGCTGTCTGCAAACCATCAGCCAACTGCCAAGTGTTTTCTAGGAGCTGACTTGGTCTTAACTCTTGTGCATGTAAAACTTCCAGCTCTCAGAATCTACCAAAAAGAAAAAAAAATGGATATCTCTATAAATGTTAATACAACGCTTTTTTAATCTTTTACACACAGTGTTTTAAACCCCACCTACACAAGGTACTGAGGAAATAAAAAAACAATACCTGTTTTCAAAACTATCTTGCCTAATAGGGAAAGTATTAGCTATTCTAATACTAGAATAGCTACCCAGGCAGGCCTCAGTGGAACACAGGCAAAGCACATTAGCCCACTCTGGGATTTAGATCAGCTTCTTGGAAGTGGAGTTTCTTGAGCTAAGGCTTAAGGAATGACTTAGTTAACTCAGGATACTATAACAAAATACCAGATTTTGGGTGTCTTCAACAGTAGACTTGTATGCCTCACAATTCTGTAAACTGCAAAGTCCGAGTTGAAAGTGCCTGCAGATTCAACCTCTGGTGAAAGCCCCATTTCCTGGCTCGCACAAGGCTGCCTTCTCAGGGTGTCTTCACACGGTGCAGGGTGGGGGGCTCTCTCCTCTGTCCCTTCTTATAACAGCACTATTCCCAGCACAGGGCTCCATCTTCTGGAGTTCCTTAAGCCTAATTGCTTCCCAGAGGCCCCACTTCAATGTGAATACCATCACATGGAGAGTATGGCTTCAACATACGATTTTAGGTGGAACACAAACATTCTGTCCATAGCAAGGGAAGTGTGAGTCCAGGCAGAGCAAGATGGGCATTCCGAGAGGCAGGAGCAGCATCAACAAAGAAACAGAAGTGTGAAGTGACACGCAGGATGCAGTCAACCCTGAGCAGTTTGGTGTGATCAAACGCTCCGAACTCTCCCTCCCCCACCACATACAGAATCTTTTCTTCAAACAAAAAAAATTGCATGTGGGAACCCAGCAGATAAAACAGATACAATCAGGGGCTGTAGGGGATACCTCTCCTGAGAGGGGGCTGATAGGGCATGTCTCACAAGGCCTAAGACTCCACAGGGAGGCGAAGCAGGGTGGGTGGTGGTGGTGGAGGCAGGCGCTGGAGTACATCTAGAGATCTGTAGCACAGCGGCCAGGGCCTGGATGGCCTAACATACTCAGCCTTGTGGGAATGTGGTGGGGCACCACTGAGGAGGTTTTTCTAAGGAGTGCTTGGGAAAAGGGAGTGGCAGCAAAAGGAAGAAGTGCCTTAATCTAGAGAAAACGGCATAAAGGCTTGAACCAGGGCAGAGGCCATGCCAAGAGGGTAGGTCACCGGAGTACTTCACTGATCCTACTTCTCAGAAGACAATTTTCCACTAGTAGGATTTTTTTTTTTTTTAATATTCATTATTTGGCTGTGTTGGTCATGATGTGACATGTGGGATCTTCATTGCACATGCGGGGCCTTTCACTGTGGTGTACGGACTCTAGTTGTGGCACACAGGCTCCAGAGTGTACAGGCTCAGTAGTTGCAGTATGCGGGCTTAGCTGCTCCATGGCATGTGGGATCTTAGTTTTCCGACTAGGAATCAAACCTTCGTCCCCAGTATTGTGAGGCAGATTCTCAATCACTGGACTACCAGGGAAGTCCCTCCACTAGTAGGTTTTATAGAGAGAGGCCTGGCTGCCTGAGGTGGATGTCAGCCCCTAGAGCCTGACATAGCCCTTCATTCCTACCAACTTCTCTCTAGCTGCCACTTACCCATGCAATCCCCACAGCACAACTGAATTGATGCCTATTTTACAGGTAAAGGCTGAGACATTTGCGGCTGGTATGGTGAATTTTATGTGTCAAGGTGGCCGGGCTATCTAGTGGTACCTAGAAATTTGGTCAAACACTAGTTTGGATGTTGCTATGAAGATATTTTTAGGGTAGATTAACATTAAAATCACTGCAGATGGTGATTGCAGCCATGAAATTAAAAGACGCTTACTCCTTGGAAGGAAAGCTATGACCAACCTAGATAGCATATTCAAAAACAGAGACATTACTTTGCCAACAAAAGTCCGTCTAGTCAAGGCTATGGTTTTTCCTGTGGTCATGTATGGATGTGAGAGCTGGACTGTGAAGAAAGCTGAGTGCCAAAGAATTGATGCTTTTGAACTGTGGTGTTGGAGAAGACTCTTGAGAGTCCCTTGGACTGCAAGGAGATCCAACCAGTCCATTCTGAAGGAGATCAACCCTGGGATTTCTTGGAAGGAATGATGCTAAAGCTGAAACTTCAGTACTTTGCCCACCTCATGTGAAGAGTTGACTCACTGGAAAAGACTCTGCTGGGAAAGATTGGGGGCAGGAGGAGAAGGGGATGACAGAGGATGAGATGGCTGGATGGCATCACCGACTCGATGGATGTGAGTTTGAGTAAACTCTGGGAGTTGGTGATGGACAGGGAGGCCTAGCATGCTGCTATTCATGGGTTCTCAAAGAGTCGGACATGACTGAGCAACTGAACTGAACTGAACTGAACATTTAAATCAATGCACTTGAGTAAAGCAGATTGCTCTTCATAAGGTGGTGGGCCTCATGCAATCAATTGAAGACCTTAGCGAAAAAGAAAAAGAATAAATCCCCTGAGGAAGCAGGAATCCACCTTGCAGTCTGCCCCTCTACCTTTGGTCTCCAGCCTGCCAACCTGTGCTCCAGATATTGGAATTGTGAGTCTCCACAATTGCATGAGCCAATTTCTTAAAATCTCTTTCCATTTTCCATTATATGTATACTACTATTACTATTATTGGTGTATATACTATTGATTTCTCAGAAGAACCCTGACAATCACAATGGCTTATCCCATCGTCCAATTACCCCATTGTCCAGAAAGAGGCAGGAATAAAATGCTGATTTGTAACAACTCATTAATTCAAGGTCATCACAATTTCTCCCATAAAAGTGAGTTCAAAAGGTGGAGAGGTCCTGCCCTTAACTAGCATTCCTGATAACATCAGCAACCTGCTCAAAATCTTCAGTGATTCTCTGTAGTCTTCCAATAAAGCCCCAATTACATGGTCTAACCTTAGGAGTCTCCATGTCCAGAATTCAGTCTCCATTCCCAATCCTACCTCTCATGACCTGATAAATTGATTTTTATGCATTATATCCACCCCCACAAAAATAACACTGTCCATCCACACCCTTTGCCTCATAATTTGTAGTCCCCCCTGTGGGGAGAGTGAAAGATTCCTGATCCACTGAGCTGGGGCTTGTCCACATGACTTGCTTTGCCCAGTGAAATGTAATCAGACATGACATACCCATCCTAGCAGAAACTTGAAATGCTTGTGTGGTTTGGCAGAACCAAGGGCAGATGGTCTCTAGGAAGGTGGGGATGGAGAGTATAAAATTCTCTCACAAAGATCATTTTACTTTTCAAGTAACAAAAGTAACAGCTGCCTCTTATGCAACTTTTTCTTGCAAGTCCAGATTTTATGCTCTGTTGCAGTGTGAAATTGTTTCATTTTAAGCAGTAAGCAGCCTCTTTTTCCTGAGGGTTTATTCAGTCACTTAGTATTTGGGATGTTTACCTGACAGACCAATGGATTTTTTTGGATCTTAAGTCAGTTTTTTTTTTGGGGGGGGGGGGGGG
>SJYT01066187.1:126303-190768 GCA_006410635.1 Cephalophus harveyi
GGGGGGGGGGGGGGGTAGGGGAGGGGGATGTCTTTAAATGGTGCCTTGTTTTATTTTTACCATGTGCCAGTGTAGGAAAAAAATATCTTAACAGCTGGAACCACTCCTAATTTGCATATAAAGTTCCTTTGCTTAGGACAATAGCTTTATAGGTCCTTTGGGATGGAAAATGAGTCTCCCTCAGTCATGGGAGAACAGGTGAGAAAGAGATGGCTAAAATGTTCTGCTTTAAAAACAAGAATGAGGCCAGAGCAGGGAGGCAGAGGCAGACAGCTGAAATTAAAGGAAAGTGGAAAGAAAGAAGAGAAAGTTTAAGCAAAGGGCAAGAGGCTTGGTCGAAGCAGAGACCTCCAGTTATCTTCAAAACCCAGTTCTTCCCTTCTGACATAGTTACAGAAGCCCAGCTGGGCTCGTGCTCACCCTATCTGGGACTACATTTCCCAGGTTCCATTGCAGCCAACGTGATCACGTGACTACATTCTAACCAATGAAATGAGAATGGAAGTGATGTGAACATCTACTTGCTCTGGAGGAAATCCTTGGCCTTCGTTCCCTCCTCTTCTCTCTCCCATGGGCTGTTTGTAGCTGTGGTTTGACCTGGCTTTGTCTATACAGAAGAGGATAGAGTCACTCCCAGGGGATGGCAAAGCAACAAGACAGAAGGGAAGCAAAGCAGACACAGCCTAGAGAGAAAGCGGAGTGTTTTTTGGTGGGAGAGTCAGCAGGGGTTGTCGGGGAAGGATCTTGTTTCAGCCCCTTTGCCTAAATCTTAACTAATACGATGGCAAAATCACTAGGGGACTTTCGAAAAATGGAGCTAGCTATTATTCAGTTTCTTTAAATCTGCATTTTTCTGTGCTATAAACCCTCCCTCTTTTGACCTTTGGCAAAATATGTTACAATGTGTAAGGTAGAAATTAGGGAAAGTATCTGGGTCCCGTAGTTGGGCTGACAGAGTACAGACAAGGAAGAGAATACGTGCAGGATGGCCCAGGGACCAGAAGAATTCTACAGAAGCAGGAGCTCCAAGCCAGATTGCCATGACTGCAAGCCCACCGGAATTCCCAGCCTCTGGGCACAGGCCGGAATGGAGTGGGTATGGAATGGAGTGCTGATTCAATTCAATCTGGGACCTAGGGGTCAGGATAACTCCTCAAACACCTGGACTGAAACAGTAATTAATCCGTAAGGCAGGAATATATAGTGATTAACAGTACAGATTCTAGAGTCAGACTGAATGAGCTTCAATTTCTCTTCTACCAACTACAACTATGTGACTTTGGGGAAGTAACTTAAAATGCTAGCCTCAGTTTCCTTATCTGTAATTTGAGTATAATAAAAATAATCTTCTCATAGGGTTATTATAGAGAATTAAAAGGAATAATGTACATAAAACACTCAGCAGAGTAAGATATGATGAAGGAACAATATTGACTGGCCTTTATTATTATTAATTAATTTCATCATGATATTCATATAAGATCCTAGCTATTAATCAAGGCTTAGAGAAAAGTCACTAACTTTGAGACTTCTCTGGCAAAGTCATAAGCTCAAATGTTTCTGAAATAACCCAAGGACAGTGGGTGGAGCAGGGCATCACTCCAGCATGTAAGGTATCTCAGGACCAAGTGTTTCCCATTGTTCAGCTGAGAAAACAAGTTGAGAAGAGTGCCTGAGGTAGCAAGTTAGTGGCAGAACTAAGACTAAAACTGAGGTCTCACACTATCATTTGCGGTCTAAGGCATTTCAGCAAAGCCAGGCTGAACAAAATAAGAACACTGTTACCAGCAGGCTCAGGTGCCCTGGGACCTGTCCCCACACCTTGCTCCTCCTTACCATGGTGTCCCCATCTCAGTGAGCCACCACCATCACTCAGGAACTCAGGCAGGAAAGCCACAGTGGTTCTGTACTTCCTGTTTTCCCTCACCCCTACTTCTAATCAGCCCTCGGGTGGTGTCTATTTCAGCTCTGAAGTCACTCTCAAATCCATCCACTTTCTCTACCTTCACTTCCAGTGTACTTCAAATCACCTACAGTAGCCTCTTAATTGGCATCTGCCCTTGTTTCTTCATTTTCCTCTCCTCTGGGAAGTCATAGGGATTTTTTATAAACCCAAATATCTTTATCCCTGTCCTGCCTAATACCTTCTGTCAGCCTCCCATTGCCCCAGGGTGAGGTTCAGCCAGCCTACCTTGTTAGTGTCAGTTTAAACCACCCTACCCCCGGCCCCCCGCTCTCAAAGCCCAAACCACACCAGTTTTTTTGTTTCTAGAACAGAGTACAGAGCCCCCAGCCCTTGAATGCTACTTCCTCTGCTTAGGACACTGTTTCCTTCTCTACCTCCTTTCATCTACTAACTCATTCACTCAAAAACATTTTTTATCAAGCTCCTACTATAGGTCAAAGCACTGTTCTAGGCCACAGAGATAAATAATCTTTTTTGTGCCATGATCTCTATTAGAACTCTGATGATACCTATGGACCGTTTTCTCAGACTAATGCTTTTTTCTTTTTTTAGGATGATGAATTCTATATAAATATCACTTTATATCATTGTTTACTTAGTTCACTTGAACCTCACCACTTTGATTAGATAAGGTAGATATAATTGTACTTCCTCTTTTCCCAACATATTACAAACAGTTGAAAAGATTACAATGAACGTTGATAGGGGAGGCAGAATAATAACTCCCCTAAAACGTCCATGGAATCTGTGTATATGCTATGTTATATAACAACTAACAACAAAAAACTTCCAAATAAAATTAAGGACTTTAGGGAGATTATCCCTATAGGGAGAGTGCATTAGATTATCCAGGTAAGTCCAGTGTAATCAAATGTTCCCTTAAAAGTGGGGAAAAAAAGAAAAGTGGAAGAGTTAGAGGAGATGGAAGGAGAAGTAGGAGAGATTTGAGGCTTGAGAGGGACTTGACCTGCCGTTGAGGGTTTTAAAGGTGGAAGAAGAGAGCTGTTATGTACGTTGAATTATGTCCCAGGCTGTGCTCTGCTTAGTGGCTCAGTCGTGTCCAGTTCTTTGTGACCCCATGGACGATAGCCCACCAGGTTCCTCTGTCCATGGGGATTTTCCAGGCAAGAATACTGGATTAGGTTGCCATGCCCACTTCCAGGGGATCTTCCCAACCTAGGGTTCAAACCCATGTCTCTCGCATTGCAGGCGGATTCGTTAGCACTGAGCCACCAGGGAGGACCAGGCTAATGCTTTTTAAATCCATAGAACAAACAGAAGGGATTATATAAGAAGCCAAATGTATTAAAATAGTTATTAAAATGTTTTAAAATTTTGATACAGTAACATATATGTTTCTTTATTATTGCGTTAAATAGCAAGATCCAGCAGCGGGTCTAGAAATTGCTTTAACTTGTTAGTGGTCAGCGTAAATGACATTTCAAGATATCTGTAAAAGGGCAGTGGTTGACAAAGTCTCAAGCACCGTTCAAGGACTGTGGTTTGTTGCCCACATTCACAATGAAAGGAAATGCTACATTTCAGTTAGAGGTTAGTGAAAATAAAGGTATAATTTTTGTTTTATTTAAATTCATAGACTTCAAATGCTAGGCACAGTTTCCAGAGGGTCTCCAAGTTTAGATTCAACCCAAGGAATATAGTAAGAAAAATAAGAGCTTGCATTCTAATCAGGGGAAATTGATAATAAAAACAATAACTTCAGATGACGATAAGCTGTTTAAAGACGATAAAATCGTTCGGACTATAATGAATTTAAAGAAAATAAACAAAGTGACAGATTGAGTAGTCAGTAGGGTGGTTGTGTGTGTGTGTGTGTGTGTGTGTGCACTCAGCCTTGTCTGACTTTTTGCGACTCCCATTAAGGTGATTGGGAAAGGCCTCCCTTGGGCTTCCCTGGCGGCTCAGTGGTAAAGAATCCACCTTCAGTGCAGGAGACGAGAGTTTAATCCCTGATCTGGGAAGACCCCACATGCTATTGAGCCTGTGCTCTAGAGCCGGGGAACTACAACTACTGAGCCCACATGCGGCAACTACTGAAGTCCATGCACCCTAGAGCTGGTGCTCCTCAGCAAGAGAAGCCACCACGGTGAGAAGCCCCGCGCTCTCCACCTGGACAGCAGCCTCTTTCCTCCACGGCTAGAGAAAAGTCCATACAGGAACAAAGACCCAGCACAGCCAAAAATAACAAATTATATTTTTAAAAAAGAGAAAAGGCCTCTCGAGGAGGTGACTTCAGCTGAAAACCAAAGAAGGACCTGGAAGTCCTCATGAAAAGCCAGGGTTGAGGAGCAAAAAGAGGGGGACAGTAAGAGGCAGGCCCGGCGTGGCAGTGAAGGGAGATGATGTCAAAACAGGCACATATAAGTCTCAAAGGCCAGAGAGGGAGGTCCTTGAGCAACTGCTTCAGTCCTCCTGAAAATTGGGAAGCCATTGACACGGCAGATATCTGGGGTTATTTTCGGAGCTCTTGCGGTAACAGGAGTGAAAGAACCTAATGAACAGCACTCACTGGCATCTTCTCAGGGCTCATATATCATCTCGTTTTAACTCTTCAAGTGCACACTGTTCAGATGCTTAAGGTCATCAGCTTAAGGTCTCATCGACGGTATAGGACAAAGCTGGGATTCTGACGAAGCCCTTTCCCTTGATCACCACCTTTTTCTATCTCTTTTCTATGGAGAAAGCATAAATTCTTTCAAATCAAAGTCACCTCCTTCCCCCGTGACTCCCAGGACATGCCTGTCTGCAATCTTTTCCCCTTTGCAGAACAGTGTCTCCCAGGAGGAGAAGTTAAAAATCTAAATGCAGCAGCTAAAAGCTGCAGGGCCTGGGGGAAGCCACTTAGCCCTAAGTTCCTAGATGTTAAAACCAGCATAACCATGGCAACCCACTCCCAGGGCCTTCATTAAAAAATCTGACAGTGAAAATCAGACTAAATCAATGTAAGGAGGAGAATGTTCTGTTCTTTCCAAGTGCAGCTGGTTCGCACCCTGAGGAGTTAAAAGCATTCTCCCCCGCCCCCTGCCTGCTGCAGCCCACCACCCACTAGGGACTCCCCATCTGTAAGACAGAAATTTCAGTGAACACTCCTGTGCACTCCTGGGCCTGTCCCTTTCCCCAGAGAAGGTTCTCTTGCAGAAGATGTGTCCACCTTTCTAAAGAAGCCCCAGTGCAGCCAGGTAGTATCTCCTGCACATTTTCAAGGAAGAGAGAAAAAGAGAGAGAATTGGGCAGAGAGTGAGAGTTCAGTCAAACCTTCTCTATTTTCACTCTCATTCTTGTTTTTCTCTCCATTTTTCCACTTCTCCAACTTGACCTCAGAACCTTCCCTTGATGCCTCTCAGGATCACCCTCTGGTTGGTGCTTTGGCCTAAAGTATTTGTAATACAGGTTCTCCCTGCTCCATCCAGTTGTATCAGGGCAATTGAAGCCCTGCCTCCTCCACCTGTTGTCTCGAGAATGAGAAAAAAATCAGCAGCTCTGTGCCTGGTCAACTCACTAAGACCTGACTGGATTGGGAAATATTCCAACTTCAAGTGGTACTGGGAGCATTGGAAGTACATTCCATGCATTGTGGACAACCTTTGTCAGACCAAGTAGTACATTTTCTTACCTCTTTAATTTCTCTGTCACTAGCAAGACTGAGGATACCCCAGGAATGACAGAGATGAACTTTTTACTGAGTCTCCATATGGCCCTCTCACATGCTGAGTACATTACCTCATTTCAATTTAATTACATTATGAGATGGGCATTATCATTATCTTAGTCAATAAAAAGTTATTATTTTATAGAACCACAATCTGATATTTTAAAAGTTTAATAACATCTTTAAAGTCATTTAGAGAGACTTCCCTGGTGGTCCAGAGGTTAAGACTTTGCCCTCTAATGCAGGAGATGTGGGTTCGATCCCTGGTCAGGGAACTAAGATCCCACATATCTCATGGCCAAAAAACTAAAAGCATAAAACAGGAGCAATACTGTAAAAAATTCAATACAGGCTTTGAAAATGGTTCACATATAATAAGTCTAAAAAAAAACAGACTTGATTTAAAAATAAAGTCGTTTAGGGTTTTAATTAACTCAGGTCATCTGACTCCATGATTTTTACTTCCCCAGATATTGTCTCCTGGTCAGAGAATGGATCTAGAACATTACAGTACTGATTAAACCAAAGTCTGCTCTGGACCCAGAATTGACTTGTCAACATGAGGTGACATGGGAGGTGTTGTGTCATGGGGAGTCTTACGCGTATACTGTAAATGGTCACAGATGCCTCTGAATGGAAAGTATTAACTGCCCCTAAGGTAGCTGCAGGCACCTCATGGAAATGAGGGCTCTGACTGACTCATCGGCACTGCAGACACCTAATGGTGGCAGCAGCCTCCTTTTTTGATGTGGCTTCCTTCTCAAGCTTATCTTGCCAAACTGCTAGAGAGACATGAAATTCCTTCCATGGGACTGATTCCTTCTCATCTTGGCTGCAGCATGCTGGGAGGAGGAAGAACAGAGAATGAAGGAGAGTGAGCGGGTGAGCTTCTGGCTGCAGCTGGTAAGGAAAACGGACTTCCCCAGCCGGCACAACCTGACAGTCTGCAGTCTCTTTTGATAGATGGAAAATATGCAGAGGGTTGGATAAGTTCAGTTCAGTCGCTCAGTCGTGTCCGACTCTTTGCAACCCCATGAATCACAGCACACCACGCCTCCCTGTCCATCAGCAACTCCCGGAGTTCACTCAGACTCACGTCCATTGAGTCCGTGATGCCATCCAGCCATCTCATCCTCGGTCGTCCCCTTCTCCTCCTGCCCCCAATCCCTCCCAGCATCAGAGTCTTTTCCAATGAGTCAGCTCTTCACATGAGGTGGCCAAAGTACTGGAGTTTCAGCTTTAGCATCGGTCCTCAGGGTGTGGCATATATGAAAAGGCAGAGAGAGAGCCAGTTATATTAATCAATCTGTAGCATTTAAGCTGTCAGTAAAGAATCTGCCTGCACTGTGAGAGACCTGGCTTCGATACCTGGGTTGGGGAGATTCCCTGGAGGAGGGCAAGGCAACCCACTCCAGTATTCTTGCCTGGAAAATCCCCATGGACAGAGAAGCCTGATGGGCTACAGTCCCTGGGCGCAAACATTTGGACATGACTGAGTGATTAAGCACAGCTCAGCACAGCATTTAATCACATGAATTAAATGTTTGTTTACATATTGTCTCCCACTTTTGACTGGAAGACCCTTTAGGGAAGGGACTGTGTTTTCTTTATCTTTGTTTTTCAAAGCCTTTACTTGGAAGACATGAAAATTTTGCTGAATGAATATGGGCCTGGAGTCCAGACAGCCCTGGTTCAAATCTCCTTCTCAGCCAAGTACTGTGGAAACAACAGCAAATTATTTACCTAGAGGTTGTAAACGGCCGACAAACCACATCCAACTCAGACATGATGTGTTTGGCCCACAGAGTGTTGACCCACCACTGTCTTGAAAGTTGTAAATTAGTTTGTAGTACGTAGAACTCAGGAGATTTCATATATAAAGATCTGGATTTCTAACTTCTGCTGAAAACTTGGAAGACAGCATGTGGTCGATTTGTTGCAAAGATGGCCCCAATTCTTCACCCCTCCCTTTGACCACACGGTTTGCAGTGTCACTTTACAGCACTTCCCATAAACAGTTGACATCTATGTCCCCACATTTTGCCTCTGGATCAAGCCTTGTGACTTGCCGTGGCCAACAGAATATGACAGAAATGAGTTGTGGAGACATCTAATCCAAACACACTGATCTCATGTGGACCCCTGAAATGCAAGATCCTCCCAATTCTTTTATTGAAATATGCCAGTAAGAACTTTGAGGCTTGCATTGGTGGTTCAGTGGTAGAATTCTTGCCTGCCACGCGGGAGGCCTGGGTTCGATTCCCAGCTGATGCATTGCACTGTGTTTTGGGGCTTCTCTGTGGCTCAGTTGGTAAAGAAATTGCCTGCAGTGCAAGAGACCTCAGTTCAGTCCCTGGGTTGGGAAGATCCCCTGGAGAAGGAAATGGCTGCCCACTCCAGTATTCTTGCCTGGAGAATCCCATGGACAGAGGGGCCTGGTGGGCTACAATCCATGGGGGTGCAAAGAGTCAGATACCACTGAATAACTACACACACAAGAATTTTGAGGCAAATATGATCATTTTGCTGAAAATTTGCAGGCATCGTTCTCCATAACTGTGAATGCACATCCTATTTTTAGTAAGGGAAAATGGATCTAAGTATGCCATACCTGAGAATAACAGGCGTCACTTATTAATCTTCTCTAGTCCCATGAGAAGGAAACTTCCACTGCAGTGCCAGAGATCTTGGGCAGTCTAAAGTGTTATTTCCCAGGAATCTCCTGAGGTTCTTTGGCAACAGCTATTTTAAGCTAGCAATGCTTATTCCTTTTTTGTAAATCCTAAAGGCTCTTGGTTAATAATAAACGACCTTAAAATTGTCTAAAATAATAATATGACAGAAATGAGCATGCCAGTCCTTAGCCTGGACCTAAGAGGCCTTGAACATAGCTCTCTCTTTCTTAGAAATGTGCCAAGACCCCTGTGAACAAGCTCAGGCTCACACACAGGAAAGTAAGAGATCATATCAAACAAACACAAGTTATCTCAGTTGTCCCAGTCAAGGCCTAAGACACGCAAGAAAGCCTATTCAAGATCAGCAAACAACTCACAGCTGATCCAAAAGACGACCTCACATGCATGTGTGAATCCAGCCAAGACTAAAGAACTACCTAGCTATTATTGTAGGTAAATAATAAATGCTTATTGTTTAAGTCACTGAGTCTGGGGGTAGTTTGTCAGGTAGCAATAGCTAACTGCCATACCTGGCCATGTGGGGCCTGCTGGCCCCCATGACCATACTTAACTGGGGGGAGCAGCCCCCCTGAGAGGAGGCTGGAATGCTGCGACTCCTCACTGCTCCTGCCACTGCACCCTCTTGTCTTTCTGACACAGAAGCTGAGTGAAAGTTGACACTAATTGTCATTCTTTTTTTGTTTTTAATGAGTTATAAGCTTTTTTATAGGTCTATTTTCTCAAAGTACGGAACAACAATGAGAGTCGTGGCATAATAACGGTAGGATTACTAAATTTTATTGTTGGTAACTGTACATTGTCACCCTGTTTATTTAATTTATATGCAGAGTACTTCATGCGAAATGCTGGGCTGGGTGAAGTTCAAGCTGGAATTAAGATTGCCGGGAGAAATATCAATAACTTCAGATATGCAGATGATAACACCCTTATGGCAGAAAATAAAGAGGAACTAAAGAACCTCTTGATGAAAGAAAAAGAGGAGAGTGAAAAAGCTTAAAACTCAACATTCAAAAACTAAGATCATGGCATCTGGTCCCACCACTTCATGGGATATAGATGGGGAAACAATGGGAACAGTAAAAGACTACTTTCTTGGGTTCCAAAATCACTGCAGATGGTGACTGCAGCCATGAAATTAAAAGATGTTTGCTCCTTGGAAGAAAAGCTATGACAAACCTAGACAGTGTGTTAAAAAGCAGAGACAACTTTGCTGACAAAGGTCCATATAGTCAAAGCTTTGGTTTTTCCAGTAGTCATGTATGGATGCGAGAGTTGGACCATAAAGAAGGCTGAGAACCAAAGAACTGATGCTTTGGAACTGTGGTGTTGGAGAAGGCTCTTGAAAGCCCTGTGGATAGCAAGGATTTCAAACCAGTCCATCCTAAAGGAAATCAGTCCTGAATGTTCATTGGATGGACTGATGCTGACGCTGAAGCTCCATTACTTTGGCCACCTGATTTGAAGAGCCAACTCACTGAAAAAGACCCTGATGCTGGGAAAGATAAAAAGCAGAAGGAGAAGGGGATGACAGAGGATGAGATGGTTGGATGGCATCACTGACTCAATGGACATGAATTTGAGCAAGCTCCAGGAGATGGTGGAAGACAGAGAAGCATGGCATGCTGCAATCCATAGGGTCACAAAGAGCTGGACACAACTGAGTGACTGAACAACAACAGCATTGTTGGTAACACTGATTGAACATGTGCTGTAGTGCATGACATCATTTAATCTCTATACCACACTATGAAGTAGATGTTATTGTTCCCATTTTAAAGATGAAGAAACAGAGATTGAGAGCTTAAGTGACTTAACTGTTTGAGTCACAAGAAGGCTTGACAAAGTCATGTCTTGAACATTCCCCTGACCACATTGTCTTTACCTATGATCTTTAACAAGAATGGTCATCTTAAACTTTAAGTTGTTTGTGTTGACTAGTTGAGAGGTCTTAACTCTGCAAGGAGATTCAACCAGTCCATTCTAAAGGAGATCAGCCCTGGGATTTCTTTGGAGGGAATAATGCTGAAGCTGAAACTCCAGTACTTTGGCCACCTCATGTGAAGAGTTGACTCATTGGAAAAGACTCTGATGCTGGGAGGGATTGGGGGCAGGAGGAGAAGGGGACGACAGAGGATGAGATGGCTGGATGGCATCACTGACTCGATGGGCGTGAGTCTGAGTGAACTCCGGGAGTTGCTGATGGACAGGGAGGCCTGGTGTGCTGCGATTCATGGGGTCACAAAGAGTGATTGAACTGAACTGAACTGAACTCTCACTCGTAGCATCTCATTATCATTCTTAAGTGGTTGTTTTTCTCATCATTCGATTAACAGCAAACCAAGAGTTCTTACAAACATGACTATCAATACAGATTGAGAGAGATTTATATTCTAAGCAAACTAGTGGAGGGAAAAGCGTCATCTTACACCCACTCCCTACGAGTACCTTAGTTTGAGCTCTTGATTGAAACCCTGTAGGATTCAGTTTTCTCTGTAAAATGAGATTAGAAACACATGCCTTGGGCTTCCCAGGTGACGCGAGTGATAAAGAACCCGCTCGCCAAAGCAAGAGACATAAGAGAGATGGGTTCGATCCCTGGGTCAGGAAGATCTCCTGTAGAAGTGCATGACAACCCACTCCAGTGTTCTTGCCTGGAGAATCCCATGGCCAGAGGAGCCTGGTAGGTTACAGTCCACGAGGTCGCAAAGGGTCAGACATGACTGAAGTGACTTCGCACACATACATGCCTTGGTGGATTCTTTAAGAATTAAGTTTAGCAGAACAGACAATGATTTGGTGCATAAATTCTGGAGCTAGATTGATAAAGTTTAAATCCCAGATTTCCCACTTATTAGCTAAATCCATGAATAGTGCCTAGACAGATGCAAACTGTCTCTAATAGATGTTCAGTGAAATTATTTTAGTCCCTTTCCCCTGAAAGAATTATTTCTAAACTTTACTTGGTTCTGGTAAATCATTATCAATTAAAGCTAATTTTAAGGCAGATTATTTATTTGGAAATATCCTAAGAACTGATAGGGACCAAAATAATGTGAATTTGTTGAGTACTGAGGGATTGGGGGCAGGAGGAGAAGGGGACAACAGAGGATGAGATGGCTGGATGGCATCACGGACTTGATGAACGTGAGTCTGAGTGAACTTCGGGAGATGGTGATGGACAGGGAGGCCTGGCATGCTGTGATTCATGGGGTCGCAAAGAGTCGGACACAACTGAGCGACAGAACTGAACTGAACTGAAATAACTTTGATAAGAATTATAAAATATTTATACCTTCTGACCAAGATAAAAACACCTTCTGAAGATACTTCAGAAAAATAGCATAGGCAAAAACACTTTAGATATTTACAGCACCTACTCATGCAATGGAATATTTAACCTTAAAATAAATATCACTGTGGGAAAACATGAAAATTTGTTCAGAAAATAGTGTTAAATGAAAAATATGCATGCATAAAATAATAAATACACATTAATTGCAATTCTACAAAAATGCAGTACACACTGAAAACACTTGGAAGATATTGAATAATATAAGTAGTCCTTTCAAGTTAAAATTTTAAGAAAATTATCAAGTATACTCTATTTCTAAAGTTTGGAAAATACAGATCATTTTGCTACCCCATCATAAAAAGTATAAGTATTTGTAGGCTATTACTCAAAGTGAATAATCACAATATGTTATTTTATTAGTACTTATCAATAAATGTAATTAAATATTGATATGTTTTATTGAGAGACATAAAAAGCTATTATATAAAGTTTGGAAAATACAGATCATTTTGCTACCCCATCATAAAAAGTATAAGTATTTGTAGGCTATTACTCAAAGTGAATAATCACAATATGTTATTTTATTAGTACTTATCAATAAATGTAATTAAATATTGATATGTTTTATTGGGAGACATAAAAAGCTATTATATAAGCAAAATTTATATTCTCTTAAAACTGCAATCTGAACTCATTCTTTCATTCCTACTCCCAAACCACATTCATTCCTTCTTGTTGTTAAAAACCAAACAGAACAAAGCAAAATTCCAAGACTTCTAGCCCTCGATCAGACTATAACAGGGAAATAAAAGGTTCATCCTCACCAGTGACAATATGCTGTATTCAGCTCACAAGGCAACACTGTCGGCTGAACACAGCATGATCCCTGTTCTCCGGGTTCCAAGTTGTCTGATGGAATATTCACACCCAGGGTGTTACGGTCACAGTCAGCTTTCAGCAAGTGCTCCTCTGGTTGCATGTGGAAAGGAAGATCTCCCTCCTCCTGGGCCCCACTGAGGAGAAGCCACGCCATCCATCAGACATTCCTCTAAAGGAGGGTTTAGATGCATTTGCAATGCAGGAGACCTGGATTCGATCCCTGGGTTGGGAAGATCCCCTGGAGAAGGGACAGGCTACCCACTCCAATATTCTGGCCTGGAGAATTTCATGGACTGCATAGTCCATGGGGTCGCAAAGAGTTGGACACTACTGAGCAACCTTCACTTTCACAACGGAGGAAGGGAGCTACTGACTAAAGACAGCTTAATTGATGAGCTGATGGAACTCTGTTTTCTTCCTGAATCTTGTAGTTTGAGTATAGACTCTGGTTTTCCATGGTATAAATGGATGATTCTTTCTGCCCTTTCTTACTTCATAGGTGATGGTGATGATGATGCTGGTAAGAGCGGCTAATGAGAGCCTGCTATGTGCCAGACCCTATCTTAAGCTTTTAATCTTCATTTATCTCACTTCATCCCTGAAGAAACCTATGAGAATGGTATTGGTATTATCCCCAATTTTATATTTGAGAAAACAGGAATTTGGAGAAGCTACATAATTTGCCTTTGTTCACACAGCTAACAAATGGCCATGAAAGAACTTAAACTCAGATCCATCTGATGATGCTAAAACCTGGCCTTGATGTAAATTTATGAAACATCCTAGGGAAGCATGTTAAATATCCAAAAAGGCTAGAAGAGACATATTAGAAGATTAGTGAAAGGACATTTTATGTTATTATTTTTGGTAGGTAGTATAGGTTCCAAAACAAACCTCATTTCTGAAACACTCTTTCCTACTTGTTGGGAAGAAAAACCAAAAAAAGTTTTGATTTTTTTTAAAACATTGCTCTTAACTCATAAAATTTACAGTCATGCTATATCAGCTCAGAGTACCAGAAGGGACTTTCAGGGTTACAGGAACCAGTCACCTCCTTTCATAATTGAAGACACTGCAGCTGGCACAACAGACGGTCATGACCACACAATGCTTTAGTCCAAGCTTAATTTTGTAAGGGCTCAGTTAATTCTCTCCTGACCCCTTCTACAGAATCTCTGTTCAGATGATTCTTGGAAGCACTGAAAAAGTCACCTGCCCTCTCCCCGTCTCTGTCTCCCTCCCTCCCTCCCCCCCCATCCCCCACCAACCACATCCTCAGCCCCTTGGTCAGGTCATCTGTCAAGCTGTTGGTACTTGCTGCGCTGCCTGCTTTCATAGTGCTCCACACGCAGGTGCAGGAAGGGCTGCAGGTGAGAGCTTTGATTCGGTGGCGAGAGGCTCCCCCAGACCTCAGCTATTCTCAGCTCGCCACATTCCAGGTAGTCTCATCACTCTGCTGCGGACAGTGGGTCTCCCCCACCCTCTGGCCACCAACAACTGCAGCTGAGATGTCTGCAGACCTGCATCTCCAAACTTTGCAAGGACTCATGCAGTAGCAAAGGAATGAAATGTAACTATACAAAATACAGAGATCTATAGAAATACAGCTGATGAAGGCCCATTCTTTGACACTTCAGTGAGATCCAATCGAAAATTCAGTTCGATCCCAATTAAACACATTCTAATCAAGCTTTTGCCAATGCCTTTCAGATGAAATGGCTGTTGATAAGGTTACTATTATGTTAATAAATCCAACAGCCAGTTCTCAGTTCTCTTCCTGTTGAAACCCAGTAGCATCTGACACAGCTGAAGAAAGGGTAAGTGACCAGGTAATACTATCACTTGGCTGAGAGGTTATCAATGCCCCAGTGACAAAGTTTTAGTAGTTAACATCAAAGTGGGCCAGTATTCTTTGTAGTTGTTGAACATTTGTTTGTGCTGAAGTGGTGTGGACATGCCCCTCTGTGAAATAAGTTCAGTTCTTTTTATTAGTCTTTAGGAAGTACCACATCTTTCAAGTCACATAAATCTCTCAACAGAAATCTGTTAAAGTCTAAGAGGATGTAATATTAAAACTACTGCTCACACACCTGCCATTTGGTGAGAGTCTGCTATGCATCAGGGATTACATAGTCCAGTAGTTAAGATCACAGACTTCCTGGAACCTTCTGAAGCCTCACCACCTAGGTTCAAATTCTGGCTCTGAGGCTAACCAGCTTAGGGAACAAGAACATGTAAGACTGTCTCGAGCAGTTGCCTAAGTTGTTCACTGCACAAAAGTACTCAGCCAACAAGTGAGTGGTAGCTACAGTTATACCCACAGTCCTTTCGCCAAGCCCTGTGTCCAGTGTGAGGTGATGTCCACCTGAAGGAGGGGGCTCTGCTTGCAGAAGTGTGTGCCTGTGAGACCTCTAATATACACAAAGGCGTCAGATGGCCTAGCAGCAACCCTGAAATTGGGTTCTCAAGGAGGCAATTCTGAAATTGGGGTCTCTGTGGTCAATTAATTTCACTGTGGGATAGGTTACATTTAAAGCCTCAGTGCCGAGAACACCACCTGCCACACAGCACTCAACAATGTTTGCTGAGTGCATTAAACAATGTGAGAATTATCTTTATGAAAAAGTTGTAAAAGTAATGAACAATAATCACTGTAGAAACCTCAAAAAAAAGAGTCAAAACTATTTTCTAATAATTCTAAGGACTGACAGACCTATTTCTCTCATTCTCTGCAAGTATTCAGAGTTCATCGATGTGGTTCAGATTTTACATTGCAACTCACCTTTAAGAAATTATAACATCAATTTTTGGAGTACTTTCAAATAAAAAAACATCCACAATGATCTAAAAAGTCTGTTAAAGTGCTTCTCTTTGTTCATGTGAAGCTGAATTTTCTTCATATACTGCATCCAAAACGACACATTGCAAATGATGCCAGATTGAATGCAGAAGCAGACTGAGACCCAGCTATCATTTATGAAGTTAGACACTAAAGCAAACTGCAAAAATGCAAAACAATGGTACGCTTCTCATTAAAATTTGTGTTTAGGAAAATATTTTTGAATCGAGAATGTGTCATTTATGTTAATGGTGAATGGATTTATCGTTACTTTAAGTGAATATGTAAATATTTTGTCATTTATCCATTGTAATTTTAGTTTGGTTAACAGTAATAACTACAACTCACATCAACAAAAACTCTTTAGATTTTTCAGTGATTTTTAAGAGTGTAAAGTGGTCCCAAGACAAAAAAAGAAAGTTTGAGAGTTGCAGATTTAAAGCAAACTAGGTTATCAGAATCATCTAGGGAACTTGGTAAAAATACAGAATCTGGGCCCCACCCATCTAGATTCTAATTCAGGAGGGCTAGAATGGAGCTCTGAGAATTTGTATTTTATAAGAACTCTCCCAGTAATTCTGATTATCAGTCATTAGTAAAAACAATAAATATATTGAAAGCTTGAGAAAATACAGCCCCAGCGGAGCCGTGCACTACAATTGTCAGAGAAAGCTTCAGTTATCCAACAGATGTTTACCAAGCACATACTAAACTTCCAGGCAATATTGAGATCGCTGGCCAGACACAAACCATGTCCTGAAGAAACTCACTGACCCATGGGAGAGTTGAAGAGGGAAAGCAAGAGTTCCTGTACACAGTCACGGGGTCTGTGATGGGGGAAATGGGGTGCCGTGGGAATGCAGAAGCAGGGCATGCCACATCAGAGGGCTGGCCTTAATTAAATGATGGGAAGGTTCTGGAAAGCTGAAGGGAAAGGGGTAACAAGGACCTAAGTTAAGATAAAAACCCGGAGGCTGATGGTCATGATGTTCATGTGGCAGGCAGTACATTGGCCAATCCAGCTGAATTGCAGGACTAACTAGAGAACAGAGCAAGATAAGGCCAGGGAGGTTGGGTGGGCCAGACAACGGAGGAGTTTGATACCAATGAGCTGCTTGGAGTTTGGTGGAGATATAATGAAAGATACACTTTAGGATTGTAACTCTGGTGACATATGGAGGATGAGGGGATGAAGAATGATATTGCCTACTAGTTGGCAATTAGAATAATATGATTCTGGGGGCCATCCAAGCCAGGTAAGACATTCAGCAGCAGTGTTCACGCTCAAGGTCTAAAAGAAATTAGATAATCTCCTGAAAATCAGACAGTGCGATAAAATAAATTTAATAAACCCTCCCTGAACTTTCTACATCCTTTTCGTTTGGATTCTGTGAATCATTTGATAGCAGCAGCTCTTGAAATTTTAGGCTCATAGACTCCTTTGAGAATCTGATGAAAGCTTTAGACACTCGTTCCATGGTGGGGGAGGTGGGGAATGGATTTAAGCAAAAACTTATGTGTGACTAGACAGGATTTTCTCCAATCTCATGTTCCTTTACCCTCTTATCTTTTTCTTCTTCTCCTTTCTGAAAGAGGTGCTGTTTGGTAAGAAGGGAAAAAGATTTTTTCAGCAAAATAAGGTACCAGAGTTTTCCTGTAAGAGGTAGTATTAGCAGCAGAAATGTTGGGGGTAGAAAGTTCACTCTGAAGTCCAGGAAGCCTCTTCCTTGGGAGCCAAAAGAAGCAATACAAGGGGGAAACAGAGACGGAGCCCAGGTTTGGTGAAAGAGGTGGGGGAGAACTCAGTTATACCGGGTTTGACCGATGCCTCGTGGAGGAAGTAAAGATTGTACATGATGAGTAGAGGGACTGCCTAGAAGTAAGGCTTTCTTTCTGGAAACGCGCAGCATCTTTGCACCACCTGACATGGTAGCCGTAACCCAGGGCAGGTTTTGCATCTGAAGTCAGTTTCTGTAAGCCTCATCTTTCACAGCATTTGGGAACCGTCGTCCCCAGTCAGAGCTGCTGGTCACAGTCGTGTAGGCTGTTCCTGAACAAAACTCCAGGCAGAGGGGACGACGGAGGCTGAAGGCCCACGCGCGCTGAGCTCGCCAAGCTCAGGGGCCCTGTGCACCCAGAGCCGGCGCCGTGTTCTGGCCCTCACACAGGGGCTCCGCAGGCTGGTTTCCCTGCGCCACCTGCATAACGCGCTTTCTCTTCTGCTGCCTCCTCCTCTATGGGGAGAGGGGACTACGGCAGAGAACGGTCAGTGTGCAAGTCTCCACATATTATGTGGTCTGGGAAGACCGGCCAGACTCCAGTCTCCCCTCCTCCCATTCCCTGACTCCACCCTTCCGTCTCTCCCTCATGCCTTCTCCAGGGCCTCTTACACACAGACTCTACTCGCTCAGGAAAAATAAATCGAGGCTGAAGGAGACACATTATTCACTACATGACAAGTGTGCTTCTTCTACCAAGAGCACAAAGAACAAAACAGACCTCCCTCCTCCCCTCAACCCGAACCTCGAGGAGCGAAGAGAAAAGCTGTGAAAAAGGACAGCCACCCCCCCCATCCCCCACCAACCACATCCTCAGCCCCTTGGTCAGGTCATCTGTCAAGCTGTTGGTACTTGCTGCGCTGCCTGCTTTCATAGTGCTCCACACGCAGGTGCAGGAAGGGCTGCAGGTGAGAGCTTTGATTCGGTGGCGAGAGGCTCCCCCAGACCTCAGCTATTCTCAGCTCGCCACATTCCAGGTAGTCTCATCACTCTGCTGCGGACAGTGGGTCTCCCCCACCCTCTGGCCACCAACAACTGCAGCTGAGATGTCTGCAGACCTGCATCTCCAAACTTTGCAAGGACTCATGCAGTAGCAAAGGAATGAAATGTAACTATACAAAATACAGAGATCTATAGAAATACAGCTGATGAAGGCCCATTCTTTGACACTTCAGTGAGATCCAATCGAAAATTCAGTTCGATCCCAATTAAACACATTCTAATCAAGCTTTTGCCAATGCCTTTCAGATGAAATGGCTGTTGATAAGGTTACTATTATGTTAATAAATCCAACAGCCAGTTCTCAGTTCTCTTCCTGTTGAAACCCAGTAGCATCTGACACAGCTGAAGAAAGGGTAAGTGACCAGGTAATACTATCACTTGGCTGAGAGGTTATCAATGCCCCAGTGACAAAGTTTTAGTAGTTAACATCAAAGTGGGCCAGTATTCTTTGTAGTTGTTGAACATTTGTTTGTGCTGAAGTGGTGTGGACATGCCCCTCTGTGAAATAAGTTCAGTTCTTTTTATTAGTCTTTAGGAAGTACCACATCTTTCAAGTCACATAAATCTCTCAACAGAAATCTGTTAAAGTCTAAGAGGATGTAATATTAAAACTACTGCTCACACACCTGCCATTTGGTGAGAGTCTGCTATGCATCAGGGATTACATAGTCCAGTAGTTAAGATCACAGACTTCCTGGAACCTTCTGAAGCCTCACCACCTAGGTTCAAATTCTGGCTCTGAGGCTAACCAGCTTAGGGAACAAGAACATGTAAGACTGTCTCGAGCAGTTGCCTAAGTTGTTCACTGCACAAAAGTACTCAGCCAACAAGTGAGTGGTAGCTACAGTTATACCCACAGTCCTTTCGCCAAGCCCTGTGTCCAGTGTGAGGTGATGTCCACCTGAAGGAGGGGGCTCTGCTTGCAGAAGTGTGTGCCTGTGAGACCTCTAATATACACAAAGGCGTCAGATGGCCTAGCAGCAACCCTGAAATTGGGTTCTCAAGGAGGCAATTCTGAAATTGGGGTCTCTGTGGTCAATTAATTTCACTGTGGGATAGGTTACATTTAAAGCCTCAGTGCCGAGAACACCACCTGCCACACAGCACTCAACAATGTTTGCTGAGTGCATTAAACAATGTGAGAATTATCTTTATGAAAAAGTTGTAAAAGTAATGAACAATAATCACTGTAGAAACCTCAAAAAAAAGAGTCAAAACTATTTTCTAATAATTCTAAGGACTGACAGACCTATTTCTCTCATTCTCTGCAAGTATTCAGAGTTCATCGATGTGGTTCAGATTTTACATTGCAACTCACCTTTAAGAAATTATAACATCAATTTTTGGAGTACTTTCAAATAAAAAAACATCCACAATGATCTAAAAAGTCTGTTAAAGTGCTTCTCTTTGTTCATGTGAAGCTGAATTTTCTTCATATACTGCATCCAAAACGACACATTGCAAATGATGCCAGATTGAATGCAGAAGCAGACTGAGACCCAGCTATCATTTATGAAGTTAGACACTAAAGCAAACTGCAAAAATGCAAAACAATGGTACGCTTCTCATTAAAATTTGTGTTTAGGAAAATATTTTTGAATCGAGAATGTGTCATTTATGTTAATGGTGAATGGATTTATCGTTACTTTAAGTGAATATGTAAATATTTTGTCATTTATCCATTGTAATTTTAGTTTGGTTAACAGTAATAACTACAACTCACATCAACAAAAACTCTTTAGATTTTTCAGTGATTTTTAAGAGTGTAAAGTGGTCCCAAGACAAAAAAAGAAAGTTTGAGAGTTGCAGATTTAAAGCAAACTAGGTTATCAGAATCATCTAGGGAACTTGGTAAAAATACAGAATCTGGGCCCCACCCATCTAGATTCTAATTCAGGAGGGCTAGAATGGAGCTCTGAGAATTTGTATTTTATAAGAACTCTCCCAGTAATTCTGATTATCAGTCATTAGTAAAAACAATAAATATATTGAAAGCTTGAGAAAATACAGCCCCAGCGGAGCCGTGCACTACAATTGTCAGAGAAAGCTTCAGTTATCCAACAGATGTTTACCAAGCACATACTAAACTTCCAGGCAATATTGAGATCGCTGGCCAGACACAAACCATGTCCTGAAGAAACTCACTGACCCATGGGAGAGTTGAAGAGGGAAAGCAAGAGTTCCTGTACACAGTCACGGGGTCTGTGATGGGGGAAATGGGGTGCCGTGGGAATGCAGAAGCAGGGCATGCCACATCAGAGGGCTGGCCTTAATTAAATGATGGGAAGGTTCTGGAAAGCTGAAGGGAAAGGGGTAACAAGGACCTAAGTTAAGATAAAAACCCGGAGGCTGATGGTCATGATGTTCATGTGGCAGGCAGTACATTGGCCAATCCAGCTGAATTGCAGGACTAACTAGAGAACAGAGCAAGATAAGGCCAGGGAGGTTGGGTGGGCCAGACAACGGAGGAGTTTGATACCAATGAGCTGCTTGGAGTTTGGTGGAGATATAATGAAAGATACACTTTAGGATTGTAACTCTGGTGACATATGGAGGATGAGGGGATGAAGAATGATATTGCCTACTAGTTGGCAATTAGAATAATATGATTCTGGGGGCCATCCAAGCCAGGTAAGACATTCAGCAGCAGTGTTCACGCTCAAGGTCTAAAAGAAATTAGATAATCTCCTGAAAATCAGACAGTGCGATAAAATAAATTTAATAAACCCTCCCTGAACTTTCTACATCCTTTTCGTTTGGATTCTGTGAATCATTTGATAGCAGCAGCTCTTGAAATTTTAGGCTCATAGACTCCTTTGAGAATCTGATGAAAGCTTTAGACACTCGTTCCATGGTGGGGGAGGTGGGGAATGGATTTAAGCAAAAACTTATGTGTGACTAGACAGGATTTTCTCCAATCTCATGTTCCTTTACCCTCTTATCTTTTTCTTCTTCTCCTTTCTGAAAGAGGTGCTGTTTGGTAAGAAGGGAAAAAGATTTTTTCAGCAAAATAAGGTACCAGAGTTTTCCTGTAAGAGGTAGTATTAGCAGCAGAAATGTTGGGGGTAGAAAGTTCACTCTGAAGTCCAGGAAGCCTCTTCCTTGGGAGCCAAAAGAAGCAATACAAGGGGGAAACAGAGACGGAGCCCAGGTTTGGTGAAAGAGGTGGGGGAGAACTCAGTTATACCGGGTTTGACCGATGCCTCGTGGAGGAAGTAAAGATTGTACATGATGAGTAGAGGGACTGCCTAGAAGTAAGGCTTTCTTTCTGGAAACGCGCAGCATCTTTGCACCACCTGACATGGTAGCCGTAACCCAGGGCAGGTTTTGCATCTGAAGTCAGTTTCTGTAAGCCTCATCTTTCACAGCATTTGGGAACCGTCGTCCCCAGTCAGAGCTGCTGGTCACAGTCGTGTAGGCTGTTCCTGAACAAAACTCCAGGCAGAGGGGACGACGGAGGCTGAAGGCCCACGCGCGCTGAGCTCGCCAAGCTCAGGGGCCCTGTGCACCCAGAGCCGGCGCCGTGTTCTGGCCCTCACACAGGGGCTCCGCAGGCTGGTTTCCCTGCGCCACCTGCATAACGCGCTTTCTCTTCTGCTGCCTCCTCCTCTATGGGGAGAGGGGACTACGGCAGAGAACGGTCAGTGTGCAAGTCTCCACATATTATGTGGTCTGGGAAGACCGGCCAGACTCCAGTCTCCCCTCCTCCCATTCCCTGACTCCACCCTTCCGTCTCTCCCTCATGCCTTCTCCAGGGCCTCTTACACACAGACTCTACTCGCTCAGGAAAAATAAATCGAGGCTGAAGGAGACACATTATTCACTACATGACAAGTGTGCTTCTTCTACCAAGAGCACAAAGAACAAAACAGACCTCCCTCCTCCCCTCAACCCGAACCTCGAGGAGCGAAGAGAAAAGCTGTGAAAAAGGACAGCCGTAAACGGCGCCCGAGTAACAGCCGCAGAATCGAAACCACAGGAGACCGCTGCCTGCTCCCACAGCTGTGGGGTGAGCCGGCTTGGCTGGCTTCCAGATCACACACCTGCTGTAAGTCTTTCAGCCAGAACTGGCCCCAGGCGGATTCGATTCGAGCTTAATGCCCTCCCCTTGACCTTAGGGGGAGATTTCAAGGTGTGGGAAATTGAGTTACCCCGTCAGTCAGCAAGCCTGGCTGACTTTCCCCACTTCAGGCTTCCCCTCCTCCCCCTGAGGGACTGGGCTTTTGCTGCCCTGGGTAGTTCCTTTCCTGATCCCCCTGGTGGAGTTTGTGCCTCAGTCTCATTCCCACCAGAGCAAGCTAAGACCCAGAGCTTGACTTGGAGCAGAGCAGCCACTTGGTAGCACAGGCCTTTTGACTTCAAGGAGACCCGGAGTCCACAGTCATCATCTTAACTCATTACTGACCAGGGGAATTTTTGCAGAAACTTATGCCTGTGGCTGGCAATTTGTTATGTAAGTGAATATTGAAATGTCTCCAGTTAATGGCAACCCACTCCAGTACTCTTGTCTGGAAAATCCCATGGACGGAGGAACCTGGTAGGCTACAGCCCATGGGGTTGCAAAGAGTCGGACATGAGTGAGCGACTTCACTTTCACTTTAATAATGTTTGGGTAACAAAAGACATATTGATACATATTAATACGTTTCTGGTCAATAATGTGATAACAATGGTGAACACTTACGGTGCACACGTTACTTACCAAACACTTTCCATCCAATGCCTCGCCTAATTCCCACAACCTGAGGTATTATGCTCTCCATTTCACAGATGAAATGAAACTCAGAAATATTACAAAGCTTGCTCAAGGTCACAGGTTCCTGCCAACTCCACCAACCCATCAAAACTGTCTCCTCCTTCCTTAGATACGATCGCGTGGTAAACTGCTGTGGGCTTTCTTCAAGGGAAGAGGTCTCTAGGAGTCCATTTCAAAGATTCACACTTGATAGGAATGGCCAGATAGTCAGACTAGAAAAGGGAAGAAAAGAATGTATAGCTAAATGTCAACCACACAGTTGTCTAACGGTCAACAGGGGATGGGGGAAGGAAGTGCGAGGGTGACTGGTTTCCCAGAACAAGTCTCAATCCCATTACAGTCTATCAGAAAGTTGTGTAGGTGTTTTATCAGGAGCATTGATTTTCTCCCCAGTAAGAGGTTTTGAATGACATCACACACAGAAAGAATCTGTCCCAGACCAGGTCTAAGACAATTTTTCTTTCCAATGATATTATGATGAACATCATGTTATCTTTATGTATTCCAGGACTATTGAAATTTAATTATGTAAAAATAACATATAATCATGGTGTTACAGTAAACCTGAGAAAGTCAGGATCAACCTGTATGCCCGGCCTGTAGCAGATGCTTGGTAAATGTTTATTGAGAGAATGAATGGGCAAATGAATGAACTTTTCCAAACAGAGAAGGGACAAGTGAACTAGATCCAAGTTACTCAAAGTTGTGATCCAAAGATCAAGCAGGGTAGGTCTGCAAACTGTTACTGGATCACAGTAAGATGAGCAGAGAAATCAAGAGTATGTATTTAGAAAGCGTTTTAGCAATTTGATAATGTCTATTGAATCTACAAATAAAAATAGGACTTGCATTTTGTCTTTTTTTACTTCATTTTTTCCTATTAAATCTTTGTCTTTTCTTCTTCTTCCACAAATTCATTGCACTTTTAAGCAGTAATGGTCTGCAATGATTGGAAATAAAGAAAAAGAAAAGGTCTTTTACCAAGGTGGTTTAATCAGAAGATCACAGACCCATTGGAAAGGTCAGATGATTTTCTTTCATGACAAGTTCCATTCTGAAAACCTGGAAGAGATGAGACCCTGAGTCTGTCCTACACAAACCTCCAGCAAGTCAGCTTTAACAGCAGACTTACCCAAGGTGGCTGTTGTTCTTTGGAGGGGAGGGAAATAGAGGTGTCCACTCAAGGGTCCTTATCAAACAGCTTCTCAAAGCTCAGAGGCTCAGCAGTTCTCATGCTGTCCTCCCTACCCCACCCCCAAACTTCAGAATGAACCAGGGAGAATCAGAGACGTTAGCATCAAAGCGGAGCAAAATCCGAAGCTCTGTGTTGTGGCAGGATGGGGGTTTTCTTCCCCCTCACTCTCTTTCCTTCCTCCTCAAGATCTCCTCCCAGCCCTTCCTGGGAGGAAGTCTGGTAAAATGGAAGAAAGTGACTGCGAGAGCCTAACATCAAATACTTCTGACAGGTGTCAATAGTAACCAAGGAAAGGTGTGTTTGTTTCATAGCTGTTTCACTCTGAAGGGCTTAAGGCTCCACTGGAGACCTTCTACATGGAGCCCACGCCTGCAGGAAGACCAGAGAAAGTAGAAAAAGATGGGATGACAGGGAGGGGAAAGATGGTCAGAGAAGACCAGAGAAAAAAGAGCTGGATGGATGGTCGTCAAACTCTGTGATGAAATTACAGGTAGTGAAAGAGGAGAGTGAAAAATTTGGCTTAAAGCTCAACATTCAGAAAACGAAGATCATGGCATCTGGTCCCATCACTTCATGGGAAATAGATGGGGAAACAGTGTCAGACTTTATTTTTGGGGGGCTCCAGAATCACTGCTGATGGTGACTGCAGCCATGAAATTAAAAGACGCTTACTCCTTGGAAGAAAAATTATGTCCCATCTAGATAGCATTTTCAAAAGCAGAGACATTACTTTGCCGACTAAGGTCCATCTAGTCAAGGCTATGGTTTTTCCTGTGGTCATGTATGGATGTGAGAGCTGGACTGTGAAGAAAGCTGAGTGCCAAAGAATTGATGCTTTTGAACTGTGGTGTTGGAGAAGACTCTTGAGAGTCCCTTGGACTGCAAGGAGATCCAACCAGTCCATTCTGAAGGAGATCAACCCTGGGATTTCTTTGGAAGGAATGATGCTAAAGCTGAAATAGGCTCCAAAATCACTGCTGATGGTGACTGCAGCCATGAAATTAGAAGACGCTTACTCCTTGGAAGAAAAGTTATGTCCAACCTAGATAGCATTTTCAAAAGCAAAGACATTACTTTGCCGACTAAGGTCCGTTTAGTCAAGGCTATGGTTTTTCCTGTGATCATGTATGGATGTGAGAGTTGGACTGTGAAGATGGCTGAGCATCGAAGAATTGATGCTTTTGAACTGTGGTGTTGGAGAAGACTCTTGAGTGTCCCTTGGACTGCAAGGAGATCCAACCAGTCCATTCTGAAGTAGATCAGCTCTGGGATTTCTTTGGAAGGAATGATACTAAAGCTGAAACTCCAGTACTTTGGCCACCTCATGTGAAGAGTTGACTCATTGGAAAAGACTCTGATGCTGGGAGGGATTAGGGGCAGGAGGAGAAGGGGACAACTGAGGATGAGATGGCTGGATGGCATCACTGACTCGATGGATGTGAGTCTGAGTGAACTCCGAGAGATGGTGATGAACAGGGAGGCCTGGCATGCTGCGATTCATGGGGTCGCAAAGAGTCGGACACGACTGAGCGACTGAACTGAACTGAACCTCTAATGGATCTCTCAGAACTGAGGAGTCAGCTCAGCCCTGTTTCACCCTGTTTTTGTCTCAGTGGATGCTGTCATAGTTCAAGTTTTCAGGCTAAAATTATAGAGTTATTCTTCTCTCTTTGTTTATACATCCCATGAAATCCATCAGCAGATCCTGTTGGCTGTACCTTCAAAATAAACTTAAATTTAACCACTTCTCACAACCAGCTTTACAATCACCCTAGTCTAGGCCACCATAACTTTTTGCCTAAACCATAACACCTTATTTGCAATTTCCATTTTTGTCACATTAAAATGTATACCCCTTTAAATACCCAGAGTGGTCATTTTAAAATATGAAATGGATCCTTTTACTCCCAATTCAAAATCCATGATTTTACATAATTCTTTGAATATAACAAACACTGTTTACTTTGTCCTAGTCTATCCTACGTAGTTCCTGGCCAGCTTTCCAACCCAGTTTCTACTTCATCCTCTTGGTCCCCACCTAAATTGACCTCCTGCTGTTCCATCTGGTAATGAATAACTCTGTCATATATGAGCATTTTTCTCAGCAATTTCATTGTGTCCCCAGTGTGAGTCTCTTTAGAGACTTGTCCACATTATACAAAATAATATGACATTCTATTCACCTGCTTTTTTCCCATCACAATGATTATCACTATCTTGTCTGTGTGCAGGTGTGCTAAGTTGCTTCAGTCATATCCAACTCCATGTGACCTTGTAGACTACAGCCCGCCAGGCTCCTCTTGTCCATGTGATTTGCCAGGCAAGAATACTGGAGTAGGTTGCCATGCCCTTCTTCAGGATAAATTCCAGACCCAGGGATAGTATCTACATCTTTTATGTCTCCTGTTTGATTTATTGATACTGTGGAAAAGCATTCCAAGAAAGAGAAAACCCTACAAACCAGACTCATTTTGAATTAAATGCATACATATGCAAGTACACAAAAACAATTTTAAATTCATGCATGATATAGTTTGATTTAATATTACAAATTAAACAGTTCTATGTAATGTATTAAAGTGACCTAAAATGAAAAATATAATTCTTTTGTATTATCATTAACCCTTAGTAAATCTTTCTGAAAGCATACCAATAGAACATTGAGCCCAGTGACCTTATGATTGTTGGTCTTTATGTAATATATAGCAATCATAAAACAGTCAATATTTTTATCTTACAAAATAACATGCTAAAATAATGGTTGATATTGTATACTGTCTATTTAAAGCATATTAATTTTCAGATATTTATAGGTCACTGTTCACTTATATGTAGTTTTCCAGACAGCAATTTTTATGTTTCATAAATGTGTTCATCTGATATTTTGAAGAGTAATTAAATAACATGCTAAAATAATGGTTGATATTGTATACTGTCTATTTAAAGCATATTAATTTTCAGATATTTATAGGTCACTGTTCACTTATATGTAGTTTTCCAGACAGCAATTTTTATGTTTCATAAATGTGTTCATCTGATATTTTGAAGAGTAATTCAGCTTAGAGAAATTCTATGTAATCTGGTCTTCATCAGAGTGCAATGGGAGATTGAGAGTATTATAATGTTCTCACCTACAACGTGGGTTATAGGTTTATTCAAACTGGCTTGACCATAAAACTCTATACTTTGTAAGGGCTTCAGGTTTGTCCATGAAAGTACAGGGATTTCTGGTTAAGCCAGTTTGAAGAACCTATAACCATGTTTCAAGGTGAGAACATTATAATGCTACCAATATCTCATTGTAAACAGTGGAAAGAGTTGGGAATGGAAAGAAGTTACAAGGCCAGCTTCTTGTAGGGACTGAAGTCAACTAAACAGTGAAGATCAAAGTACACATGAAGAAAGGAAGGCCATGCAGCTGTATTTCTGGAATGTAAGCATGGCTATTTCCTCTGGACACCCAGGTCATGGCATCTCAGCCAGCCTCCAACTTCAGCAGCTTGTGAAGTGAGCCATTAGGAGTGATGAGATGTTTGTCCAAGTTAAGAGATATAGTTTTTGCTCCAAATCCAGGATCTTTTCCTACACCATGGAGCCAGCTTAGCCCACATGCAGAACACAGTAAGTCAGTGCCCTGAAGACACCCTTCAAAGAACAAGAGATGGAAGGTAGTTTATAGATATAGATAGTGTAACCACCTTCTTTTCTGGTAAATAATCCTGGATATACATCATTCACTTCTTAAAAGTTTAATGTGCAGTCATATCCCCATCACTAGGGTTGCTTCTGCTGACTTTGAATCATTCTCTGGTCTCATTACACACTTTGCCCCCACAACTTCCTCCTTTTTACTTCCTGAGGTGACCTGCTAAATAAATTGATTTTTTTTTCTTTTTTTTTTTTAGTATAATTTATGTATTTTAATAGGAGGTTAATTACATTACAATATTGTATTGGTTTTGCCATACATTGACATGAATCCGCCATGGGTGTACATGCATTCTCCATCCTGAACTCCCCTCCCACCTCTCTCCCCATACCATCCTTCTGGGTCATCTCAGAGCACCAGTCCTGAGCATCCTGTATCATGCATCAAACCTGGATTGGCGATTCATTTTACATATGATAATATACATGTTTCAATGCCATTCTCCCAAATCATCCCACCCTCTCCCTCTCCCACAGAGTCCAAAAGACTGTTCTATACATCTGTGTCTCTTTTGCTGTCTCACCTACAGGGTTATTATTACCATATTTCTAAATTCATATATACGTGTTAGTATACTGTATTGGTGTTTTTCTTTCTGGCTTACTTCACTCTGTATAATAGGCTCCAGTTTCATCCACCTCATTAGAACTGATTCAAATGTATTCTTTTTAATGGCTGAGTAATGCTCCATTGTGTATATGTACCACAGTTTTCTTATCCATTCATCTGCTGATGGACATCTAGGTTGCTTCCATGTCCTGGCTATTATAAACAGTGCTGCGATGAACATTGGAGTACACGTGTCTCTTTCAATTCTGGTTTCCTTGGTGTATATGCCCAGCAATGGATTTGAATTTTGAACTCAGGTTCTGATTTCAGGAGAATCCAAACTAAGACAATGGACTTAATGACAACAGATCAGGAATCCAAGGAAGTAGCCCAAAGCCCCAGTATGAATGGTATTTCTTACTTTTGGAAGCATGGAAACCCTTGCCATCAGTATGAGACACTGCCATTAAAAAACAGATTTTTCCTAACTGATTAGAAAAAGAAGGAAACAGAATCCAATGTACTTACAATTCTGCCTTTTTGATAAGGGAATCTACCAACTAGAAACTGGGAAATGAGGCTATAACCCCACAGTCACATAAAATAAAATGTGCTGTAAGCCCTCTCTGGTGGAAGTATTTTCCTAGTTTATCAAGGACTAGAAAATTTCTGGCATCTCCAGGAAGTCAGTAGTTTTCATCTGTAATAGGTGCCTTCCTTAAATGGAAATGTTCTGTGGTTCTATAGAAAATAAACAGATTTAAAGAAAGTATAAAGATTTTTTTTTTAATCAAAGTATAGAAGTACTACCAGTCCAGTTAAATCTAAGTTTTAAAGAGAGAAATAGAAATATGATCCATTACAAAGCACAGATCTTGGAAGACATTTGCAATTTGAAATCTGAAACCCAATAACCCCAATACCAGTATAATGCACAGATAATAAAAATGTGTCTCCTATGTTTTGAAAGGATTTTTCTATCTGGCCCTTTAATGGGTAATAAATATCATTGCTCTATTTTAGTTCCTTTTTCTTTCTCTCTGAGACTTTCTGTTACATGACTTTCTTATCTTTTTTTTCTCTAAGTCATTTTCATAAGTTCCCAACAAGTGAATAATGCATGTCTAGTCATAGGGAACATCTTTATCAAGACATAAATTAGCAGGTAAGTCTCTGAACTCCAAGTTCCAGCCATTCTTCTAGGGCTCTATGCTGAGCTTCTGCAACATGACTGCTTGTGTAGGTACTGAAAAGTGTACACGGGATAGACTAAAGTACTCATGTTCTAGCCTGGGAGAACTCAAGCTTTCCTGTGTTTGCTCCCGGTCTCCGTCCTGACAAAGCTGAAACTCTGAATTTCACCTGACAATCAGCAGCAGGTGAGCATTAAGTAAAGATGAAATGGCCACTATTTTCTCATCTCTTAATACAGGAGAGCCAAGGACTTCTCCCCAGAGGCAGAGGACGCATAAGAGATGGTCTCTTTCCACCCCCTCCACTTCAGCTTTGGGTTATGCTAAAGACAAGACTGTACTGAACCTTATCCCAAACAAGACATCGTCAGTGAGTCAGTTTTTCTGTCTTCAGAAGATATGGGTTTTGACTTTTTATACCATGACTTTCCACCATTTAATTATTATGTACCTTTCTAATGTGACCAACAGGTTGAGCCCCATTCTGTTTGATTGGATAGTATGATTTATAAACACACACACACACACACATATATATATGATATTTTACAATTAGATTAAGGCATAATACTCTTAAATTTGCTTTTCTTATTAAAAAAAAAAAAAGAAGTCCTGGAAATGTTGGGCATATATTTTCATTTTCAAAATTATTGGCTGGCTGTGAGGACTAGGAGGCTGCTGCCTTGAGATGGGACACAGTCTCCACATTTTACCTGAATCATCAGCTGCACTTATTTGTGCTATTTATCTGTCCATGACACACCTTTGAACTTGCTACCACTAAAGTTTCAGAGGACTGTGAAAATGAGATTCATTGTCCAACATACCGCCGGTCCCTACATTTGCAGTGCTGTTCTAATTCTCTACTTCCAGAAGAAAACTTTTAAATTCACTTTTCAGCCCACTGCTGATTTTAATGGCAATTCACTGGTTTTTCATGCTCCTTGTTTGTCATCACTTGACTTCCTTGTCTTTTAGAGGCGTAATGGAAATGCCTTTCTGCCTTGAAACAGTTGGGATTTAAATTTCCCAAAGGATATTTCTATTTAGGAAAATGTTTACACTCATAAAATCTCACCTCTTCCAAAGAGGAATAAAACAAAGCAAGGTCATACCTGTAACATTGTGCAGAGCTCTTCACACTGCGATAAGTGTTTGCATTCACAGCATCTGGTCTCTGTGCGGGTCTATGTAGTTATACCTTTACTTACCAACTCAGAACAGTTCTTTTGCCTGTTTAACCTCTCTAAGGAGGAAGACTAGAAGAAAACTGGCATTCTTTTTTCCTAAGGTTTTTGTTTTTATTTTTAAATTCTAGCTAAGGGATCATATATATGAACATGACATTAATTCATACCTGAAAGAAAATATATGCTGGTTCTGATAATTTAGAAACATTTACCTTCAATAGTCATGCACATCAAATATTTACAAAAGAGGTACGTTGATGTGTGTGTGTGTGTGTGTGTGTGTGTGTGAAGCATTCTGGGAAGCGCTAGGGAAAAGTAATTTTATCTAAGCTTGGTGTGCTCCTCAAAATATGCACTAGAGTCTCTATAAGAATATATTTAGAATGAAAAACATCAGAATTTTCTGGTTAGGGCAAATAATGTCTCAATTCCATCTGAACGTCCTCTCCCACCTCCCGCCCCATACCATCCCTCTGGGTCATCCCAGTGCACCAGCCCCAAGCATCCTGTATCCTGCATCGAACCTGGACTGGCGATTCATTTCATATATGATATTATACATGTTTCAATGCCATTCTCCCAAATCATCCCACTCTCTCCCTCTCCCACAGAGTCCAAAAGACTTTTCTATACATCTGTGTCTCTTTTGCTGTCTCGCATACAGGGTTATCATTACCATCTTTCTAAATTCCATGTATATGCATTAGTATACTGTATTGGTGTTTCTCTTTCTGACTTAATTCTTATAGTCATTTTTAGAAGATAACACCTGGAATCTAAAAAAAAATACATATTATTATATTTGATTGTAAATATGATTATATTTACTTACTTACAAAGTCTAAACATATATTCAAGCCTGCACAATTTGGATGTAGGGTGTTTCTGTCACTCCAGTGAGTTTCACAAACCCCACAGTTCTTTTAAATTGCCCTCCTGGATTGATGAATTCTCCCCTGGTTTAATGAAGAGATGTTCTTAGTCTGTCTCCCTACCTCCATCCTTGCCCTTCTGCAATCAATTCTTTACAGAATCATTCTATAGCAAAAGCAGACCTTATAACTCTCTCCTTGGAATAACTCAGTGGCTTCTTAGAATAAGATCAAAAATCCTTAACCTAGCTCTCAAGGTCTTATACAATCTGTTCTGTCTCTCAATTTTATATCAAACTATTATCTTCTTTTCTCAGTTGCATATGCACTGCTTTCAAGCATACTGCTGTTTTCTAATATGCCATTTTCCATTTGGTACTTTGTTCATCCTGTGTTCTTTAGAAAATGTGCTGCCCTCTTAACAGCATATGGCCAGTTGCTTTTCTTCCTTTGGGTCTCAACCAAAATTTTACCTCTTTAAAGAAAACTATTTACTGTGAAGTATCCCTTAGTCACTTTCTCCATTACATCAGCCTTTTGGTTTTCTCAGTCTTGACCTTAGTTTGTACTTTTTCCATTTATTATCATAGCTGACATTTGTAGGTCTCCCAGGCAAAATTTCATGAGGACACAGATTTTCTCCATATGTCTTGTTCTATATGTAGACAAGATGCTCAAAACATGTCTTGAAGACTCACAGAAATAGAGAACAGAATCGTGGTTGCCAAGGGAGAGGAGTGAGGGAGGGAAGGCTTGGGAGTTTGGGATTAGCAGATGCCAACCATTATATATAGAATGAATGAACAACAGTGTCCTACTGAAATAGCACAGGGAACTATATTTAATATCTTATGACAAATCATAATGGAAAAGAATATATATGTGTAACTGAATCACTTTCCTGTAGAGCAGAAATTAGCACAACATTGTAAATCAACTGTATTTCAATTTAAAAAAAATGTTGGAAAAGAAAATGAGATAAGATTGACAATCACATTTTGTGGTAAAATCAAAGTGAATAAAAACAACTGAGCATGGATTTTTTTTTTTCATGGATTTATTTTAGTTCACATTTACCAAGCAAGAGATTTTTTTTATCTTCAATTTAGAAGTCATAGGACAGATCCCTTATTGAATCTAAGTGGAGATGGGAAATACTATATTAAATATAAAAATGAATTTATTTTTTGATAAAATCATAACTGAGAAGTCAAATTTTTGATATGAAATATTAATTTATAGCATATTATCTAATTAGGAATTACCATGTAAAAGTTTTAGTATATTAGGTTTATCTAAATTAAATATATATATTCTGAAGTATTTAGATAGTAAGAATATAATATATACTTGAGAGAAACCAGAAGAGGAAGAATACTTACCTGGAAGAATTTCTAGCAAATCCATGGATCAGTTCAGTTCAGTCGCTCAGTCGTGTCCGACTCTTTGCGACCCCATGAATCGCAGCACGCCAGGCCTCCCTGTTCATCCCCCCCTTCCCTGGGATTCTCCAGGCAAGAACACTGGAGTGGGTTGCCATTTCTTTCTCCAATGCATGGAAGTGAAAAGTGAAAGTGAAGTCGCTCAGTCGTGCCAGACTCTTAGCGACCCCATGAACTGCAGACTACCAGGATCCTCCATCCATGGGATTTTCCAGGCAAGAGTACTGGAGTGGGTTGCCGTCGCCTTCTCCCACAGAAACCCTTTAGGGATTGAGTACTCAATGCTTTTTTTTTTTTTTAACGTTTATAACTACTTGTGTAATTCAACCAGCAGAAATTTACACAGAAAGATATTTCATTATAATTGATGATTATTTTAAATGCCCTTTGTTAAGAGTGGTTTTTCCTGGTGGTTCACATGGTAAAGAATCACCCTGCAGTGTGGGAGACACTTGTTTGATCCCTGGATCTGGAAGATCTCCTGGAGAAGGGAATGGCTACTCACTCCACTATTCTTGTCTGGAGAATTCCATGGACAGAGGAGCTTGGAAGGCACTTTTGTTAAGAGCACACTATTATGCACCCATAATAAAATGTTGTAATGTTACACTGTTTAATTTTCCTAGAAAACAGTGAGCTCACAACCATGAATTTTTCAGAATATCCTACTTCAGTAAGGAAACTTTCTGGATTATCATGTGTAATCAGTGACAGCACACTTAGTTGTTACAAGAATTGTACAAGGTAAGCAAAACCAAAATTTGTTCATTGATTATGTAACGAGGATGCGTAAACTTTTTGCTTATATTCTGGCCATAGAAATCATAAATTAAGGCTTGCAAGTACAATAGTGTAAATTTCCATGAAATCACATTATCTCTGGAAACAATCACTTTCTGTTTATATGCAATAAGGAAGTAGTGAACAAGCAATTTTCACTTGTAATTTTTTGTGCTTTTGCCAATAATAAATATTTTGTAACATGTATTTCTGTTTCAACTAAGTAATGACAAATTATCAGTGTGGAAATACTATGGGAGAGGGAGAAGGAGAGGGTGGGATGATTTGGGAGAATGGCATTGAAACATGTATAGTATCACATATGAAACGAATCGCCAGTCCAGGTTCGATGCATGATACTGGATGCTTGAGGCTGGTGCACTGAGACGACCCAGAGGGATGGTATGGGGAGGGAGGAGGGAGCGGGGCTCAGGATGGGGAACACGTGTATACCTGTGGCGGATTCATGTTGATGTAGGGCAAAACCAATAGGGATCTCATATACACCCATGGTGGATTCATGTCAATGTATGGCAAAACCAATACGGTATTGTAAAGTAAAATAAAGTAAAAATTAAAAAATTAAAAAAAAAATATTGTAAAGTAATTAACCTCTAATTAAAATAAATAGATTAAATTTTTAAAAAAGGAAAAGAACTTCAAAAAAATAAAAATAAAAACACATGAAAGACAAAATATATATATATAATTTTACATGAATGCAGATATTTTGTTTGTTTATTATTATTAATATATTTATATATTAATTTAATTAGTTTATAATTATTACTATATTTCCAGAGTTCAAGCAAGATTTGCCACATTAAAGAGCTTAATAACTACTTAAGAAGCAACTGAATGGTAAAATGAGAAAACTTTAAGCAATATTCTTTTTTAATTAAAATACAATTCAAGTAAATTAAAACTGATAGCATTTAAACATTTTTACAAAGCCAATCTTTTAAAGATTTTGAAATACACCATTTTTTCTGCATGTCCCTGGTGGCTCAGATAGTAAAGAACCTGATGAAATGCAGGGGATCTAATTTGATACCTGCTTTGGGAAGATCCCCTGGAGAAAGGGTCAGCTATCCATTCCATTAGGACAGAGGAGCCTAGCAGGCTACTTCCCTTGGGGTTGCAAGAGTTGGACATGACTGTGTGACTAACACACTCTCAATATGGACATTGAAACAATCTATGACACTGGAGTTTCTTCTAAAATGTACAAAAGAATTTTAATTAACCACAGGGTTTTATTAAAGAAATGAAATCAAAATTAATGATGCTTTTAGTGAAGATTGTCTAATGATATCAGTTGCCTAATGAAAATTCATTGTGTGACAATTGTTCATTGGAGATAAAAGACCAGGAAATATACACAAATAATTCCAAACAACTTAGTCTGAATTCATGTTTTCAAAAGCAAAACCTAATTTTGTGCATTTACTAACATGGATTAGGAATTTTCTGGAAACTCAAACAAAGGACTACTATAAAAGTTTCAGTTAAAAAAAAAAAAAAAAGCTCACTTCAATAAGTCAATATTGGACCACATATTATAATGAAGCAATTAATATCTAAGAAATAGCTCCTGCTTTCAAATAATCCCATTAAGGAGACAGGGATTTGTAGAGATCTACTTACAGAACCTCATTAAGGGAAGGAAAAGAAAGTCTTCAGATTTCATTGACAACCATATACATGGACAAGGTTTTGGTCCACATGTCACAAGTCAACTTGACTGCTGGTCTGAGAAAAGCAGGAGAGGGAAGTCTGTGGCTCCTGTTGCAGGTCAGGCTTAAAAGCATCTGTCAAATGATGTCTTAGTAAACTGTTAGGCATTATTTCCCAGCTTACAGTTAAGGAGATAAGCCAAATTTAAATAAGATGTCTGACGTCAAAATGCTCATAACAAATTTGAGACTGAAATCCAGGTGTGGCATTTTCTTGTGCATATAACTCACTTTGCAGAAACGTAAAGTAAATACAAACCAACCAACAAATACTCCATAAACTTTTAATCACAGAATCCTAGGAAATCAGTTATCTAAAGCTGAAAATAAAATGTAACATGTGGTCTCTAATGTTCCTATGCCTCCACTTGAACATCTGAATTTGATTGACATTTTTTGAATGACAACTACATTATTAATTACTTATTGATAGTAGATACTTCTCCTCTACCAAATATTCCTTCCTTTGCAAAAGTTCTTCCAAATCTTCTACCAAAAGAGAAAACTCATTTACTTATTCAGGCATAGATATAAACTTCTGGAATGTGAATGTGAAAATGACAAACCCATTATGTAAATATTAATTAATGATGGAGTGAGGTTTTCATTTCATTTTAAAATCATTTCTTTTTCTATTTTATTTATGTTCACCATCTGCTGATTTTATTGCTGTCTCTTATACACATCTCTAAGTCATTTTCATAAGTTCCCAACAAGTGAATAATGCATGTCTAGTCATAGGGAACATCTTTATCAAGACATAAATTAGCAGGTATAATGTTTAAAGATATAATTTATACAAATGTAATATTTTACTATAAATAAAACTATAAATACAATTTGATAATAGAGCTCAATGTTAGAAATCTAGCACCAGAAAATTGTAAGTTAAAATAATGGAAAATGCAACTTTAGAATAAAGAGATTCTAACCATAAGTCTTTTGAGCATATTTAATATTTCTTCAGTTGAGGAAGGAAAATTAGATTGCTTTAAATATCTTAAAGCCTTTTGAATAAATAATAAACCATAGAGAAACATGGCCTATATTGGTATGTTAAGAAGAAAAAGAAAAACTTGATGAGTTATTCACTTTTATATTTCTACTTTGTAAAATGTGGCTTCCAAGCAATTCTGGTGGTAGAAACAGATCCCGAAGTTTAAGAGAGAAAATCAGAATTTCCGATGCCCTTATAATGAAATTCATCAACTAGAAAAGGCTTGAATTAAGCCATCCCCAAAAGAAAAAGAGCCAATTTTTTAAGTGGCTACTTTGTAAGAAAATTCTAAATATACATGAGAAAGATGTGATTAAATGTTATAGTCTTGAAAGACTGATGTCAGGTATTTTCATGAGCAACGAAAGACTGGATTATAAAATCTAGGCAGTTTGCTAAATATAATACTGTAATAAAATTAGATCAAAATAAATAAGTCAACTTGTTTTCTGATGATGCATTATAAAACTTAAGGTCTGCAGTTGATTACTTGATAAGAAACTTAAACTTATCTGTTACAGATTGTGAATATTTTGCATTACTTTTACTCCATCTCAGTGAAAGCCCCCCTCCCCCATTCCAGCTGTTACCAAATCCAAGTTACTACAGCTTCCACACAAGTCAATAAGCTGAGAGACAAGGTGTTGGGGCAAGGAACAACTTTAACGAGAAATTCATCAAACCAGAAAGATGGTAGACTAGTGGGCTGAAGAACCATATTAACTGGCAATATAATTCAGGCTTCTTTTATGTTACAGGAAATAGGAGCTGGAAAATCCAAGATTAAAAGATAAAAGTTGGGGGCAGACATCTTGAGGCCAGCAGGCCTCTCAAGGAAAGCCTAATATTTCTTTTTTCTGCTTTTTCTAATAGGTTGGTTACCAAATCTGCGAAAACTTCAAATTGTTAGCAATTATTTTTGCCATTCATCTCCACTTATTAGCAAGGTTAATGGAGTGAAAACAAACTTATTTATAACAAATAGTAGCTATGACCATCTCAGGATCCTGGGATGGTAACTTTTTTCAGGGAATTTAATAAGCTTAGTGAGGTATTTTGGAACAGTCAACATTTCTCTATTATTTAATTCTTTATGTGAGTGCTAGTGTAAAAGACATCAGTTCAGTTCGGTCCAGTCGCTCATGTGTGTCCTACTATTTGCGACCACATGAACTGCAGCATGCCAATCTTTCCTGTCTATTACTAACTCCCAGAGCCTGCTCAAACTCATGTCCATCGAGCTGGTGATGGCATCCAACCATCTCATGCTCTGTCATCCCTTTCTCTTCCTGCCTTCAGTCTTTCTTGGCATCAGAGTCTTTTCCAATGAGCTAGTTCTTCCCATCAGGTGGCCAAAGTATTGGCATTTCAGCTTCAGCATAAGTCCTCCCAATGAATATTCAAGATTGACTTCCTTTAGGGTTGACTGGTTTGATCTCCTTGCAGTCCAAGGGACTCTCAGGAGTCTTCTCCAACATCAAAGTTCAAGAGCATCAGTTCTTCCATACTCAACTTTCTTTATAGTCCAACTATCACATCCATACAGGACTACTGAAAAAGACCTACCTTTCACTAGATGAACCTCTGTAGGCAAGGTTTCTGCTTTTTAGTATATTGTTTAGCTTGGCCATAGTTTTTTCTTCCAAGGAGCAAACTTCTTTTAATTTCATGGCTGCAGCCACCATATTCAGTGACTTTGGGGCCCAAGAAAATAGTCTGTCACTGTTTCCATTGTCTCCCCATCTAATTGCCATGAAGTGATGGGACCAGATGCCATGATCTTTGACTTTTGAATGTTGTGTTTTAAGCCAGTTTTTACACTCTACTCTTTCATTTTCATCAAGATACTCTTTAGTCCCTCCTTACTTTCTTCCATAAGGATGGTGTCATCTGCATATCTGAGGTTATTCATATTTCTTCTGACAATCTTGATTCCAGCTTGTGCTTCATCCAGTCTGATATTTTGCATTATGTATTCTGCATATAAGTTAAATAAGCAGAGTGACAATATACAGCATTGACAAATGCCTTTCCCAATTTGGTACCAGTATGTTCTTCTAGGTCCAGCTTTAACTGTTGCTTCCTGATCTGCATACAGATTTCTCAGGAGGCAGGTCAGGTGGTCTGATATTCTCATCTCTTGAAGAATTTTCCACATTTTTTTGTTGCTGTTGTTGTTGTTGTTGTTGTTTGTGATCCATATAGTCAAAGGCTTTGGCGTAGTCAATAAAACAGAAATAGATTTTATTTTTTTTTCTGGAACTGTCTTGTTTTATCAATGATCCAGTGGATGTTGGCAATTTGTTCTCTGGTTCCTCTGCCCTTTCTAAATCCAGCTTGAATATCTGGAAGTTCACGATTCATGTACTGTTGAAGCCTGGCTTGGAGAATTTTGAGCACTACTTTGCTTGCATGTGAGATGAGATGAGATGAGTGCATTTGTGTGGTAGTTTGAACATTCAAAAGCATAGACATTACTTTGCCGACTAAGGTCTGTCAAGTCAAGGCTATGGTTTTTCCTGTGGTCATGTATGGATGTGAGAGTTGGACTGTGAAGAAGGCTGAGCGCCAAAGAATTGATGCTTTTGCACTGTGGTGTTGGAGAAGACTTGAGAGTTCCTTGGACTGCAAGGAGATCCAACCAGTCCATTCTGAAGGAGATCAACCCTGGGATTTCTTTGGAAGGAATGATGCTAAAGCTGAAACTCCAGTACTTTGGCCACCTTATGCGAAGAGTTGACTCATTGGAAAAGACTGATGCTGGGAGGGATTAGGGAAAGGAGGAGAAGGAGACGACCGAGGATGAGATGGCTGGATGGCATCGCGGATTCGATGGATGTGAGTCTGAGTGAACTCCGAGAGATGGTGATGAACAGGGAGGCCTGGCGTGCTGCGATTCATGGGGTTGCAAAGAGTCAGACACGACTGAGCAACTGAACTGAACTGAACTTGAACATTCTTTGACATTGCCCTTCTTTGAGATCTGAATGAAAATTGATCTTTTCCAGTCCTGTGACCACTGCTGAGTTTTCCAAATTTACTGGTATATTGAGTACAACACTTTAACATTATCATCTTTTAGAATTTAAAATAGCTCAACTGGAATTCCATCCTTCCATTAGCTTTGTTCTTAGTAATGCTTCCTAAGGCCACCTTGACTTCACATTCCAGGATGTCTGGCTCTAGGTGAGTCATCACACCATTGTGGCTATCAGGGTCAAGATCTTTTTTTGTATAGTTTTTCTGTGTATTCTTTCCATCTCTTCTAAATCTCGTCTGCTTCTATGAGGTTCATACCATTTCTGTCCTTTATTGTGCCAATCTTTTTATGAAATGTTCCTTTGGAATCGCTAATGTTCTTGAAGGAATCTCTAGTCTTTCGCATTCTAGTCTATTGTCTTCCTGTTTTTTTTGCTTTAATAACTGAGGACAACTTTCTTATCTCTCCTTGCTATTCTTTAGAACTCTGCATTCAAATTGGTATAGCTTTCCTTTTCTTCTCTGCCTTTAGCTTCCCTTCTTTTCTGAGTTATTTGTAAGGCCTTCTCAGACAGCCATTTTGCCTTTTTGCACTTCTTTTTCTTGGGGATAGTTTTGATCACTGATTCTTGTACAGTATCATGAATCTCTGTCCATACTTCCTCAGGCACTCTGTCTGGCAGATCTAATTCTTTGAATCTATTTGTTCCTTCCACTGTATAATCATAAGGGATTTCATTTAGGTCATACCTGAATGTTCTACTTTTTTTCAATTTAAGTCTGAATTTTGCAACAAGGAGTTCATTATCTGAGCCACAGTCAGCTCCTGGTCTTGTTATTGCTGACTGCTTCTGTTGTTTGAAGAGAGTGTTTGTTATGACCAGTGTGTTCTCTTGGCAAAACTCTTTTATATCTACTAATCTTTGCTGTATGAGTTTCAGTTAAGTTCAGTTGCTCAGTCGTGTCTGACTTTTTGTGACCCCATGAATTGCAGCATGCCAGGCCTCCCTGTCCATCACAAACTCCCAGAGTTCACTCAGACTCACGTCCATCGAGTCAGTGATGCCATCCAGCCATCTCATCCTCGGTCGTCCCCTTCTCCTCCTGCCCCCAATCCCTCCCAGAATCAAAGTCTTTTCCAATGAGTCAACTCTTTGCATGAGGTGGCCAAAGTACTGGAGTCTCAGCTTCAGCATCATTCCCTCCAAAGAAATCCCAGGGTTGATCTCCTTCAGAATGGACTGGTTGCATCTCCTTGCAGTTTAGATGCTTCTATATCTGGCACATATTTTCAAGTGTTACATCCTCTGAATTCCTTAACCATTATGTAGTATTCTTCTTTGTCTCTTGTCACAGACTTTGATTTAAAATCTATTTTGTCTGATATAAATATTGCTATTCCAGTCTTTTTATTTTCACTGGCATAGAATGCTTTTCCTATCTTCCATTTTCAGTCTATGTGTTCCTTTAAATTTGAAGTGAATCTCTTGTAGGCAGCATGTCTGTGGCCTTTTTTTATACATTAAGCAAATCCATGTATTTTGATTGGAGCATTTAGCCCATTTGCAAGTAAAATACTTATTGAAATGTATGTACTCTCTAACATTTTGCTGTTTTCTGGTTGTTTAGTAGCTTCATTTTGACACACTTCTTTCCAGTTCTCTTCCCTTATGATTTGATGACTTTCTTTAGTGTTATGTTTATATACATTTCTCTTTATTTTTTGTGTATCTGTAAAAGTTTTGGTGTGTGGTTATTATGTGCTTCATATGTAATGATCTTTGTATATTGTAGCCTATTTTAAGTTGATGGGCACTCTAGTTTGAGCACATTTAAAATGCATTTGATTTTTTTTAATGCAAAAAGTATAAAGTACTCCTCCCCTAAGTTTTGTTTTTGACCTTATATTTTACATCTGTCTATTTTATGTATCACTTTTCTATAACAGATATAGATAATTTTACCACCTTTATATTTTAGATTTCTTCACATTAGCTTTGTAAGTGTATGATCCACTATGTGTTAGCCTTTAGTAGATTTTTTTTCCACATAGTTTTCTTGCTTCTTGTTATGGCCTTTTTTTTTTAAAGAAGTCTCTTTTACATATTTGTAAAGCCAGTTAAATGGTGATGGACTTGTTTACTTTGTGTTTACCTGGGAAAATCTTTATTTCTCTTTCATTTTGGAATCAATACATTGTAGAGTATTTTTGATTTAAAGTTTTCTGTTTTTTGTTTTTTTTCAGTATTTTCTCTGTAGTTGATTATACTATGCCAGTGCTTTCTGGTGTTTGAAATTCATGCCAAAAAGTCAGATAAATAATTTATGGCAATTACTTAGTATATAAGTAGATCTTTCCTCTCACTGGTTTTAATATTTTCTTTTAATTTCACTTTTGACCTTTTAATTATAATGTGTCTTGGTCTGAGTCTGTGTTCTCTTGTTTAAGACTTCCTATAATTCCATAACTTGAATGCCTTTTTCCTTCACCATGTTAGAGAAGTTTTCAGCCATTATTTCTTCAAATAGATTTTGCTGTTGTCATTGGATGATTTCCACTACATTATTCACCAGATAGCTGATCCATTCTTCTGAATCCTCTAATCTGCTGTTGATTTTGTCTAGCATCTTTCAAATGTCAATTATTGTTTTATTTAGTGCTGATTTTTAAAAAATATTTTCTAATTCTTTGTTGATGTTCTTACTGAAATTATCCAATCTTGACTTGAGTTCAATGAGTACTTTTAGGACGCTTTCATTACTTCTCTTTTTCATTTATTCCCCACCACCACCGAGGTTATATATTGATCCTTCATTTAGAAGGTACTTCAATCACTTCATTTTGCCTAAATCTCTGTGTTAGTTTCTATGTAGTATGTATATCAGTTATGTCATCTAGTCTTGAAAAATTAGCGTTGTGTAGAAGTTATCTTGTGCAGTCCAGTGCCATAACACTCTCTGATCATCAGATACAGGTATACCAGTTATGTCCTTATGTGTTCAACTTCCTATGTGGTTGGGTTACAATAGCTGAGAGCAAGCTGGTGGGTAATGGTGACACCAGTGGCTGGCTGTGAGTTTTGACCATGACTACTGTGCATGTGCTAGTGAGCAGGACTAATCTACCAAAGTAAGAGTCTCTTTGGTGCCCATGGAGAGGCACTGTTGCTAGCTGTGGCTGCCTGCTGGGCTATTATTTCTTTAACAACATGTTTCTGTTCCCTGATTTTTCTAGCACTCCAAGGATGCATGCATTATATTCTTGAACAGTGCAGAAGAGTGTTCAAACAACTGTAAAACTGTGCTGATTTCATATGCTAAAAAGTTATGCTTAAAATCCTTCAAGCTAGGTTTAAGCGGTATGAGAACTGAGAATTTCCAGATGTACGAGCAGGGTTTATAAAAGTCAAAGGAAACAAAAATCAAACTGCCAACATTCACTGGATGATGGAGAAAGTAAGAGAATTTCAGGAAAAAAATCTATTTTTTGTCTCACTATGCTAAAACCTTTGATTGTGTGGATCACAACAAACTGTGGACAATTCTTTAAGAGTTAGGAATATCAATTTACATGTCTCCCGAGAAACCTTTATGTGGTCAAGAAGCAATAGTAATAATTGAGCATAGACCAATGGACTGGTTTAAAATTAGGAAAGTAGTAGGGCTGTATTTTATCATACTGCTTACTTAATCTGTATACAGAGTGCATCATGATAAATGTCAAGCTGGATGAATCAGGGCAGAATCAAGAGTGCCTGGAGAAGTATCAGAACCTCAGATATACAGATGATATAACTCTAATGACAGAAAATGAAGAGGAACAAAGGAGCCTCTTGATAAAGGAGAAGAATGGGGAGAATGAAAGAGGATAATGAAAAAGCTGTCTTAAAACTCAACATTCAAAAACTAAGATCATGTATCCCATCACTTCATGGCAAATAGAAGGGGAAAAAGTGGAAGCTGTGACACATTTTATTTTCTTGGGCTCCAAAATCTCTGTGGAGAGTGACTGAAGTCATGAAATTAAAAGATACTTGCTCCTTGGAAGGAAAGCTATGACAGACAGTATACTAAAAGGCAGAGACATCACTTTGCTGACAAAGGTCCATAATGTCAAAGCTATGGTTTTTCCAATAGTCTTGTACAGATATGAGATTTGGACCATAAAGAAGGCTGAGTGCTGAAGAATTGATGCTTTTGAACTGTGGTTTTAGAGAAGACTCTTGAGAGTCCCTAGGTCTACAAGATCAAACCATCCAATCCTGGAGCAAATCAACCCTGAATATTCATTGGAAAGACTGATGCTGAAGCTCCAATACTTTCACCACTTGATGCAAAGAACTGACTCATTGAAAGAGACCCTGACGCTGGAAAAGATTGAAGGCAGGAGGAGAAGGGGGCAACAGAGGATGAGATGGTTGGATGGTGTCATTGACTCAATGGATAAGAGTTATGGAAAATTTCAGGAGAGAGTGAGGTACAGGGAAGCCTGGCGTGCTGAAGTCAGTGGGATCACAAGGAGTCAGACATTACTTAGTGACTGAACAACAACTACAACAGTCTTCCCAAAAGTCTACAAGACTCTGTTCTCGTTTTTATGTTTTTCCTTTCCTGTACTCATAGCCCCCTCCCCCGCACCCCGGTATAATTGCAGGGGTTTTTTTTTGTTTTGTTTTGTTTTTTCTTTTTTTGCTATATCTTCAACCTTGGTGTCTACTTTTGTGTACATTATACATTCAATTGAAACCAATGTATCCTATGTAGTTTCTGGTTATATTGCTCTATAAATATCAGTTAGGATGATTTGGGTAATAGATTGTTCAAATCTTTTAAATCTTTATTGATTTCATGATACACTTTTCCTTCAATTTGGAAAATGATTTTTAAAATCTCTGACTGCAAATGTATGTGCCACTTTTAAAATTTTAGTTCTATGTATTAACTTTTGATTCATGCATTTTTAAGGAATTATCTCAAAATGGAATCATCAATAGTGTTCATGAAAATATAATAAAAATTTGAGACATTCTGGATCTGGTATTTCAATTTAAATTCAATAAGTGAACAGTCATGCACTTATATTTGAACTTAACTATATACAGTTACTTCATCAATAAATACATATTTATATTATGTATGCTAATATAACTTATTAATTATGTATTTATTCTAATATGTATTACATATAGGTAGATGTAAGATATAACACATATGTGTGTATGTATGTATATATATATATTTATGTCAGGCTCTTCAATAAGTAGTGCTGGGAAAGCTGGACAACTACATGTAAATTGCCGGGAGCCAACGTGAAGAATCCTGCCCATGGCAATGGTCATGAGGAAGGAAGCCAGACAAAACGCAAAGGCATGATCTAGCTTCAGGGGTTCCCCCTGAGTTTTCCTGAAAAAACCAGAGTCAGCCTGATTTTATTGTACTGTGCTTACCACTCTTCTGACTTTCTCTGGAAAGAGTTAACTCAGGGCTTCAGTTAGCAGTCTCCTGCAAAAGAATGTCTCAGCTTAAAACCCCTCTTGATGGCTCCCTAACTTGCCTGACAGTTAGAGACTTTTACACCTTGTGATTGTTTACAGTCCCTCAACCGGGAGAGACACACAGCTCAAAGCATCTAAAAGATATAGAGCCTTTTCTAAGAGCTAAAAACTATATTGGTGATGGGTTTTCACTGTTGACTCAATGACTAATGCCAGGCCTCCATATTCTTTATCTTTTAGACACCTGAAGGATATTAATCAATGTAATAGGGATATAGAAATAGGAATGTAGTAGTTTTGATGTTAGCAACACTACACTTTTGAGTTAATTACTTTTCTTTGTTATATATCACTGCACTCCTCTTGTGTCCTTGCTATGTAAGAATGTAACTTTACTTAGTGCTGAGAGTGGCACCAGACTTTGGGAAGATCAACACAAATAAGTCTTCTCGTTGACAAACTCTTATCAGAAAAAAGGCTGTAAAATGTTAATTGGCCCTCTGGCTAGAAGATGATGTAAATCACCTAAGACTTGTGTATACAACTAGGTATGCAGAAAGAAAGCCTGGTTTTGATAAGAGTCAGGGCTGCTGATGCTGCATAATTTTATATTATCCATTGATGTCTATGTACAAAAAAATGTATAAAAGACCTTTCTGGACAATAGGGGATGGGCCAGTCATTGGAAGGACTGGTTTCCCCCGTGTCTCCTCTTTACTCTAATTTCAGGCTGAATTCCCATCTGGGGCATGGAGGCTCGCCATGTCCACTTACTTGCCCTGGCTTTTAAGTTCCGTGAGAGAGAGAGCCCAAGGCAGGGTACTCTCCGATATTCAAATGGGTGCTGGTGGCCTAATGTAGATGGTGCAAACTTCTTGTCTCAAAGTTTTATTGGTTTTCCAAGTAAACCAAGTTATTCAGCCTCTTTTCTCCACTTAATTTTCCTACTACACTATTTCTTCCTAATCTAATCTTATATTTCTAATTAAATAAATAAATAAGTTTTTCCTCACCTACACCGTTCATGCCTCGAATTACCCTGGATCCACTGGGGCTGGACCCCGGCAGTAAATGAATGAAACTGAACACTCTTTAACACCATAAGCAAAAATAAACTCAAAATAGATAAGAGACCTAAATACAAGGTCTTACACCATAAAACTCTCAGAAGAAAACATAGGCAGAATGCTCTTTGACATAAATCACAGCAAGATATTTTTGACCCACCTCATAGAGTAATGAAAATAAAATAAAAATTAAAAATTGAGATCTAATTAAACTTAAAATATTTTGCACAGCCAAGGAAATAATAAACAAGACAAAAATCCACCCTTCAGAATGGGCAAAAATATTTGCAAATGGAGCAACTGATAAGTGAATGAGCTCCAAAATATACAAAGAGCTGATGTTGCTCAACATCAAAAAACAAATAACCCAATCAAATGGACAGAAGACCTAAATAGACATTTCTCCAAAGACACGCAGATGGCCAACAAACACATGAAAGCATGCTCAACATCACTAATTATGAGAAAAATGCAAATCAAAACTACAATTGGGTATCATCTGTGATCAGGTGTTATCTGTGACCAAATATCACATCGATCTGAATGGACATCATCAAACAATTTATATACAATAAATGTTGGACAGCATGTGGAAAAAAAGGAATCCTCTTACACTGTTGGTAGGAATGTAAATCATCAACTGCTAAAGAAAACAATGAGGAAGCTCCTTAAAAAATGGAAAAAAAAATAATAAAACTACCCATAAGCCGCGCTCCTGGGTGTATACTCAGAGAAAACCATAATTCAAAAAGATACATGCTCCCCAATGTTACTTGTAACATTATATACACCCTATATAGTCTATAAATATATAGCTTGGAGATGGAAATAACCTAAATTTCCATCAATAGATAAGTGGATAAAGAAGATGTTGAGTAATGGAATATTATTCAGCCATAAAGAGTTATATTGTGCAATTTAGAGACATGAATGAACCTAGAGACTGTCACACAGAATTAAGTCAGAAAGAAAAATATATATATATCACATAAATATACTCCAGTACTCTTGCCAGGAGAATCCCATGGAGGGAGGAGCCTGGTAGGCTACAATACATGGGGTCACAAAGAGTCGGACATGACAGTGATTTCACTTTCACTTTCATATCACATAATATTGTTTATATATGCAACCTAGAAAAATCATACAGATGAACTTACTTGAAAAGCAGAAATAGAAACAAAGTATACAGAATGGACATATGGATATAGGGGTGGAAGGGTGTTGAGATGAACTGGAAGTTTGCCACTGACACATATACACTACTAGGCGTAACAAAGATAACTAAAGAGAATCTACTACAAAGAACAGAGAACTCTACTCAGTGTTCTATGGTGACCTAAATCGGAAGGAAATCCAAAGAGTGGATATATGTGTATGTATAGCTGATTCACTTTGCTGTATAGCATAAACTAACACCACTCTGTAAAACAACTATACTTGAATAAAAAGTAATAAAAAGTAATTTTAAAATAATTTATCTTATTATTGCGTCTACTTGTATATTGAATGTATTTGTCTTATATTAAAGCACATGCAAAGGAGAATTAGGAATTTAAGCATGGCACAATAGAATGCATTATATTTCCTCACATTTAATATTTTGAAACCTTAATTCCAAATATGAAAGTGTTTGGAGAAGAAGCCTTTGGGAAATAATTAGGTTTAGATGAGGCCATTTGTTTCAAGATGCGGGAGACCCGGGTTTGATCCCTGGGTTGGGAAGATCCCCTGGAGAAGGAAATGGTAACCCACTCCAGTATTCTTGCCTGGAGAATCCCATGGACAGAGAAGCCTCGTAGGCTACAGTCCACGGGGTCTCAAAGAGTTGGACATGACTGAGCGACTTCTCTCTCTCTCTCATAAAGGATTAAAACACTTATAGGAGCCACTAAAGAGCTTGATCTCTCTTTCTATATCTCCCTGCCTTGTTGAGACACAGCAAGATGGCAGTGATCTGCAAGCCAGGAGGACAGATCTTATCAGACCTGACTCTATTGGGATCTTAATTTCACGTTCTGCCCAGAAATATGGGAAAATAAATTTCTGCTTTTTGAGCCACCCTGTCTCTGGTATGTTGTTTTGGCAGTCTAAATAGACAAAGACAGAATTATAAGGTTTCCCCATAAAGCCTTTATTTATAGAGGAAAATGTTTCAGAGGGAAACAGATATTGATTGCTAAACAAAGAGGCTCAGTGACAGAGTCAAGGACATCCAAAGTTTAAAAGCCCAGATAAAGTGAGTGTGTGTGTGTGCATGTATGCCTGCTCAGTCATGTCCAACTCTTTACAACCACAAGAACTGTAGCCCACAAGGTTCCTCTGTCAATGGAATTTTTCAGGGAAGAATATTGGAGCAGGTTGCCATTTCCTACTCCAAGGGATCTTACTGACCCAGAAATTGAACTTGTGTCTCTTGTGTCTCCAGCATTGGCAGACAGATTCTTTACTACTACACCACTTGCAAAGCCTGATAAAGTGAGTATCTGAACCATTTCTAAAGAAGTTCTTCAGGAGATTTAGGAGGGCTTCCCTAGTGACTCAAATGGTACATAATCCACCTGTAATGTAGGTTACCAGGATTCAATCCCTGGGCTGGGAAGACCCCTTGGAGAAAAGAATGGCTACTCATTCTAATATTCTTACCTGGAGAATTCCATGGACAGAGGAGCCTGGTGGACTCCTGTCTATGGGCTCTCAAAAAGTCAGAGATGACTGAGCAACTAATATTTGGAGATTTAGGAGGGAAATAATTACACAGGTGAACTCTACAAATTTTTGGTATAAGACATTTTGTGTCTCTCTCCTCTCAAAAAGGACTTCCCAGGTGGTGCTAGTGGTAAATAACCTGCCTGCCAATGCTGGAGATGTAAGAGACACGGGTTGGATCCCTGGATCAGGAAGATCTCCTAAAGGAGGGCATGGCAAACTATTTTAGTATTCTTGCCTGGAGAATTCTATGAGTACCCTGGCAGGCTACATTTAATAGGGTCACAAAGAGTCAGATATGACTTCAGTTAGTTCAGTTCAGTTCAGTCGCTCAGATGTGTCCGACTCTTTGCGACCCCATGAATTGCAGCATGCCAGGACTCCCTGTTCATCACTAGCTCCCGGAGTTAATGCAAACTCACGTCCATCGAGTCAGTGATGCCATTCAGCCATCTCATCCTCTGTCATCCCCTTTTCCTCCTGCCCCCATCTCTCAGAGAATCAGATATTTTTCCAATGAGTCAACTCTCTGCATGAGGTGGCCAAACAACTGGAGTTTCAGCTTTAGCATCATTCCTTCCAAGGAACACCCAGGACTGATCTCCTTTAGGATGGACTGGTTGGATCTCCTTGCAGTCCAAGGGACTCTCAAGAGTCTTCTCCAACATCACAGTTCAAAAGCATCAATTCTTTGGCACTCAGCTTACTTCACAGTCCAACTCTCACATCCATACATGACCAATGGAAAAACCATAGCCTGAACTAGACGGGCCTTTGTTGGCAAAGTAATGTCTCTGCTTTTGAATATACTATCTAGGTTGGTCATAACTTTTCTTCCAAGGAGTATGCATCTTTCAATTTTATGGCTGCAATCACCATCTGCAGTGATTTTTGAGCCCCCCCAAAATAAAGTCTGACACTATTTCCACTGTTTCTCCATCTATTATTCATGAAGTGATGGGACCAGATGCCATGATCTTAGTTTTCTGAATGTTGAGCTTTAAGCTAACTTTTTCACTCTTCTCTTTCACTTTCATCAAGAGGCTTTTTAGTTCCTCTCCAATTTCTGCCATAAGGGTGGTGTCATCTGCATACCTGAGGTTATCGATATTTCTCCCAGCAATCTTGATTCCAGCTTGTGCCTCTTCTAGCCGAGAATGTCTCATGATGTACTCTGTGTATAAGTTAAATAAGCAGGGTGACAATATGCAGCCTTGATGCACTCCTTTTCCTATTTGGAACCAGTCTGTTGTTCCATGTTCAGTTCTAACTATTGCTTCCTGACCTGCATATAGGTTTCTCAAGAGGCAGGTCATTGGTATGGTATTCCCATCTCTTTCAGAATTTTCCACAGTTTATTATGGTCCACAAATTCAAAGTCTTTGACATAGGCAATAAAGCAGAAATAGATGTTTTTCTGGAACTCTCTTGCTTTTTCGATGATCCAGTGGATGTTGGCAACTTGATCTCTGGTTCCTCTGCCTTTTCTAAAACCCTCTTGAACATCTGGAAGTTCACGGTTCACATAGCGCTGAAGCCTGCCTTGTAGAATTTTGAGCATTACTTTACTAGCATGTGAGATGAGTGCAATCGTGTGGTAGTTGGAGCATTCTTTGTCATTGCCTTTACTTGGGATTAGAATGAAAACTGACCTTTTCCAGTCCTGTAGCCACTGCTGAGTTTTCCAAATTTGCTGGCATACTGAGTGCAGCACTTTCACAGCATCACCTTTCAGGGTTTGAAATAGCTCAACTGGAATTCCATCACCTCCACTAGCTTTGTTCTTAGTAAAGCTTTCTAAGGCCAATTCACTTCACATTCCAGGATGTCTATCTCTAGGTGAGTGATCACACCATCATGATTATCTTGGTCATGAAGATAATTTTTGTACAGTTCTTCTGTGTATTCTTTCCACCTGTTTTTAATATCTTCTGCTTCTGTTCAGTTCAGTTCAGTTCAGTTACTCAGTCGTGTCCGACTCTTTGCGACCCCATGAATCGCAGCACGCCAGGCCTCCCTGTCCATCGCCAACTCCCAGAGTTCACTCTGCTTCTGTTAGGTCTGTACAATTTATGTCCTTTGTCAAGCCCATCTTTGTATGAAATGTTCCCTTGGTATCTCTAATTTTCTTGAAGAGAGCTCTAGTCTTTCCCATTCTGTTGTTTTCCTCTCCTTTTTTTTATTGATCGCTGAAGAAGGCTTTCTTATCTCTTCTTGCTATTCTCTGGAACTCTGCATTCAGATGCTTATATCTTTCCTTTTCTCCTTTTCTGTTCACTTCTCTTCTTTTCACAGCTATTTGCAAGGCCTCTCTAGGCAGCCATTTTGCTTACATTTGTTTTCCATGGGAATGATCTTGATCCCTGTCTCCTGTACAGTGTCACGAACCTCTATCCATAGTTCACCAGGCACTCTATCTATCACATCTTGTCCCTTAAATCTATTTCTCACTCCCACTGTATAATCATAATGGATTTGATTTAAGTCATACCTGAATGGCCTAGTGGTCTTCCCTACTTTCTTCAATTAAACCTGAATTTGGAAATAAGGAGTTCATGATCTGAGCCACAGTCAGCTCTCGGTCTTGTTTTTGCTGTCTGTATAGAGCTTCTCCATCTTTGGCTGCAAAGAATATAATAAATCTGATTTTGGTGTTGACCATCTGGTGATATCCATGTGTAGAGTCTTCTCTTGCTTTCTGTATTCCAAGGCCAAATTTGCCTGTTACTCCAGGTGTTTCTTCACTTCCTACTTTTGCATTCCAGTCCCCTATAATGAAAAGGACATCTTTTATTGAGTGTTAATTCTAAAAGGTCTTGTAGGTCATCATGGAACTGTTCAATTTCAGCTTCTTCAGCGTTACTGGTTGGGGCATAGACTTGGATTACTGTGATATTGAATGGTTTGCCTTGGAAATGAACAGTGATCATTCTATCTTTTTTGAGATTGCATCCAAGTACTGCATTTCGGACTCTTTTATTGACCATGATGGCTATTCCATTTCTTCTAAGGGATTCCTGCCCACAGTAGTAGATATAATGGTCATCTGAGTTAAATTCACCCATTCCAATCCATTGTAGTTCGCTGATTCCTAGAATGTTGATGTTCACTCTTTCCATCTCCTGTTTGACCACTTCCAATTTGCCTTGATTCATGGACCTGACATTCCAGGTTCCTATGCAATAATGCTCTTTAGAGCATCAGGCCTTGCTTCTATCACCAGTAACATCCACAAGTGGGTATGGTTTTTGCTTTGGCCCCATCCCTTTGTTCTTTCTGGAGTTATTTCTCCACTGATCTCCAGTAGCATATTGGGCACTTAATGACCTGGGGAGTTCCTCTTTTGGTATCCTATCATTTTGCCTTTTCATACTGTTCATGGGGTTCTCAAGGCAAGAATACTGAAGTGGCTTGCCATTCCCTTCTCCAGTGGACCACATTCTGTCAGACTTCTCCACCATGACCCGCCCAGCTTGGGTGGCCGCACATGACATGGCTTAGTTTCATTGAGTTAGACAAGGCTGTGTTCCATGTGATTAGATTGACTAGTTTTCTGTGATTATTATTTCAGTGTGCCTGCCCTCTGATGCCCTCTTGCAACACCTACTGTCTTACTTGGGTTTCTCTCACCTTGGACATGCAGTATCTTTTCATGGCTGCTCCAGCAATGTGCAGCCACTGCTCCTTACCTTGGACGAGGGGTATCTCCTCACCACCACCTCTCCTGACCTTGAATGTGGAGTGGGTTCTCCTGGTCCTCCTGCGCCCATGCAGCCAGTGCTCCTTGGATGTGGGGTTGCTCCTCTAAGATATGACTTAGCACCTCAAATAATGTTAACAAACAAGCAAGAAACAAAAATTCTCTCATTTAACTCTCCAAGTCTACTCTATTTCCCCACTATATCTTCTGTTTCAGTGTCCTAGAGCTACTGTAACAATGCAGAACATACTGCTGCTGCTGCTGCTAGGTCACTTCAGTCATGTCTGACTCTGTGTGACCCCGTAGACGGCAGCCCACCAGGCTTCCCCGTCCCTGGGATTCTCCAGGCAAGAACACTGGAGTGGGTTGCCATTTCCTTCTCCAATGCATGAACATGAAAAGTTTCCCCACTATATCTTCTGTTTCAGTGTCCTAGAGCTACTGTAACAATGCAGAACATACTGCTGCTGCTGCTGCTAGGTCACTTCAGTCATGTCTGACTCTGTGTGACCCCGTAGACGGCAGCCCACCAGGCTTCCCCGTCCCTGGGATTCTCCAGGCAAGAACACTGGAGTGGGTTGCCATTTCCTTCTCCAATGCATGAACATGAAAAGTGAAAGGGAAGTCACTCAGTCGTGCCCGACTCTTAGCGACCCCATGGACTGCAGCCTACCAGGCTCCTCCGTCCATGGGATTTTCCAGGCAAGAATACTGGAGTAGGGTGCCATCGCCTTCTCCACAGAACATACTAGGTAACATAAAATAATATACTTTTTTTTCTCTCTCTCTTATAGTTCTTGTGTCTAAAAGTTTGAAAACGAGTCTTCAGGTGGGCCATGTTCCTTCTGAAAGTTCTAGGAAAGAATGCGTTCCATACCTCTCCTCTGTTTTCTGGTGATTGCCAGAAGTCCTTGATTTCAACTATCATTTCTACAATGAAGCTCTTCTTTCAGATTTCACTATTACCTCCATATATGAAAAAACTATGCATATTTTTCATTATTCACCTAACTTGGTCGTTTGTTCACTTCTTTTTCTGGTTTTTTTCTCTTCTTACCCTATGTGTTACTACACTTTTCCTCCATTCTACTGGCATTTTGGGGATCTGTCTCCTCCTTTGCTGGCTCAGCCACCTCTTCTTTGTTATTATCTCCTGAAGGTTAAGAATATCATATGCCCATTGCTTTACGAATTTTATATCCTTTCACAATTTTCATTTATATACCATTATTTATATGTTATTGTCTTAATGCCTTGACTCTTATCTGAATATCATACCCTTGTAAATCAACATCTTATTTTCAGTTCAGTTCAGTCGCTCAGTCATGTCCAACTCTTTGCGACCCCATGAATTGCAGCATCATGCTAGGCCTCCCCATCCATCACCAACTCCCGGAGTTCACCCAAACTCATGTTCATCGAGTTGATGATACCATCCAGCCATCTCATCCTCTGTCATCCCCTTCTCCTACAGCCCTCAATCCCTCCCAGCACCAGAGTATTTTCCAATGAGTCAACTCTTTGCATGAGGTAGCCAAAGTATTGGAGCTCCAGAAAAACATCTATTTCTGCTTTATTGACTATGCCAAAGTCTTTGACTGTGTGGATCACAATCATCTGTGGAAAATTCTGAAAGAGATGGGAATACCAGACCAACTGACCTGCCTCTTGAGAAACCTGTATGCAGGTCAGGAAGAAAAAGTTAGAACTGGACATGGAACAACAGACTTGTTTCAAAAGGTGTGCGTCAAGGCTGTATATTGTCACCCTGATTATTTAACTTATATGAAGAGTACATCATGAGAAACGCCAGGCTGGAAGAAGCACAAGCTGGAATCAAGATATTTTATCTTACATGTTAGCAAACCACCTGAATATCAACAAGTTAAAAATGACTGAGTTTTTAACTCAAATCAATGAAAGGCACAGAAACTACTCAGAAGCGTAAACCATGAATCTCTAAAATTTTCACAATAATCTCTTCATCTCTTCTAGTATATCCAGTTCATGACACAGTAATGATCTTTGATAAACCAGATATCTCAAAATAAGCCATGTCTCTGTATCTCTATCACCATCAACCTAGTCTGACATTCTATCATTTGTGGTTCATCTTTTTTATCACCTTTCAGCTCATTTACCTTTATCTCCATTGTAACTCATGAAGTTTTGCTTTCACTGCTAGTGTCTAACATATTATCTCTATGCTCAAAAAAACTTTAATAACTTTTTTTTACTATTTTATTTATTTATTTTATTTTTTAATATAAATTATTTATTTTAATTTGAGGCTAATTACTTTACAATATTGTATTGGTTTTGCCATACATCAATATGAATCCACCACAGGTATACACGTGTTCCCCATCCTGAATCCCCCTCCCTCCTCCCTCCCTGTACCATCCGTTGGGTCATCTATCACAAGTTCTAAAATAGTTGTGAATACTCTTTCATCTAATATTCTGCACATTTCCCCTGATTCTGTGTTCTCTAGCTATTTTGATCTTATTTCTGTGTCTAACAGGCCTAAATAGACTTCTGAAAATCTCTTCCCTTCCCTACTCATTTAGACAATGCTTGCCAGATTCCATTTATAGTTATTTCTTCAGGGAAGGCCCTCTCTTAACATTTAAGAGTTATTCTACGGGATGATTTTACAAAGTTAATCACATTCCTTCATGGCATTTTTAACTGTTTTAATTTTACATATATTTATCAAATTAATTACATAACATGTAACTCAGTACTAAGACGTAATCTCAGAAAAGATAAAGAGATATTTGTTTTTGTTTGCTGAATAAGAATCTCATTGAATAGGCTTGCTATTAATGTTGATTCAGTGCCAGAGAATGAGTGAATATGGTTAGGAATTTTCACCGAATAGTTTTTTAGTTCAAAAGTAGTGGTAAACTATAGGCAAACAATTTTAGATTAATATAGAAATAATGCTCTTTTGCTTATACATAAAATATGCTTCTTTGTTTATAGATATAACTAGTCATTTTTATTATTTATGTGTCAGTTGATTTTAACCATCAGTTCTTTTATTACAGCCAATAAACATTCATGAAAATTATGATTAAACTCAAGTTTTGTAGATAAAAATTAAGCTCCTGTGATGATAAGCAAAATTTTGAGAATGACTCCCAATAAATATTGCCTTACTAAAATCTTCTTCCCTTTAAATGTCACTGAAACCTGTAAATATGATGAAATGTACTCCAATCATTATGTTAAATTATATGAAGAAATAAAGATTATTTGGACAAATGTAATTTAATTACATGAGCACTTTAGGAGCAGAAAATTTCCCCCAGATGATGAGAAAAATAGGAAAAGAGATCTAAAGGATTTGATCTGTTCTTGCAGAAGAATGGAAAGGGTGACATTTGAAGCCATTCAATTTTCCTTCCAAAGAGTGGCCATGGCTGACACTAGTAAGAAAATGTAAATGTGTACAGAACTAAATTCTACCAACAATCTGAATGAGTTTAGAAACCCTTTTTTCCCCAGAGTCTCCAGATGAGATCCTATACTGCTCAATAAAATTTATTGTGACCCAAGTTTGTCATCAAAATGACATTCGGCTTTTGTATATGTTCCACTTGTTGTGGCTAACAGTTATATTTTAATGGTAACAAATAATGTAGAAGAATTATTTTAAAACTCTACTTCCTTTATGTCTGTCAATACCATTTGTTACCTAGGCAGCATATTAAACCTATGAAGCATATTAAAGAGCAGAGACATTACTTTGCCAACAAAATTCAGTCTAGCCAAAACTATGGTTTTTCCTGTAGTCATGTATGGATGTGAGAGTTGGACTATAAAGAAAGCTGAGTGCTGAAGAATTGAAGCTTTTGAACTGTGGTGTTGGAGAGGACCCTTGACAGTCCCTTGGACTGCAAGGAGATCCAACCAGTCAATTGTAATGGAAATCAGTCCTGAATATTCATTGGAAGGACTGATGCTGAAGCTGAAGCTCCGATTCTTTGGCCACCTGATGTGGAGAACTGACTCATTTGAAAAGACCCCGATGCTGGGAAAGATTGAAGGAAGGAGGAGAAGGGGACAGCAGAGGATGAGATGGTTGTCTGGGAGATGGTTATAGACAGGGAAGCCTGGCATGCTGCAGTCCATGGGGTCACAAAGGGTCAGATACTACTGAGCGACTGAAAAGAACTGAACCGTTTGTAAATCTGCCAGGGAAAATACTGTAAATATATTCAAACTACATGATTCAAGATGTTCAATGATTGAATGAAAAACTGAAACAGAAATTTCTAACCTGATAAATAGTATTGAATAAATTGCCTAGGTACAGTCTGAGAGCTTTCATCTTTCTTTGGAACATTAAATATTGGCTACTGTCATAGGATGGATTTTGCACTAGATGGACTTGTACTATGCTCCACAGCAACAGTTTCTGAATTTATCATTCTTCCTTCTCTTTTTCTATATACACTTACCCAGGTTTTACTATTTACACCAGCTGAATTATCTTGATCAGAGTGACTAAGACATTTATCATCCAGCTCATACACCTGATCTACACTATCTCCTCCCTCAGTTTCCACTGGAAACAAACCATTTGTCATAATTCTGTCTCCTATGTCTGTTGATTGTCTGAAAACATCAACCCATCATTATAAATATCCATCTTCAATCTCCCAGCAATTCAGTCAACTGAAAAGATTTCCCCAGAAGTGTTTCTTTCTTTTATAATCTTTACTGTAAAAGCAGTTTCAACCCTTCATAAACAATTTTCAAACCAGTAGATCAGTGTTGTTTACAATTCAAGAGCAACTGCTGAAATGTATAAATTCCTGATTTTGAACAATCAAAGTATAGCCTTAATGTCTGAAATTTATTTAAAATTTTTGATATCATTTTAAAATCTATGAAGCAATAAAGTGAATGTTTAGGAAAATTTTCTGAGAAATCACCAAATTATGTAACAAAAATTTTCATATTCAAAATCATTATTTCCATATACATTAAAGAGAAAGCAACAGGCATTTGTACCAGGTACCAGACCTGCTGAAATGAAGTTTTAATGAGATCAGAGACCAGGAAATGAATCATTAGCCTGGAAACTGTTCAGCCATACAAAGAAAGGAACTACTATACTAATGTGTCTTAGAATTATCCAAAAATAACATGGCATATGAGTTCAAAGGAAAACACACTTCCACAATTTGGAAAAGCTAGGAAAGGGGAGTTAATTTATATATAAAAAAAAAAAAGGCTATGTCATGTTAGGCATTTCCAATGAGTGATAAGCAGAATGAATAGTTACATTCTGTAAGTGGATCACTGTGAAGTTAAGAGGTAGAGACAATTTGAAGAGGAGACCTGGGTTCAATCCGTGGATCAGGAAGATCCCCTGGAGAAAGAAATGGCTACTCACTTCAATATTCTTTCCTGGGAAATCCCATGGATAAAGGAGCCTGGTGGGCTAGGTCTATGGAGTTGCAGTCAAACACAACTCAGTGACTAAGTTACACTCACACTATGATATTTATTTTTTTTTTTTTAGAAACTACTCAGAAGCGTAAACCATGAATCTCTAAAATTTTCACAATAATCTCTTCATCTCTTCTAGTATATCCAGTTCATGACACAGTAATGATCTTTGATAAACCAGATATCTCAAAATAAGCCATGTCTCTGTATCTCTATCACCATCAACCTAGTCTGACATTCTATCATTTGTGGTTCATCTTTTTTATCACCTTTCAGCTCATTTACCTTTATCTCCATTGTAACTCATGAAGTTTTGCTTTCACTGCTAGTGTCTAACATATTATCTCTATGCTCAAAAAAACTTTAATAACTTTTTTTTACTATTTTATTTATTTATTTTATTTTTTAATATAAATTATTTATTTTAATTTGAGGCTAATTACTTTACAATATTGTATTGGTTTTGCCATACATCAATATGAATCCACCACAGGTATACACGTGTTCCCCATCCTGAATCCCCCTCCCTCCTCCCTCCCTGTACCATCCGTTGGGTCATCTATCACAAGTTCTAAAATAGTTGTGAATACTCTTTCATCTAATATTCTGCACATTTCCCCTGATTCTGTGTTCTCTAGCTATTTTGATCTTATTTCTGTGTCTAACAGGCCTAAATAGACTTCTGAAAATCTCTTCCCTTCCCTACTCATTTAGACAATGCTTGCCAGATTCCATTTATAGTTATTTCTTCAGGGAAGGCCCTCTCTTAACATTTAAGAGTTATTCTACGGGATGATTTTACAAAGTTAATCACATTCCTTCATGGCATTTTTAACTGTTTTAATTTTACATATATTTATCAAATTAATTACATAACATGTAACTCAGTACTAAGACGTAATCTCAGAAAAGATAAAGAGATATTTGTTTTTGTTTGCTGAATAAGAATCTCATTGAATAGGCTTGCTATTAATGTTGATTCAGTGCCAGAGAATGAGTGAATATGGTTAGGAATTTTCACCGAATAGTTTTTTAGTTCAAAAGTAGTGGTAAACTATAGGCAAACAATTTTAGATTAATATAGAAATAATGCTCTTTTGCTTATACATAAAATATGCTTCTTTGTTTATAGATATAACTAGTCATTTTTATTATTTATGTGTCAGTTGATTTTAACCATCAGTTCTTTTATTACAGCCAATAAACATTCATGAAAATTATGATTAAACTCAAGTTTTGTAGATAAAAATTAAGCTCCTGTGATGATAAGCAAAATTTTGAGAATGACTCCCAATAAATATTGCCTTACTAAAATCTTCTTCCCTTTAAATGTCACTGAAACCTGTAAATATGATGAAATGTACTCCAATCATTATGTTAAATTATATGAAGAAATAAAGATTATTTGGACAAATGTAATTTAATTACATGAGCACTTTAGGAGCAGAAAATTTCCCCCAGATGATGAGAAAAATAGGAAAAGAGATCTAAAGGATTTGATCTGTTCTTGCAGAAGAATGGAAAGGGTGACATTTGAAGCCATTCAATTTTCCTTCCAAAGAGTGGCCATGGCTGACACTAGTAAGAAAATGTAAATGTGTACAGAACTAAATTCTACCAACAATCTGAATGAGTTTAGAAACCCTTTTTTCCCCAGAGTCTCCAGATGAGATCCTATACTGCTCAATAAAATTTATTGTGACCCAAGTTTGTCATCAAAATGACATTCGGCTTTTGTATATGTTCCACTTGTTGTGGCTAACAGTTATATTTTAATGGTAACAAATAATGTAGAAGAATTATTTTAAAACTCTACTTCCTTTATGTCTGTCAATACCATTTGTTACCTAGGCAGCATATTAAACCTATGAAGCATATTAAAGAGCAGAGACATTACTTTGCCAACAAAATTCAGTCTAGCCAAAACTATGGTTTTTCCTGTAGTCATGTATGGATGTGAGAGTTGGACTATAAAGAAAGCTGAGTGCTGAAGAATTGAAGCTTTTGAACTGTGGTGTTGGAGAGGACCCTTGACAGTCCCTTGGACTGCAAGGAGATCCAACCAGTCAATTGTAATGGAAATCAGTCCTGAATATTCATTGGAAGGACTGATGCTGAAGCTGAAGCTCCGATTCTTTGGCCACCTGATGTGGAGAACTGACTCATTTGAAAAGACCCCAATGCTGGGAAAGATTGAAGGAAGGAGGAGAAGGGGACAGCAGAGGATGAGATGGTTGTCTGGGAGATGGTTATAGACAGGGAAGCCTGGCATGCTGCAGTCCATGGGGTCACAAAGGGTCAGATACTACTGAGCGACTGAAAAGAACTGAACCGTTTGTAAATCTGCCAGGGAAAATACTGTAAATATATTCAAACTACATGATTCAAGATGTTCAATGATTGAATGAAAAACTGAAACAGAAATTTCTAACCTGATAAATAGTATTGAATAAATTGCCTAGGTACAGTCTGAGAGCTTTCATCTTTCTTTGGAACATTAAATATTGGCTACTGTCATAGGATGGATTTTGCACTAGATGGACTTGTACTATGCTCCACAGCAACAGTTTCTGAATTTATCATTCTTCCTTCTCTTTTTCTATATACACTTACCCAGGTTTTACTATTTACACCAGCTGAATTATCTTGATCAGAGTGACTAAGACATTTATCATCCAGCTCATACACCTGATCTACACTATCTCCTCCCTCAGTTTCCACTGGAAACAAACCATTTGTCATAATTCTGTCTCCTATGTCTGTTGATTGTCTGAAAACATCAACCCATCATTATAAATATCCATCTTCAATCTCCCAGCAATTCAGTCAACTGAAAAGATTTCCCCAGAAGTGTTTCTTTCTTTTATAATCTTTACTGTAAAAGCAGTTTCAACCCTTCATAAACAATTTTCAAACCAGTAGATCAGTGTTGTTTACAATTCAAGAGCAACTGCTGAAATGTATAAATTCCTGATTTTGAACAATCAAAGTATAGCCTTAATGTCTGAAATTTATTTAAAATTTTTGATATCATTTTAAAATCTATGAAGCAATAAAGTGAATGTTTAGGAAAATTTTCTGAGAAATCACCAAATTATGTAACAAAAATTTTCATATTCAAAATCATTATTTCCATATACATTAAAGAGAAAGCAACAGGCATTTGTACCAGGTACCAGACCTGCTGAAATGAAGTTTTAATGAGATCAGAGACCAGGAAATGAATCATTAGCCTGGAAACTGTTCAGCCATACAAAGAAAGGAACTACTATACTAATGTGTCTTAGAATTATCCAAAAATAACATGGCATATGAGTTCAAAGGAAAACACACTTCCACAATTTGGAAAAGCTAGGAAAGGGGAGTTAATTTATATATAAAAAAAAAAAAGGCTATGTCATGTTAGGCATTTCCAATGAGTGATAAGCAGAATGAATAGTTACATTCTGTAAGTGGATCACTGTGAAGTTAAGAGGTAGAGACAATTTGAAGAGGAGACCTGGGTTTAATCCGTGGATCAGGAAGATCCCCTGGAGAAAGAAATGGCTACTCACTTCAATATTCTTTCCTGGGAAATCCCATGGATAAAGGAGCCTGGTGGGCTAGGTCTATGGAGTTGCAGTCAAACACAACTCAGTGACTAAGTTACACTCACACTATGATATTTATTTTTTTTTTTTTTCATAAACAGACAAAGAAATATTTTAAAGCTATCTGGCAGTAAACAGTAAAAGTATTACTTGTGTTTTACACATATAAATGAAATCTAGAAAGATGGCACCAACGAATCTATTTGCAGGGCAACAATGGAGATGCAGATGCAGAGAACAGACCTATGGATATGGGCGGGGTGGAGGAAGGAAGAAGAAGGTGGGAAGAAGAGAGACAGTACCATGGAAACATATGTACCATATTCAAAATAGATAATCAGTGGGGATTTGCCATATGACTCAAGGAACTAAAACCAGGGCTCTGTAACAACTTAGAGGGGTAGGAGAGGGAGGGACGTAGAAGGGAGGTTCAAAAGGAGGAGATAGATCTATACCTATGGCTGATTCATGCTGAGGTATGACAGAAACCAGCGTGATATTGTAAAGTAACTATTCTTTAATTAAAATTAAATTTAAAAAGAGGAGGTAGGAAGAATACAGATCAGAGAGGAGATTGATGGCAGAAGCAGACATTGCATTTATGAGGCCACAACACTAATAATACTGTAGCTTTTAGAAGTCAAAATAGGAAAGCAGTAAATTCTTTCCTGGAGGCTCTGGGAGAAATCCTGATCCATACTTTTATTTTAGCCTTGTAAGACTCAATTCAGACTTCTGGCTTCCAGAAATGTGCAAGATTAATTTTTTTTTTTTTTGTCATTTAAAGTGTATATATGTCTGTGTGTGTGTGTATAGTTTGGGATTTAGAAAATAAGTTAATATTGTGGAGTTCAGTGTAAATACAGAAAGGATGTTGCTAAAGTAAGGGCTTTAAAAATTACAGCTGAGATATAGTGAGCTTTTGAGCTAAGATAGTCTTCACGGAAACAGAAAAGAAGATAGGCCAACAAAGTATTATTATAGAGAACTTGGATATGGAATGGAAGCATTTGTGGTTAATTCAGACTTTTCTAAGTTGTGCTCCTGAAAGTGAAGTTAAAGTGATGTGATGCAAAATAATCAATAGTAGCTATTTAAGGGAAACATTTTTTGTTTATCACTGTAGTCATTTAAGTATGGTAATATTTGTTAGAATGTTTGTAATACTGTTAGCATTCTGTATCTGTGGATTCTGGATTCAACAAACCATGGATGAAATTCAAATAATTGCTCCATTTATATAAGGGACTTGAGCAACTGCAGATTTTGGTACCATGTAGTCATTTAAGTATGGTAATATTTGTTAGAATGTTTGTAATACTGTTAGCATTCTGTATCTGTGGATTCTGGATTCAACAAACCATGGATGAAATTCAAATAATTGCTCCATTTATATAAGGGACTTGAGCAACTGCAGATTTTGGTACCTACAAGGAGTTTGGAGGATGGTTCTGGAATCAATTCCTTGTGGATACTAAGGAATGACTGAAAATTAATTCTGTTTGTGAACAGAAATTTTTTCTCTAGGTTAATTGAAATGTAATTGACATATAGCAATAAAAAAGTGTACAACATGCTGCTGCTGCTAAGTCACTTCAGTTGCGTTCAACTCTGTGCGACCACATAGACGGCAGCCCACCAGGCTCCTCTGTCCCTGGGATTCTCCAGGCAAGAACACTGGAGTGGGTTGCCATTTTCTTTTCCAATACATGAAAGTGAAAGTAAAGTCGCTCAGTCATGTCCGACTCTGCAACCTCATGGACTGCAGCCTACCAGGCTCCTCCATCCATGGGATTTTCCAGGCAAGAGTACTGGAGTGGTTTGCCATTGCCTTCTCCATGCACAACATAATGACTTGATTAACATATATTGTGAAATGATTACAATATTTTTTAACATTTTCTCCTAGTTATTAAAAAGAAGAAAAAGACTGCAGCCTACCAGGCTCCTCCATCCATGGGATTTTCCAGGCAAGAGTACTGGAGTGGTTTGCCATTGCCTTCTCCATGCACAACATAATGACTTGATTAACATATATTGTGAAATGATTACAATATTTTTTAACATTTTCTCCTAGTTATTAAAAAGAAGAAAAAAATTTTCCTTGTGATAACGCTTAGGATTTACTTCCTTAGCAACTTCCAGATATAGCTTACAGTCCTATTAGTCAGCATGTTGTATATTACATCCTGGTACTTATTTATCTTATAACTAGAAATGCATAATTTTCCACTATCTTCAATTTCCCCTCCTCCTACTCCGTGTCTGTGTGTGTCCCTGAGGAACCCGCAAATCCAATCTCTTTTACCTTAAATTCGATTGCGTTTTGCTTAGATTCAACATTGGACTTCTCTGGTGGCTCAGTGGTAAAGAATCCACCTGCCAAGTAGGAGACATGAGTTCAATTCCTGGGTCAGGAAGATCCCCTGGTATTGGAAATGGCAATCCACTCCAGTGTTCTTGCCTGGAAAGTCCCATGGGCAAAGGAGCCTGGCAGGCTACAGTCCATGCTGTCACAAGAGCCAGACATGACTTGGCAACTAAACAAAGATTTCTCATTATACATTATTCTGTCTGACATTTCTAGCCTAATACACACTTAGGTCCATCCATGTTGTTGCATATGGCAAGATTTCCTTCTTATTTTTCTAATTGGAATATAACTGACATACAATGTTATATCAGTTTCAGGTGTACAACATAGTGATTTGACACTTACATGCATTATGAGATGATTATCACAATTAAGTCTAGCTGCTAATCGTAAGTTCAGTTCAGTTCAGTCACTCAGTCGTGTCCAACTCTTTGCGAGCCCATGAATCGCAGCACGCCAGGCCTTCCTGCTCATCACCATCTCCCGGAGTTCACTCAGACTCATGTCCATCGAGTCCGTGATGCCATCCAGCCATCTCATCCTC
>SJYT01066187.1:198423-210750 GCA_006410635.1 Cephalophus harveyi
TGGACTGGAAGAAGCACAAGCTGGAATCAAGATTGCCGGGAGAAATATCAATAACCTCAGATATGCAGATGACACCACCCTTATGGCAGAAAGTGAAGAGGAGCTAAAAAGCCTCTTGAAAGTGAAAGAGGAGAGTGAAAAAGTTGAAAGTGAAAAGTTAAAGCTCAACATTCAGAAAACTAAGATCATGGCATCTGGTCCCATGACTTCATGAGAAATACATGGGGAAACGCTGGAAACAGTGTCAGACTATTTTGGGGGGCTCCAAAATCACTGTAGATGGTGATTGCAGCCATGACATTAAAAGACGCTTGTTCCTTGGAAGGAACGTTATGACCAACCTAGATAGCATATTCAAAAGCAGAGACATTACTTTGACAACAAATGTCCATCTAGTCAAATCTATGGTTTTTCCAGTGGTCATGTATGGATATGACAGTTGGACTGTGAAGAAAGCTGAGCGCCAAGGAATTGATGCTTTTGAACTGTGGTGATTGAGAAGACTCTTGTGTCTCTTGGATTGCAAGGAGATCCAACCAGTCCATTCAAGAGGATATCAGTCCTGGTTGTTCATTGGAAGGACTGATGCTAAAGCTGAACCTCCAATACTTTTGCCACCTCATGAGAAGAGTTGACTCATTAGAAAAATTCTGATGCTGGGAGGGATTGGGGGCAGGAGAAGAAGGGGATGACAGAGGATGAGGTGGCTGGATGGCATCACCGACTCAATGGGCATGAGTTTGAGTGAACTCAGGGAGTTGGTGATGGACAGGGAGGCCTGGGGTGCTACAATACATGGGGTCACAAAGAACTGAACTGAACTCTACCCTGTAGAAGTATCTTAGTTCTCAGAAACCTGTAGAATCCAGTATAATTCACAACAAATGAATCACAAATATTAAAGCTAGTCTTAAGGTGGGAAAGTTCTTGCCATCTTTCCCTTGAAAAATAAAACAAAGAAACAAACAGACCTATTTTGAAGGAATAAATAAAATGTACAGAGAAAATAAAATATATGAAAGATTCCAAAATGATGCCCTTCAATCAAGTGGTTCCCATCTAGGAACAAATCCACTAAATCAAATGTAGACAAGGAGAATTCTCAAATCCATCATTCATTCATTATTATTTTTGTGACTTTCTCAGAATACCAAAAAAAAAAAAAAAGTTGTGAGATTGACTTTCATTACTTCAATCTGTAATGGCTCATCTTCCAAGATGAGGAGATAGGAGATTAATAATCTCCCATCAAGATAGATTATAATATTTTCTCTCTCAATTCCTAGATAATAATAACTAATAACATTCTATAAAAATAACAGTAAGTATGACTATTTTTCAGCACCATGCTAGTTAATCTTATAGCAACACTTTGTAAGTAGATGTCATGACAAATTTATACATTATAGCAAAATTAAGGTCTAATATAGTAGTTAATAAAATGGCAGAAGCAGCATTCTGATTGAGTACCATTTGATACAATATTTGTGCTCATAATCACATTCATGTAGAGTTACTAATTATGCAAGAAATATTAAAATACACTGTTTAGAATGATCCTGATGTGTGAACTTATAGCTATATGTGCATTGTGAACACAAAAATAATTAACCACATATTCTAAACTCCTAAGGATGGTGAATCCAGTTCTTGAAGAAAAGAATTATTTTGAAGGAGTGTATTATTAACAATATTTTTTTAATGACAAGATTATTTGCACTATAAATTTTTTAATTTAATCAAGATTCTGGATTCAGGGCCCATTCAAAAGAAAAAACAAAAAGCATTTCATTGATCTCCAGGTTCTTGATGGAGTTGTCAGAAATGAGAAAACATAGTTTGCAAAGTGCCACACATTTCATTCAGAACCCAGGACTCTGTAAAGTGCCTCTGTTTGTAAACTTCCAGTCAAAAACTTTAGACACTTTAATCTCTGTCTCTTATACACATCTAGATGTGTATAAGAGACAGGTATAAAATAGCCATGGTGCACAAAATGTAAAAGAAAAAGTAAAACAATTCTTGTTTAAATTTTTCTTGTACTGAAATTACACAAAATATCGTTGTGCAACCAATTGTGTCTATAAAAACATATTTGGAATTGGCAATTATCTAATGACTAATTAAATTTATGCATCCAATCTACTTTGCAAAATTAAATAATGGGTTTTCATTATATTTATAGTGAGCTATTCAAGCAAAATCAATTCAATGTGGTTACGCTGGATCAATGCAGCAGAAACAAGGGCAGATCTAAAAAGCATAGCAAAATATTTTTAATTGCAAGATGTTAATCATCAAAAATAATGACAAAATTTTTGTTGTGAATGGGATATAGAATTGGTAAGGTCTCAAAAGGAGATAAAATAAACCCTGGTACCTTATTTTGATATGTATGTTTGTGTATCTGTTTCTTAATATTGAAGTAAAGATTACAGTTTACCATAGAACTGTAGCCCCTTCTAGTTGCTTAAGGTTTACACATAAAGTGCAATCATGTGTATTACATGTAGAGAGTCAAGCATTACAGAAAAATCATAAAGTGGTCTATAAGGAAATAAAAGTAGAGAATTTCAGCTCTGTTGTCCCATATATATCCATCAAAAGATGGATATTCTACAGAAAAATGAAATATACCAATTAGTATAGCATATATTTAATTAATTAAATACATATAAGTTGCTCAGTTCAGTTCAGTCACTCAATCGTGTCCAACTCTTTGTGATCCCACAGACTGCAGCACAACAGGCCTCCCTGTCCATCACTAAATCCTGGAGTTTACCCAAACTCATGTCCATTGAGTCAGTGATGCCATCCAACTATCTCATCCTCTGTCGTTCCCTTCCCCTCCTGCCTTCAATCTTTCCCAGAATCAGGGCTTTTCAAATGAGTCAACTCTTCACATCAAGTGGCCAAAGTTTTGGAGTTTTAGCTTCAACTCTAGTCCTTCCAATGTACACTCAGGACTGATCTCCTTTAGGATGGACTGGTTTGATCTCCTTGCAGTTCAAGAGACTCTCAAGATTCTTCTTCAATATAAGTTGCTGTTACTGCTAAGTCACTTCAGTTGTGACCCCATAGACGGCAGCCCACCAGGCCCCCCCATCCCTGGGAGTCTCCAGGCAAGAACACTGGAGTGGGCTGCCATTTCCTTCTCCAATGCATGAAAGTGAAAAATGAAAGTGAAGTCGCTCAGTCGTGTCCGACTCTTCGCGACCCCATGGACTGCAGCCTACCAGGCTTCTCCGTCCATGGGATTTTCCAGGCAAGAGTATTAGAGTGGGGTGCCATTGCCTTCTCCAATATAAGTTGCTACTACATACAATATCTATCTATCTATCTATCTATATTCAGAGAAAGAGACTTACTACATAATAGATCACTTTCTTACATGTCTTTTATTTTTACAAAACACTCAAATTCATTTTTCCAAAGGAAAATGGAAAATAATAACAGAAATTTTACTGTATCTGCTAGCCTGGAAATAACATATATAATTGCTTTATTCCTGTTTAAACAGCACCAGCCACCCATAGGTAAAGGAGTGTATGCAGAAGTAGCCACCAAGTGAAATGCTGTCCTTAGGGGCTTCTGGATTTGGGTCTTCAAACATAAGGATTTTATGTGAAAGTTTTAGCACATCAGCATTAAATTTGGCAGGAATTTGTCCTGTTTTCTTGTTCTGATAAGTCAGTTCTCAATCCTTACATCAATTTGAGGTTTATTTTGATGAGAAACTGGATGAAAAAAGGAGAACTTGTTCTTGTATCATCAGTTTGTCTAGAATTTCTTTTTACTAGGGTTATTTCACAAGAGCTAAATCATTGCAGTATTTTTTTCTTCCTCTTTGATAATAGTAATATGGGATCACATAACATGAGATGTCAGATAGATAGGATCCAAGCTTCCATTTACCTGTAAGACCATATAAAGGTATTTTCACATTTATAGTTTCCAAAAACATGTTAGCTAAGTGACTTTCTTTTCTGGAAGAGAAATCCTGCAGATGTAATAGAAACTTAGAAAACCACCATCAGGTAACAAATTCTTGAATTTGAATGTAGTGGTAAAAAGAACTCATAGAATAAGCCTTGGACAGTCATTGATATAAGTAAATTCATTACTAAGCAAAACAAAAATAATGATATTATTCAGATATTTCATTATTTACTTTTTTCTAAAATAGCTTAAGACAAAGTAATAATTTAGAGCATGAAATGGAGTTTAAGATCATACTTTTATCTGATAGATGAATGGAGTAATTGAAAGAATGCTGCTCAGTTAAAATCTCTACATTTGGTATTCTTATTTCTAAAATTATAAAGTTATACCAGCATACCACTCAGCCATAGAAAAGAATGAGATTCTGCCAGTTGGAGCATCATTGATGGACAAAGAGCATATTATGCTTTATGAAATGTCAGACAAAAAAGATAAACACTGTATTATATAACTTATATGTAGAATCTAAAGAATAATACAAACAAATGTATATTGCAAAACAGAAACAGACTCACAGATACAGAAAACAAATTGGTGGTTACCAGAATGGGGGATGAGGGGGAAAGATAGGGGCATAGGATTAAGAGATATAAACTACTATGTATAAAATGCATCAGCAACAAGGATAGTGTACTCCACAGACGAATGTAGCCATTATCTTGTAATGACTTTAAGTGGAGCATAATCTGTAAAAACACTGAATAGCAATGCTTGTGTACCTGAAATTAATATTGTACATCATATATTCTTCAATAAAAAATATATATATTCATGTCAATGTATGGCAAAAACCATCACAATATTGTAAAGCAATTATCTTCCAATTAAAATCAATCAATTAATTAAAAAAGATAAATTAGAGAAAAACTAAAAATTAAAATTGTATCAATATTCAACTTGTTTAACATAAATGTGAATAAACTTTAATTCTAATCATTCTCATTGTGTGACAGAATTGACAATTAATTATTTGAATTCTTAGATCATTCATTCAGAAATCATAAAGTGTTATATACTTCTGTCTGGTGCAAAAATAAAAGAAAAAGTCCTTGCTTTTCAAAGGCCACATAGATTAGTGAAAGATCTGGACAGCGAAAGTGAGAGAGAGAGAGAGAGAAGGGAAAAGGAGAGAACAAAAATTAAAGAAAGACTATCATAAAGGACCAAATATAATAAATCTTAAACAGGCATAAATGTCTTTAAATTGTCCTCTTAGAAGAAGTCAGCTGAAGCAGATTCAAAGCAAAATCCCAAACTATGCTACTTTTGCAAAACATATATAAAGCTAAGTGACACAGGGATGCACACATACACACATAAACACATACAAAGAAAAGACTAAGCAACAGTGCATGAATAATTTTGAATTAAAGCAAGAACGAGTAGCAGTAATGGTCATTGGAAATTGGTGTGGCTTTTTGGAAAGAAATTGGCTAAATATAAAGGACATGAATATATACATTCTATCTTTTAGTTAGAGTCTAACCTATAAAATATATTTTTGTTATAAAAAAGTGATAAATGTGAAAGGTTGATATAGGAAAATAAGATCTCATAAAGGGAAGATTACAGAATACCTACCATCAGAAAGTAGCAGTTATATAGTGCTATAATATTATTTGAACATTTGAGCTAGTTAATGCATGACTTGTGGGCTCCCCAGGTGGCTCTAGTGGTAAAGAATTCAGCTGCCAATCTAGGAGACATAAGAAACATAGGTATGATCCCTGGGTTGAGAAGATCCCTTGGAGGAGGGCATGCAAACCACTCCAGTATTCTTGGCTGGAGAATCCCATGGACAGAGGAGCCTGGTGGGCTACAGTCAATAGGACTGCAAAGATTTGGACATGACTGAAGCACACAGGAACATGCATGACTTGTATCATTTTCACACTCATGGTACTATAAAATCCTGCCCCAAATTGCCTTTTAATTCTCCTACCCATTACAGTGTTGGTTAGTGACTATGTTGGTGACTGCTCAAAAGAGCCTTTCCCATGCACACACATTATGCAAATTTTTTCATACCATCGCCATACACCAACAGCCATAGATATCCACCTGGCTGGCCCTTCCCCATCTCCATTATGTATATATTTTGAGTTCTCTAAAATCTTGGTCAACCTTAAGTCAGTTCAGTTCAGTCTCTCAGTCATGTCCAACTATTTGCAACCACATGGACTGTAGCACACCAGGCCTCCCTGTCCATCACCAACTCCAGAAGTTTACTCAAACTCATGTCCATTGAGCCGGTGATTAACTTTAAAGTAATAGTCAATAAAGTACTTTCTCAGGATTGTAATGGAGCTGACTTATATTGGCTCAAGGAGTGCTGAATATTAATTTTCTGTAACTTTGTGAGCTGTGGTTGGCATAATTCTAGCACACTGAGATAAAAAATGATGAGACTTATCTGGATCAGGGAAATTAGATAATATTATAAATAAGCCCTCTCCTTTTTTTTTTTTTTCCTTCTCAACAAGCAGTAGTTATACCCTTACTGGCAAACTACTATATCTTTGCATTTTTAAGCTCTCTTAATTCTTACAGAACACATTGGGCCACTCATTTTAAATCAGAAGGCATCTTTTTGAAGCTTGCTTTCATGACATGTTGAAGGACACCTCCCAGTATGCCCCATCTGTCTTCTATGGATAACATTGACTTGACAGCTTGGTTAAAGAGTAAATCAAATGAACCCATAGTAAATTCATTTGCAAATCATTTATTGCAATATGAAGGGAAGTGCTGTAATTACCACTTAACATTTCATTTTAACTGATTTTTAAATTAAATATTTTAGAGACATTATTATTTTTAAAATGCAGCTCTAGAAACAAGAATGTCTTGCTAAATTATAAATAAACACACAGCTCATAAGCCATAGTCTATGCCTTTTATACAAAGAAAATTCTTTGCTATTGATTTAAGGATTAAAACAAGCATTTAGAATAAAGTTCTTAACATTGAAATATTAAATCTGAAAATACCATCACTGAATATTTTTAACCATGGATCTTAAATTCTATGATGAAAATGACTTAGTTTTAAAGTGTGTTTCCTACTTATGTAAATTGTAGAATTAGGCATATAAAGAACAATAGAAGTTGTATTAATTAATTACTTTTTTTTCCCCATGCATCTTATTGCTGCTGCTGCTGCTAAGTCACTTCAGTCGTGTCCAACTCTGTGTGACCGCAGAGACGGCAGCCCACCAGGCTCCCCCGTCCCTGGAATTCTCCAGGCAAAAACACTGGAGTGGGTTGCCATTTCCTTCTCCAATGCAAGAAAGTGAAAAGTGAAAGTGAAGCCCCTCAGTCATGTTCGACTCTTAGCGACCCCATGGACTGCAGCCCACCAGGCCCCTCCATCCATGGGATTTTCCAGGCAAGAGTACTGGAGTGGGGTGCCATTGCCTTCTCTGCATCTTAATATTAGGAACAATAAAACTGGAATGGCTTTATTGTAAAAACTAATGAGGTTAAACTTTAGGGCACTTCACTTATTAATAGAATTTTTTTTAACTTTTTAAATTTTAATTGGAGGCTAATTACTTTAAAATATTGTGGTGGGTTTTGCCACACATTGACATGAATCAGCCATGGGTGTACATATGTTCCCCATCCTGGCCCTTCCTCCTACCTCCCTCCCCATCCCATCCCTCAGGGTCATCCCAGCACACTGGCCCTGAGTACCCTGTCATAGAACCTGATGATGATCTATTTCACATATGGCAAGAGTACTAGAGTGGGTTGCCATTGCCTTCTCTGAATATATACATGATTCAGTGCTATTCTCTCAAATCATCCCACCCTTGCCTTTTTTAAGGTCTTGTGTCCAAGTTTGTGTTTGTAATTTAGTGTTCTTTCATTAAAGCAGATCCCCAAATCATAAAAGTCCAGGCCCTTTTTTAGTTCTGACAGAATCATTTATTTTCTACCCTAACTGTCACAATTCAGAGCTCAGGCTGAGTGGCTGGTCTCTGTGCCTTGTTTCCCCAGAGGGTCTCTCTGATGTCTTCCATTGATTCACTGGATCTAAATCAGTCTTCATGTTGCAGTGTCTGCCACAACCCAGAGGCTGGAAGATAAACAGCATTTTAGAATTTAATCAAGATTCTGGATTCAGGGCCCATTCAAAAGAAAAAACAAAAAGCATTTCATTGATCTCCAGGTTCTTGATGGAGTTGTCAGAAATGAGAAAACATAGTTTGCAAAGTGCCACACATTTCATTCAGAACCCAGGACTCTGTAAAGTGCCTCTGTTTGTAAACTTCCAGTCAAAAACTTTAGACACTTTAATCTTGCCTTTCTTGTTTTGAATTATTAAAGAAAGATCTAAAGTGCTTAAGATATATTTCCCCTATGTAGCAGTAAAATTTGAACTACGAACGACAATAGACTGACTGGTTCTTTTTGTCGTGTTGTTGTTCAGTAGCCAAGTCATGTCTGATTCTTTTGCAGCACGCCAATCTTCTCTGTCCATCACTATCTCCCTGAGTTTGCTCAAACTCATGACCATTGAGTCACTGATGCCATGCCATCCATCCATCTCATCTCTGTCACCCCCTTATGCTCTTGCCCTCAATCACTCCCAGCATCAAGGTCTTTTCCAATGAGTCAATCTTTGCATCATGTGGCCAAAATATTGGAGCTTCATCTTTACCATCAGTCCTTCCAGTGAATATTCCTTTAGGATTGATTTCCTTTAGAACTGACTGGTTTGATCTCCAAGTGACTCCAAGAGTATTCTCTAGTACCACAGTTCAAAAGTGTCAGTTCTTTGGCACTCAACCTACTTTATGATACAACTCTCATATCCATATATGACTAATGGAAAAACCATAGTTTTGATTATACAGACCTTTGCTGGCAAAGTAGTGTCTGTTTTTAATATACTGTTTAGGTTTGTAATAGGTAATATTCCAAGGATCAAGTGGCTTTTAATTTCATACCTGCAGTTACCATCAGCACTGATTATGGAGCCAAAGAAAATGAAATATGACACTGTTTATATATTTTCCCCATTTATTTGCCATGAAGTGACTAGTGTCTGTTTTTAATATACTGTTTAGGTTTGTAATAGGTAATATTCCAAGGATCAAGTGGCTTTTAATTTCATACCTGCAGTTACCATCAGCACTGATTATGGAGCCAAAGAAAATGAAATATGACACTGTTTATATATTTTCCCCATTTATTTGCCATGAAGTGACTGGATATCATGATATTAGCTTTTTTAATATAAATTTATTTATTTTAATTGAAGGTTAATTACTTTACAATATTGTATTGGTTTTACCATACATCAACATGAATCCACCACAGGTATACATGTGTTCCCCATCCTGAAATCCATCCTTCCTCCCTCCCTGTACCATCCCTCTGGGTTGTCTCAGGGCACCAGCCCCAAGCATCCAGTATCATGTGTCAAACCTGGACTGGCAATTCATTTCATATATGATATTATACACATTTCAATGCATTCTCCCAAATCATCCCACCCTCTCCCTCTCCCACAGAGTCCAAAAGACTGTTCTATAAATCTGTGTCTCTTTTGCTGTCTCTCATGCAGGGCTATCATTACCATCTTTCTAAATTCCATATATATGTGTTAGATCCTAGCTTTTTGAATATTGTGTTTTAAGCCAGCTTTTTCACTATCCTCTTTTGCTTTCATCAAGAAGCTCTTCAGTTCCTCTTCACTTTCCACCATTAAAGTGGTATCATCTGCTTCTCTAGGGTTGTTGATATTTCTCTCAGCAATCTTGATTCCAGCTTGTGCTTCATCCAGCTCAGCCTTTTGCATGATGTTTTCTGCATAAAAGTTAAACAAGCAGGATGACAATATACAGCCTTGACACACTCCTTTCCCAATTTGGAACCAGTCTATTGTTCCATGTCTTTTTCTAACTCTTCCTTCCTGATCTACATACAAGTTTTGCAGGAGGTAGGTAAGTTGGTCTGGTATTCCCATCTCTTTAAGAATTTTCCTGTTTGTTGTGATCCACACAGTTAAAGGCTTTAGCATAGTCAACGAAGCAAAAGTATATATTTGTCAGAAATTCTCTATTTTTTCTGTGATCCAACAGATGTTGGCAATTTGCTCTCTGATTCTTCTGCCTTTTCTAAATCCATCTTGCACATCTGGAAATTCTTGGTTCACATACTACTAAAGTATAACTTGAAGGATTTTGAGCATAATCTTGCTAGCATGTGAAATCAGTGCAATTGTACAGTAATTTGAGAATTCTTTGGCATTGCCCTTCTTTGGTATTGGAATGAAAACTTCCTTTTCCAGTCCTCTGGCCACTGCTGAGTTTTCCAAATTTGCTGGCATAATGAGTGCATCATTTTAACAGCATAATCTTCTAATGTTTGAAATAGTTCAGGTGGAATTCTATCATTCCCCACTAGCTTTGTTCATAGTAATGCTTCCTAAAGCCCACTTTACTTCACTCTCCCAGATGTCTGGCTCTAGGTGAGTGACCATATCATCATGGTGAACTGGGTCATTAAGAGCTTTTTTGTATAGTTCTTCTGTGTATTCTTGCCACCTTTTCTTAATCTCCTCTACTTCTGTTAGGTCCTTGCCATTTTTGTCCTTTAATGTGCCCACTCTTGTATGAAATCTTCCCTTGGTATCTCCAATTTTCTTAAAGAGATATCTAATTTTTCCCATTCTATTGTTTTCCTTTAGTTCTTTGCATTGGTTACTTAAGAATTTCTTGATGTATGGCAAAACCAATTCAATATTGTAAAGTAATTAACCTCCAATTAAAATAAATAAATTTATATTTTTTTTAAAAAAAGGAAGGCTTTCTTATCTCTCCTTGCTATTCTCTGGAACTCTTTATTCAGTTGGGTATATCTTGCCTTTTCTCTTTGCCTTTCACTTTTCTTCTTTTCTCAAACATTTCTAAGGCCTCCCTAGACAACCACTTTGCTTCTTACAAACTTTCTGGGGGACAGTTTTGGTCATCATCTCGTGTGCATCACTTCCTGTCAGCTCCAAGATGGCCAATGGCAGCAGCAAGGCTAGGGTGCTCTCTGCTCCTGGGAATCATACAACATCAGCTCCAACCTCCCCTGGACTCCTTTTACAGCCCCTCCAGCAGGGCCTTTGTCTAAACTCATGGCCACATGTTGATGGACACTGGTCTGCCCGTGAAGTTTTGAACACTGAACAAGAACAAGCAATGGGACAACCAGGGCCCCAGGCACGTTATCCAGCCACATTGAGTGCGTGAAGGGCATGTCCCTGTTAGTGAGGTTCCGACCAAATGCAGCCCACTGGAGAAGAGCATGGCAAATCATTTCAGTATTCTTGCATTAAGCATCCCATGAACAGTTTGAAAATGTTCTTTTTTGATTGTTACAATCTAGTAACAGTAAAAACTAACTAAATCTGGCTTCAGTGATATGAGATACTTTAAACAATTATTTACTACATTTATCTTCAGAAGTGATAATACAATTATGTAATAGTTGGTTGACATAAGCAGACCTTAATGTTCCTGTGTACATGTCACCTGTTACTTGCAGAGGGTGAAACCTGGACAGCCACAGTAGAGAGGCTGGGGCAGCCAGGAAAGCTAACTACAGTCAGTGGTTAGTTATATGAATGTTTCAATATTTTTACACTAGTAATGTTAACCTATTTACAATACTAAATTTAATTATTCTATACTCAGAATTTAAGCATATCAAAGTATTCATTAAATATAAATGCAAGTAGCTTAGAACCAAATTCTTCTTAAAGATATATGAAACAAATTGCATTCCATGCATGATACTGGATGCTTAAGGCTGTGCACTGAGACAACCCAGAGGGATGATATGGGGAGGGGGGTGGGGTTCAGGATGGGGAACACGTGTATACCTGTGGCAGATTCATGTTGATGTATGGGAAAACCAATACAATATTGTAAAGCAATTAACCTCCAATTAAAATAAAAAATTTATATTTAAATAGAATATATTTCTAAGAATAATATTTGCAAGATGCATTGAAATCAATGACATGTCAGTTCAGTTCAGCCGCTCAGTCATGTCCAACTCTTTGTGACCCCATGAATCGCAGCATGCCAGGCCTCCCTTTCCATCACCAACTCCCGGAGTTCACTCAGACTCACATCCATCGAGTCCGTGATGCCATCCAGCCATCTCATCCTCTGTCATCCCCTTCTCCTCCTGCCCCCAATCCCTCCTAGCATCAGAGTTTTTTCCAATGAGTCAACTCTTCATATGAGGTGGCCAAAGTACTGGAGTTTCAGCTTTAGCATCATTCCTTCCAAAGAAATCCCAGGGTTGATCTCCTTCAGAA
>SJYT01066187.1:223885-239259 GCA_006410635.1 Cephalophus harveyi
ATGATTCAAGTATAATTTAGGTATAAACTGTTAAATGTTGTTAATTTTTTTCCTTAGCTGATATCAGTGGAAATTTATTAAACAGGCTAGAATTTTGATAAGATCTGAATTAAAAACAAGTTTTAAACAAGCTGAAATGTAGACACAAAATTCCAGGCAGAACTATCAGGAAAAATAAAATAAACAAGAATATAAGAAAATACAGTGTTTAATTATAAACTAGTTTTATAAAAGCAGGTGGTCCTCACATCTACCTGTGTTTTAGAAACATCTAGAAATACTTTTCTTTTTTAATGCATTTTCTTAGGCCTACTTCTCAGAGACTCAGAATTAGGAAGCTGTAATTTAAAAAACTCCACAGGTGATTCTATTACTCAATCAGGTTTGTAAACAGGGGACTAGCACAGTGAGAATGTCAAAGGAATGGTAAGAAAGGCAAGATTGACTCAGAGGTTAAGAAGAAAATATTTATTTCAGGAGGTAGTAAAGACTCCATAAAATATTTTGTTAGGATAATACATGTGAAATATAAAACAATTAGGAATCAGAAAATTGACTTTGGAAAACTTCTGAACACATAAAACTAACCAGTGGTGAGAAGTTGAGTGAAGAAGTCTTGGAAAGAAAGTAAGGGAAGGATCAGACATTGGAGAAGAGTTAGTCTACTTCTCAGAGACTCAGAATTAGGAAGCTGTAATTTAAAAAACTCCACAGGTGATTCTATTACTCAATCAGGTTTGTAAACAGGGGACTAGCACAGTGAGAATGTCAGAGGAATGGTAAGAAAGGCAAGATTGACTCAGAGGTTAAGAAGAAAATATTTATTTCAGGAGGTAGTAAAGACTCCATAAAATATTTTGTTAGGATAATACATGTGAAATATAAAACAATTAGGAATCAGAAAATTGACTTTGGAAAACTTCTGAACACATAAAACTAACCAGTGGTGAGAAGTTGAGTGAAGAAGTCTTGGAAAGAAAGTAAGGGAAGGATCAGACATTGGAGAAGAGTTAGTCAGAGAAAGACAGTGATGATACATAGAGAGAGATACAGAATATTTATTTGCATATATTATTTGTGGCATAACAGTGTGCATACAGTGTGCATATCTTACTGAGTAGGCTTCTCAATTTATATGAGTTAATAGTTTATTTCTGAAAAGGATTATTTTTTATTTTTTATATAAATTTATTTATTTTAATTGGAGGTTAATTACTTTACAATATTATATTGGTTTTGCCATATATCAACATGAATCCACCACAGGTGTACATGTGTTCCCTATCCTGAACCCCCTCCCACCTTCCTCCCCATACCATCCCTCTGGGTCATCCCAGTGCACCAGCCCTGAGCATCCTGTATCATGCTTCAAACCTGGACTGGTGATTCGTTTCACATATGATATTATACATGTTTCAATTCCATTCTCCCAAATCACCCCACCGTCGCCCTCTCCCACAGAGTCCAAAAGACTGTTGTATACATCTGTGTCTCTTTTCAAAAGAGAGTCAGGTATTGAGGTAGTCTAGCAAAGGAGGTTTTGACCCAGCCAGGGACATGGAAAGTCTCTGAATTCCATAGGTAACCATCTACTCTGCTTAGGAATGGAGTTGCCTATGCTATTAATAAAATTGAGAACTATAATTTTAGAACAGAAAATTGAACATTATTCCAAATATAAATTACTATGGCCACAAAGCAACCCTCAGCAATGAAAACACGGAATGCTAACCACTGGACTGCCAGGTAATTTCTGTGAACAAACAAAACTGACATGAAATGCAAGACATAAACATACACACACACACAACAGCAATGTGTTTATTTAACATAGATTTCAATGAGTGCCATACTGAACCAGATATAAAATCCATGCCCTCAAAGAGGGCTTAAAATGGAGAAGGAAGGAAAAGAAAATAAAAAATGAGTGAATCTGATAGAATGCTAGGAGATTGCTTGCTACTGTGAAAATATGAATATAAAACAGGATAATGGTGATTATGGGTGAAGGGTATACAATTTTAAATAGTGTAGTCTCCTTGAGAAAATGATATTTGAATAAAGATCTGAATAAATAAAGCAGTGACTCATAAATATCTGTGGAAAGAGAGTTCTAGAAAGAGGAACAAGGTGTGTAAGGCAACACAAGGAAGTCAGTGTAACTATAGCAGAGTAGCCAAGGGTGAAGGTAGAGCAAGATGAAGTTAAAAGGTGAAAAAAAGGACCTGATTTGTATGATACTGAAGGGCAATGCTATTAAAAATGAAAAAGATAAGCATTTAAAGGTCCAAAATGTTCAGGTCAATCAATAATTACATTATTATTCTCTCTGGAGGCTAGTTGGTAAGTCAAGGCATAACCACAGTTTAATTAATGAATAAAGCATCGGGTGAAAAAGTTCCTAAGATAATGTCCACCAGATACACTGAGACAGCTTGCCTTCCACAGAGAAGAGTCACCTGTCTCCAAAAATTATTGGATGCACCTGCACAATTCTGCTGCTCACCCTCCCCCCTGAGAAAAATACATCATTTCCTCTTAACTGAAAATTTCATCATTGATTTTGCCAGCACTGTACACAGTCCTGCAGAGGAACAGTTCACTTACCTTCTTAATTGGAAGAATATGCTTCTAGAAATACCTACATAAACTATTTAATATAGCATAATTGTAAAACATTTCTTAGGAAAATGATAGTAATCAAGTATCCAATGTGTACAAGACCCTGGGCTAGTTGTTTTAAGTACATGGTTTTACTTTGTGTGTATGTGTGTTAAGTGGCTTCAGCATGTCCAGCTCTTTGTGACCCTATGGACTGTAACCTGCCAGGCTCCTCATGGGATTCTCCAGGCAAGAAAACTGGGATGGGTTGTGATCTCCTCCTCCAGGGAATCTTCACTACTCAGAGATTTAATACAAATCTCTGGCATCTCCTGCATTAGCAAGCAGATTCTTTTCTACCAGTGCCTACTGGAGAAGGAAATGGCCACCCATTCCAGTATTCTTGCCTGGAGAATTCCACGGACAAAGGAACCTGGCATGCTACAGCCCATGGACTGGCAAAGTTTCAGAAACAACTAAGTGATTCTCAGTCACTCACTCCAACTAGGAACCTTGGCTTTGCTGTATTATCCCAATAAACTTATGATGCACTAATAGATGATCCTCATAAGTGAGAAGTTTCAATGATTGTGTCTGCACTAAACTTTACTATATTGTCACAAATATATTGCCATTTCCTAAAGAATACCATTAATTCCTATCCCATTTATGTTGGCTTTGTCCATGTGACTTGGATTGGCAAATTAAATATATACAGTGGATTTAAGAGTCTTTCCTAGTACCTCAGATGGTGAAGGACCCTCCTGCAACTCAGGAGATGTTAGTATGGAAGATCCCCTGGAGAAAAGAATGGCTGCCCTCTCCAGTATTCTTTCTTGGAGAATTATTTGGGCAGAGAAGTCTGGCAGGCTACAGACCATAGGTTTAAAAGAGTCACACAATCACTGAGTAACACACGCACATATACATGCACACACACACACACACACACACGTACCATGGATTTAAGAGCTAGTGTTGTACCCTTTTCCTTCTTCAACAGTGGTGATGATCTCCCAGATAGAGGATGCTCCATTAACCTGAGTCCCAGCATGAAGATAACATAGACTGGATCTGTAGCTCCCTTTTTTAAACCTGTGTGTCATGTGTCATTGAAACTTAGAGAAGCACATTCATTTTTAAATTTATTACTGCAACCTAATGTAGTCCATCATGCCTTTTTTATCCAAATACTAAATCTAAATCTTGGTGGTACTTTTAGATATTGATGTATATTTGACCAGTGTACATATATTAATTTTATGGTATCTTTACAATTCAAAGTTCTGTATAGATAGTGGCAGTTACAGTAAAAAAAGAAGAAAGATGTAACCATTAAATAATAGGATTTTGACTGAAAAGCTATCTATAGAGAGAATTTCCAGAAATATTTTTGTTCATTGGAAGTTTCATTTGCAATAAATCACAGAGTCTTGGTGTGACTACTCTAAATAATGGCCACTTAAATCAAACTTCTGATATGGCATATAAATTAATAGCTAAAATGTCACCTTGTGAAATGGCTGTCATTCTGCCAAGAGCAATGTCCCCAAACTTTAATCTGATATCCAAACAAATACTGGTAGTCTTTCAAACTGTTTATTCAAAACTATTTATTTGAATCTTTTAAGAAAAAAAATTGGTTTTCAAAAACACTAAGTATTTAGTCAAAGTTAGATTGCGTTTAGAAATCTTAGTTAATCTTTAAATGATCTGCTAAGACCAATACAGAAAGACTCAAACTTTTAGTATCTGCAAATAAGGATCATTACCAAAAAAAGGTATGAATTAGTATTCTCAGTGACAACTTAGTGAAATTCATTACTTCATCCATATCCTTAATATGTTCTCTAGAAACAAATCGTTTAGGAAGATTAAGTTTATATTTTTCTTTCCTCATGCACTTTAAATTAGTCTGAAAGTTTATAGACTTAAGAATGTTTAACCTTGAAAAACTGTTTTCTTTTGCTCGAAGATGTCAAATTATCTTTAATGGAGGGGATCTTTATTTCTTGGTGACATTTTGTGTAATGAAGAAACTTTGGAATTTTGCATTTAAATAGTCTAGCATTTTATCTTGTCTCTTCTAATGTAGGCATCGATTGTGAGGTAAATATAGATGAATGCCTGTCAAAGCCCTGTCTCCATGATGGAACTTATGTTGATGGCATCAATCATTACACCTGTGACTGCAAGAGTGGGTTTTTCAGGACATACTGTGAAGAGAAGGCAAATGATTGCCTCTTATATCCTTGCCTACATGGCAGGTAGTTATTTTTATTTTTCTGTTATTAAATATAAGAAAATAAATGTAACTGAAAGTATTTAAAACAGAATGTCAAGGAAAACTTGATGAAGGTAATTTTAATTATGCTTTTTTATAAAACAAGAGCTAAATACAGTTAAAATGACAGATGCTGCCTGTTTAACTTAATGCAATGTGCTGATACATTTTCTCTGCCCTTATTTCTACTCATTAGCATAAAGTAATTTTCCATAAATATGAATCAATTAGGCTTTAGTAATCGTAAAGGTGGCATTCACAGTAATAGAAGTATCAGGTAGGATGATGATTCTATTACTTGCTCTGTAAAGGAATAATGCTCCACACTTAGTATTTAAAATGTTCTAAGTAGACTAGTTCTTTCAGTCCTATATGCATATAAGGCATTTTTTGACTCTTTTTATGGAATTGTATTATAAGTGTTCTACTCGTGGATAGAATATTAGTTTATGAAAATCTAGAGTGGGGCTATTTCTAGGAAATTCAGGTGGCAAGGGAGAATGACTCATGGGACACCCAGTTGCCTTTGCAGCATTATTTTTGTTTCCCAGTCCTTCTACAAACTCTGTAAGCCTGGGAAGGAGGATGAAGATGAATAGTTCTTTGAAGTATAATTTGGCCCTAGCTGACTTCAGTTTCCTACATAAGCCCTAAACATATTTTTTATCTTTTAAAACTGTTTTTTTTTTTTTTCAATCACCATGGGGAAGATGGCAAAAATGAAAATTGATTTGTTATTTCAGTCTAGTCACCTTGAAGGATAAGAAAGCAGAAACAGACCCTGCCTTCTTTTGCTCATGAGAATGTGTGTATTTATTTTTTACCTGAACAGAAAAAGAAAAAATAAATAAATGGTGAACTCTATTGAAATTATACTTTAATTGTTTTACCTATTTAAAAATGTAATTCTATGTTTCAGATGCATAGATTTCATTGATAAGTATCAATGTTAATATGACATACAGCCCAAGATATGAGATCAAGATTAATGTAAAGCTTTATTTTTTTTATTTTTTATTTTTTATTTTACTTTACAATACTGTATTTGTTTTGCCATACATTGACATAAATCCACAAGGGGTGTACATGAGTTCCCAATCCTGAACCCCCCCTCCCACCTCTCTCCCCATATCATCTCTCTGGGTCATCCCAGTGCACCAGCCCCCAGCATCCTGTATCCTGTATTGAACCTAGAATGTAAAGCTTTATAATTTGCATTAAATTTAAAGTAATTTAAAAGAAGTACAAAACATTTACTGGATGTCTGGTCCTCTCCAAAAGTCCTTGACATTTGTACCGGCCCAAAACACTGAATAATGCACACAATATTCCCTTAGACCTTCTGGATAGGACCAAATGTCCTGCAGGAATTAAACTATTTACTTTTTTCCTCTTGGTTTGAGAGTCATTATTTCAGCAGATACTGATAATTTAAGTGCTCTGTCTCTCACCTTTCCCTTGGATTTTTTTCTTTTTGGAATCTTCACTGGCTCCAAACACAATTAAAGATCACAACTTCTTTCATCTCCCCCACCCCATCTCTTGTTATCATAAACTCCTGCAATCTGGAGTTCTCATTCAACTAAATCCTGGAAATGATCACTGTCCAAAAAGCTTAGGAGGTTTATGATCTGCCATCTGCTTCCCCCTTTCTGACAGGATTCACGGATATCTTTGGATGTATAGGGATGGGAGGAGATTAAATTGATCCATATACCACAAGGAGAAAATAAGTACTGGATGAATATACCAAAGGATAAGTACATGTAGAGAACCTCAATATCTGTAAATCTTCTCAAGACCCATCTTCAAATCTTCAGGAGAACAACTTGATATGATAGACACACACTGTTTTATGTATAATGCCTCATCTTCTGAGAAGTTTTGTTTACTTGAAGTTTGGCTGACAGTGACATGGTAAAAAGCAAGCACAGATACTAAAACAGCATTCTATTTTGTGAAACTGGATATTTTATTTAAAGCCTTTGTGTCTCTTTCCTTTATTAGTAAAATATAGTTCTTATTTCACAGAGTCATTCTATGATGATACCCATAAATGTGGGAGCTACTCAGGAAATGATTCTTCTGGAGGGAGAAACATAATTGAACATCTATTTTGGTAGTTACCTGCTGTGTGAAAAGTGAATATATCACTTGGTTGTATCAGACTGTTTGGGACCCTATGCACTGTAGCCTGCCAGTTTCCTCTATCCTTGGGATTCTCCAGGCAAGAATGCTGCAGTTTGTTGCCATTTCCTTCTCTAAGGGATCTTCCCCACCCAGGGATTGAACCCGGGCCTCCCACATTGCAGACAGATTCTTTATCATTTGGGCCGCTGTGTGCTCTAGGACAAATTATTTATAATCTGAAATCATGTTTTAGCTATTCAATGAATGTAATCATAGTAACTACTTCTTAAGTTGTTGCTTGTGGTGGATTCATGTTGATGTATGGCAAAACCAATACAATATTGTAAAGTAATTAGCCTCTAATTAAAATAAATAAATTCATATTAAAAAATACAACTCACACATTTTATGACATTTTTTTAAAGTTTAATTGTTTATTTGGCTTCCTTGGAGGCTCAGTTAGTAAAGAATCCACCTCAATACAGGAGATCATCTGCAATGCAGGAGACTCGAATTCAATCCCTGAGTCTGGAAGATCCCCTGGAAAAGGAAATACTCCAGTTTTATTGCCAAGGAAATATGAGAATCAGACATGACTTAGTGACTAAACCAAACCACCAATGATTTATTGACATTATATTGATTTGATTCTAGATAGTGCAAGCCATACTTGATATTGAAAAATACATACTGTAATTAATAAATTCCCTGATAAAGGATGGAGGTGGCATATATCTTGCCCTCACTGTTGCATATATTGCTTCAATAATCTCTAAATCCCTATCTCTTGAGAGTATAAATGTAGCATACTTCTTCTGAATTAAATATATAAAGAAATATTTTCTTTCATATATGAATTTGTATAAACTCATACACACCCAGTATTATGTGTACAATTGTTAAAATGCTGCTTATTTGCTTCTAGATGATTTTTCTTAATGTTTTTATCTTAATATAAACTCATTATGTTTCTTTTTCAGTAACTTTGGGTTTCACTGAGTATGTCTTAAGAACCACTTCATTGTAATACAGAGTCCTGACTCATTCTGTGGAATAACTATAAAGTGTTCTGAATCAGTGTTTTGAGAAATTACATATATTTAATGAGACTATGGTCATGTCCAATGCAATAAACATGGATTTAGGCAAAATCCAGGAGATGGTGAGGGACAGGGAGGCGTGGGACACTGCATTTGATGGGGTTGCAAAGAGTCAGACATGGTTGGGCAACTGAACAACACACAAATGGGCATGTCAGCTTCCCTAGATCCTATCCAATGAATTTTTTTTAAGTGCTGATTAATTTGATGAGGAAAATATAGCATGCCAGTATTTTCATGTATATTTTTTGGATTATTATGAAATTGAACACATTTCCAGGTGTTATATGCTACATGCATTTCTTTGTTTAGACCTTCATATTCACAGTTTTTGACTGATAGTACTTTTTTTTTTATGTTCCTGCCCTGTCTTTTCAGATTTTATATATTACTTAAAATTATGCATAAAATCCTCTAGATTCTGAAAAATTACAGATCTAAATTAGAGTTTGACCTTTTTTAAATAAAACTTTCAAATAATGAGATTTTCACTTTTCTTTACCTTTTTTCTTTATGACACTAAGCTTTGCCTCTTTTTAGGTCTTTTCACACAACAATATGTCTGTCTCTTATACACATCTTTTAACTGTATTTAGCTCTTGTTTTATAAAAAAGCATAATTAAAATTACCTTCATCAAGTTTTCCTTGACATTCTGTTTTAAATACTTTCAGTTACATTTATTTTCTTATATTTAATAACAGAAAAATAAAAATAACTACCTGCCATGTAGGCAAGGATATAAGAGGCAATCATTTGCCTTCTCTTCACAGTATGTCCTGAAAAACCCACTCTTGCAGTCACAGGTGTAATGATTGATGCCATCAACATAAGCTGTCTCTTATACACATCTAGATGTGTATAAGAGACAGCCTAAGGACAGACCTGTTTTTGGTCCACAGTTAAGAATTACTAAAGTTGATACAATTTCTTGAATTTTGTTGAACTTGAATAAAATCTACCAATACTATTTACTGTTTCTGAAACTGAAACTGCACAAATTAAATAAGACTATGAGATATAAAAATTGGAACTAGACATGATGCCAAATTTATAAAGCAAAATCAAGATTTTTTTTAAAGGTAATGCAAATTTCCAAACCTATTTAAAAAGATCTCAATACCACTCGTATATCCTCAGATAAACAAAAGAATATTGCAAAAGAAATCTAAAGCATATATTCTTGGTAGTATATTGAACTCTAACTTGGCAAAATGAAGGGTCAAGCATGAACGCTTACAAAAGACCATGTNACACACACACACACACACACATATATTTCTACTTTAGTCTTATTAATATTCTATTGCATGACGGCACTCTATTTATTTCATCAGTACCCTCTTGATGAAGACAAGATATTTTAAGATTATTGCCCTTAAAATTTATGTGTCCTAGATGCAGAAGTTTTAATTATTTTTCTTTATTTTATGGTAAGAAATAATTGTTGGTTCTTTGAAAACTTTCTTCATGCTTATTTATTTATTTGTTGGTGTGTTTCCTTTTCACTTCAAAGTGTATTTTTCCCATCATATTTGTGTGTTATTAAGAATTTTTTCTACATACTTTTTTCTATTGATTTCATTATTTGTCCTCTTCATAAATCTTGAATCTCCAAGATAGGGGCAGATTTTTATCACTACTTTTGAATCAAAAGAGTAAAACAGGCAAGGGAGGGGAGTTGCCCTTCATTTTCAACCCCTCTAGAATATCAAAACTGACTCCATGTCCTATGTAGTGTCACAAATTCCTTAGTGATGTTTAAACATGGTCTTTTGTAAGCGTTCATGCTTGACCCTTCATTTTGCCAAGTTAGAGTTCAATATACTACCAAGAATATATGCTTTAGATTTCTTTTGCAATATTCTTTTGTTTATCTGAGGATATACGAGTGGTATTGAGATCTTTTTAAATAGGTTTGGAAATTTGCATTACCTTTAAAAAAAATCTTGATTTTGCTTTATAAATTTGGCATCATGTCTAGTTCCAATTTTTATATCTCATAGTCTTATTTAATTTGTGCAGTTTCAGTTTCAGAAACAGTAAATAGTATTGGTAGATTTTATTCAAGTTCAACAAAATTCAAGAAATTGTATCAACTTTAGTAATTCTTAATTGTGGACCAAAAACAGGTCTGCCCTTAGGTGACCCAAAGTTGTTTCCATTCAGAGAAAAGAACATATGACCAGTTTACAGTTATGAGAATGCTCTTGGGAATTTTGGCCATTCAGAAAATACAGCAGCTGGGAAGCTACTACCCAGCTAGAGGCAACTTTCCCAAACCCTTGTAAGTCAAGGGTCCCAGTTCTCCCCAGTGGGAGAGATTAAACCCTGAGACTTTGAAGTGAGAGCACTGATTTCAAGACCCTAGACTAACAAAGAATTAACCTTATGGAGTATCAAATAGTGAGAACACCCACAAAGGAAAACACTTGACTACAAGACACTGCATCACTCAAACACCAGTAATACCCTGTGCAGGACAACTCTTCTAAACAACAAACAAAGAAAATGAAAACCCAATCATCAGCAGACAGGATTACCATGTCACTCAGCCTTGCCCATCAGAGGAGAAACAAAACAACAGCAACAACAACAACAACAACAACAAAACTTAGCATAAATCTCACTCTATACAAAGCTTACAAAAACCACTGCCTCAACGTAGGGGGGCAGAAGCCAAAAAGAAGAAATAATCCAACCTTGAAGCCTGGGGAAAAGAGACCTCAAACACAATAAGTTTTTTAAAAATAATGAAAAGGCAGAGAAATACAAATGAAGGAACAAGCTAGAAACAGAGATGTCCAAATAATTGAAGAGGAAATAGGCAAATTATCCAAAAAGAATTCAGAATAATGATAGTAAAGATGATCAAAAATCTTGAAAACAGAATGGAGAAAATGCAAGAATCAATTTAAAAGACCTATAAAAATTAAAGAATAAACATACAGAGACAAACAACACAATCACTGAAATTAAAAATATTCTAGGAGAAATCACTGAGCTGGAATATAAAATGATGGAAATAACTTCTGAAGAGCAGAATAAAGTAAAAATAATGAAAATAATTGAGAATTGTCTCAGAGACCTCGGGGCAATAACAAATGCACCAACATTCAAATTATGAGTGTATCAGAAGAAGAAGAGAAAAAGAAGAAGTATGAGAAATTTTTCAAAGAGATTACATTTGAAAATTTCCCCAACATGGAAAAAGAAATAGTCCATCAAGTCCAACTAAACAGAAAATTAACAAGGAAACACAAACTTTAAATGATACAATAGGCAAGTTAGACCTAATTGATATCTATAGGACATTTCACCCCAAAACAATAAATTTCAACTTTTTCTCAAATGCACATGGAACCTTCTCCAGGATAAACCACATCCTGGGCCATAAATCTAGCCTTGGTAAATTCAAAAGATTGAAATCATTCCAAGCATCTTTTCTGACCACAATGCAGTAAGATTAGATCTCAATTACAGGAGAAAAACTATTAAAAATTCCAACATATGGAGGCTGAACAACACACTGCTGAATAACCAACAAATCATAGAAGAAATCAAAATATGCATAGAAACAAAGGAAAATGAAGCACAACAACCTAAAACCTGTGGGACACTGTAAAAAACAGTGCTAAGGGGAAGGTTCATAGCAATACAGATATACCTCAGGAAACAAGAAAAAAGTCAAATAAATAACCTAATTCTACACCTAAAACAACTAGAAAAGGAAGAAATGAAGAACCCCAAGGTTAGTAGAAGGAAAGAAATCTTAAAAATTAGGGCAGAAATAAATGCAAAAGAAACAAAAGAGACCATAGCAAAAATCAACAAAGCCAAAAGCTGGTTCTTTGAGAAGATAAACAAAATTGACAAACCATTAGCCAGATTCATCAAGAAACAAAGGGAGAAAAATCAAATCAATAAAATTAGAAATGAAAATGGAGAGATCACAACAGACAACACAGAAATACAAAGGATCATAAGAGACTACTATCAGCAATTATATGCCAATAAAATGGACAACGTGGAAGAAATGGACAAATTCTTAGAAAAGTACAACTTTCCAAAACTGAACCAGGAAGAAATAGAAAATCTTAACAGACCCATCACAAGCACGGAAATTGAAACTGTAATCAGAAATCTTCCAGCAAACAAAAGCCCAGGTCCAGACGGCTTCACAGCTGAATTCTACCAAAAATTTCGAGAAGAGCTAACACCTATCCTACTGAGACTCTTCCAGAAAATTGCAGAGGAAGGTAAACTTCCAAACTCATTCTATGAGGCCACCATCACCTTAATACCAAAAGCTGACAAAGATGCCACACACACACACACACACACACACACACACACACACACACACACACACAAAAGAAAACTACAGGCCAATATCACTGATGAACATAGATGCAAAAATCCATAACAAAATTATAGCAATCAGAATCCAACAACACATTAAAAAGATCATACATCATGACCAATTGGGCTTTATCCCAGGGATGCAAGGATTCTTCAATATCCACAAATCAATCAGTGTAATACCCCACATTAACCAATTGAAAAATAAAAGCCATACGATTATTTCAGTAGATGTAGAGAAGGCCTTTGGCAAAATTCAACATCCATTTATGATAAAAACCCTCCAGAAAGCAGGAATAGAAGGAACATACCTCAGCATAATAAAAGCTATATATGACAAACCCACAGCAAACATTGTCCTCAATGGTGAAAAAATGAAAGCATTTCCCCTAAAGTGAGGAACAAGACAAGGGTGCCCACTCTCACCACTACTATTCAACCTAGTTTTAGAAATTTTGATCACAGCAATCAGAGCAGAAAAAGAAATAAAATAAATCCAAATTGGAAAAGAAGTAAATCTCTCACCGTTTGCAGATGACATGACTCTCTACATAGAAAACCCTAAAGACTCCACCAGAAAATTACTGGAGCTAATCAATGAATATAGTAGAGTTGCAGGATGTATTTTGTTTTTAACACAGTTGGCATTTGGGGAAATACTGGTTGAACTTAGGTTCTTAAAATGGAGAAGATATAGAAAGTTCAAATATATCGTTAGAACATTTAAGAGATTGGAATTAAATAAAAGTTAAAAACTTTTAATTTGTAAAGATTTTAAATTGCTGGCAGCGTTTGATGGCCCTAATGTAACATAAAGACCTTGGCCAGATGGAAAATTTTTATATTTATATTTCTGCTGTAGATCTTGATTACACACATGTTCTAAGTGTCAGAGCCTTAAAATGATGCTGAATTCTGACCTCCTTCATGGACATAGGACACATTTCACAGTCTGTGCTTGTGTATCAGCACAATGCGTTTAACAACTTTAGATAAAAAATGGGCACATAAGAGCACATGAAGATAGCTTTGCATAACTTTCTAAATATTGGTTTTTTAGTGAACAGTGAACAGATAAACTGAATAATGTACTTGAGTCATAAATACTAAAAATACTAGTGGGCTGTAATGAATTATTAGTTTCTTATGTTTTTGAATGATGTGCATGTAATTTAAAATTGACAACTGTCCCATTCTCATCCTTTACTCATCTCAACTACTCTCTTATATATAATGTTTAAGGACACATTCATTTTATCCTGAGAACTAATAAATTTAGATTCATTTACTATGAAACAAACCCAAAACTTTAAAGTTGAAGAAAATAATCATCCATCACTATCTTTGGTAGTAATGTTAAAAAAGGAAAAATAAAATAAAATAAATGGACGTATCCCAGACTGGGGATAGAGGAAAAAATAATGCTTATTAGTCTATTAAATTTAAAAGAAATGCCTCATTTTTGCCACTTAAGAAAGCAGTGCTAGTACTTGAAAACCACTCCCATGTTCATTGGGCAAGATAAAACATAATTAAAATTCATGAAAGTTTTGTTGTTTCTACTTCATAATTCTAAATAGACCATTGGTTATTTTGCAGATGAGCTGAAAGCAAGACACATTTATTTCCTCTAAAACTGAATTTAAATTTTCTGAAAGGTTCATAGGATTACTATCAAGGTAAACTTCAAATTTGTCATCTACATGTAATATCTAATACCTCTCCCAGATAACAAGTATGGCGCATAAATATCTATTATACTGTATTTTATCTCCTAATCATTTTACTTAAAAGACATGTCTCTTATAACAATAGTTTGGAGATATTAATCATCTAATAACTTGCATGTGCCAATCTTAGTTTTTCCACAGACAATTTAAAAACTAAGCCTTATATATTTTTATAATTTGACAGTCAATAAGTCATACTGTCAATTTTATCAATGAGGTACCTGTGGCTCAAAGAAGTTAATGGCATACACAGGAAGCACATGGCTGGGTTTTCCAATATAATCAATTTCCTATCTGCTCTACCATTTTTAGCATCCTCAACCATCTCATATGTTTTGAGATGAAACATAATACCCATTGTACTGGTAATTAAATTCTTCACACATTGGTTAAACAGTTTTACAACAGACATTATTTTTATTTCTGTACCTATTCCCTGATGTCCTTGAACATGAGGAAATGAACTGAGTGGGGGGACTCGTGCTTGTTCTCCAATGTAGGAAAAAAGGAGCCGAAATAGAGATCAAGGTCAGGTTGAAAACTTGATGCTAACCCTCCACCAACAGAGAGCATCATGACTCACAGAAGGCACAAGGGCTCGGGTTAATCTGCTCCTGGATTTGCTGTGTGGCTGTCGCTGTCATTGTACATATCTGATAGGTGATTTCACTAATAAATAACTGCTAATCACAGTGATTCTCAAACTTGACTTCATATTAAATCACTGAGGAAATTTTAAACCAAACAGAGGCCTTAGTCCCCTTCTGCATTAGTTGTGATTTAACAGATTTGGGTTAGGGCTGGAATATTAATATGAAAAGCTCAGGTCTACACTACTACATTTTATCAATTATTTACTAGAAATCCCAGATTCAGTTGACATTTGGTACTTATAAATCTCGTACTTTTTTTTTTTTTTTTTAAGATTCATTTTTATTTTAAATTGGTTGATACCTGACAGCCTTTCAGATGATCTGGGTTAATTTGGGGATATATTGGGGCTCAGGAAGAAGTTACAGGCAAAAGCTGGGGAAAGCCCTCATGTTTTATACTGTTTTATATACCTTTTACTTTCTATATATCTTTTGCTTTTTATATATCTTTCAGTATTATAAACAGCATGATCTTCTCTACTGGCTCAAGGTATAAATATCATCCCCTCTATATG
>SJYT01066198.1:0-13861 GCA_006410635.1 Cephalophus harveyi
TTTTTTTTTTTTGAAAAGTGATAATAGGTTATAAAAATAAAAATTAGAGAAATAGAGGACTTAACAATTTAAGAAAGTTAAAAAAAAGAAAGAAAGAAAGAAAAAACATTCACGCAAGAATGTGAAAAAAAAAAAAAAAAAGAATGCTTGTAAAAATAGTAAAGATATATCTGGCCCTTTCCCTGGTGTTGTGGGCAGTGTGGGGTCACTTCCAAGGCAGTTCCCTCTGCTTAATTTCTTCTGTTTGCTGGTCTCTTCAGTGTCTGATTTCCATCTTGACTCAGGGAGGGAGGTGGTGGACACTTTTTTTTTTTTTTTTTTAGGCTCCCTTGTTCAGTAGCGCTGTGGAGAGGGAGGGATACTGCAAACAAATATTACTGGCGTGTGCTTGCAGTGTCTCATCTGCACCTGTCTTTCCTCTGGTCACGGCGCACACCGCTCAGGCTCTAAGTTGCTCTGCTGGGGAGCCGTCAGAAGCCGGTCCCAGGCTTCACGCACCTCTCCGGTCTACGCCGCTCAGGCTCGGTGCTCAGGTAGTCTTCAGAGGTGCATATTTGATTGGGCCCGCATTTTGTGCCCTTCCCAGGTCCGAGTAGCTCAGGACTTTGGTGAGCACAATTGCTGCGACTGGTCGCCTTTCCCTGCTGCTCAGTTTTCTGGGTGTACCGCTGGCGTTCTTCTCAGGTGGGTGATGACTGTCCAGAAGCCCCAGAGGTCTTAGTTAGCAAAGAAGCCTGCTCGCATTTTGGTAGGTTCATATTTGATTGGGCCTGCATTTTGTGCCCTTCCCAGGTCCAAGTAGCTCAGGAGTTTGGCGAGCGCAATTGCTGTGACTGGTCGCCTTTCCCTGCTGCTCAGTTTTCTGGGTGTACCGCTGGCATTCCTTCTCAGGTGGATGATGACCATCTAGAAGCCCCAGAGGTCTTAGTTAGCAAAGAAGCCTGCTCGCATTTTGGTAGGGAATGACTCTCTTGGGCTGCGATTGCCCCCTTCCAGCCCTTAAGGCTCTGGCTGCCTGTCATCATAGGGGGGATGGTCTGCAGCCGGCTATTTCCGTTCCATCCTTTGTTCTTTGTGCAGTCCTGGCAGTGTCTTATGTTTGAGCGTTCTGCGTGGTAGCTATTCCACAATCTGGATTGCTAGCCCAGGTTAGTTCGCTCTGGTCACGCGTGGGCCCTCTGGTCACACGCACGGGACAGGCGTTCCAGCCTGAGTCTTTGCAGCCCGCACCTCCTGTGGCCCGGTTCTTAAAAAGCACTGCAGTCCACGCTTCCCGCCTCTCCCTGCCCAGCCCCCACTTGATCCGCGTGGTAGCTATCCCACAGTCTGGATTGCTAGCCCAAGTTAGTTCGCTCTGGTCACGCGCAGGCCCTCTGGTCACACGCACGGGGCAGGCGTTCCAGCCTGAGTCTTTGCAGCCTGCACCTCCTGCGGCCCGGTTCTTAAAAAGCACTGCAGTCCGCGCTTCCCGCCTCTCCCTGCCCAGCCCCCACTTGTTAGTGGCGGATGCAGGCGTTTGCGCTGGTTTTCCACTGGGGGAGTTACTGTTGGGCTCGTAATCTGTTGGTTTTAGTTATTTATTTTTCCTTCCTGTATGTTGCCCTCTGTGCTTCCAAGGCTTGCCCCAGACTCGGCAGCGAGAATGTTTCCTGGTGTTTGGAAACCTCTCTTCCTACAAGTCTCTTCCCAGGACGGGATTCCCTTCCTGGGATGGAGCTCCCTCCCTACCTCCTTTGTCTCTTTTTTCGTCTTTTATATTTTTTCCTACCTGTTTTTGAAGCTAATAATCTGCTTTTCTGGGTGTCTGATGTCCTCTGCCAGCATTCAGAAGTTGTTTTGTGGAATTTACTCAGCGTTGAAATGTTCTTTTGATGAATTTGTGAGGGAGAAAGTGGTCTCCCCGTCCTATTCCTCTGCCATCTTGGGACCGCCCCCCCCAAAAAAAAAAAATTTTTTTTAAGTAATACCTTGGTGAAAGGAATTGATTTTCTTATTTCATTTCTATAACTTACATTGTGACATTTGTAAAATCATTAAACTTCTCTAAATCTTACTTTCCACTATCCCTCAGATAAGAAATTTTTAATACAGCAGCTTCTAATGTCCCTTCAAACTTTAATTTTTCATTGGTTTATGTGTCTTTGATAGCTGCTGCAGGATGTCACCTTGGGATAACAGCCAAGTGTGTAAAGGCAAATGATTCATTTTCCTTTTCAGGGAAATGTCAGTATCTCCTTAGGATTTTCTTGTCCTGGTCAATGGCATCATCATTCTCCCAGGAACTGACTCTTCCAGACCAAATTTTGCTTTTCTTTGGGTTCACTGGCCCATTATTTCCGTATGTCCCCCCAAGGATAAGAATCTAGCATCAGCATGTTCCTGTTACTACAGAGGAGCTTCTCCGTGGATCCATGAAAGAGGATCATTGAGCACTATTTCCTTCGTAACAGAGGCCAGTCCATAGAGCATCACCTGTTTCTAGTCCCCAGGTCTCTCGAGAGGTACTCTAGGTGCACTTCATCCTATATCTGTTGCTGCACATCCGTAACCTCCCACCTGTGCTCTTTTGTTGCTCCCCAATCAGGGGATGTTGAGGACCATGTGAAGTTCACCCATGCACACTTTTTCATCCTTCCAGACTCTGAGGCAGGCAGGAGGTGCTCTCTAACCCTGAGCCCCTGAAACCCAACTCAGGGTCCTAAGGTCAGGCTTCCCCAAAAGCTGCAGAGGGCAGGGGAATCAATGCCTTGTAGGGAATGAACTTGGACCAGTAAGAAAAGGGAGAGAGAATGTGATTGGCAGATAAAATCGACTTGCTTCCTCCATCCCTTCATCAGATCCCTGAAGTCAAAGCGATGCCACATAGCCTTCCCAGAAACATCCCGTGTGTCTGAGCAACCATTTGTGCTTACTTAAAGCTGTGGTCACCTGGATTTTCTTCCTCCTTTCTTCCCTCCTATTTTTCCTCATTTTTCCTTTTCTGAGAATTCATGCCCCCCAAAAAGAGTCACCATAGAAGTTCTGCCTCAGGCTTCTACTTTCTAGGAAAACCAGGTTGAGACAGGTACTGGATAAGTCTCCATCCCTATCTCAGCTCTGAGCCAGCCAGTCAATTATTCACACATAAAATTAGCCATCACACTTGTATTTCCCCTCTGGTCTCTTATTCCCCAAATTCTGTCCACACTATAGCTAATTTAATCTTCTTAAAGACCCTATCTCCATTTTTCTGATACTTTAGCAACTCCTCTTTATTTTTAGTATAATACTGAAATACCTTTACTTAGGATAGAACATTATTCATTTTACACTACATATTGTCACCCTGCTTATTTAATTTATATGCAGAGTACATTATGGGAAATGCCAGGCTGGATGAAGCACAAGCTGGAATCAAGACTGCCGGGAGAAATATCAATAACCTCAAATATGCAGATGACACCACTCTAATGGCAGCGAGTAAAGAGGAACTAAAGAGCCTCTTGATGAAAGTGAAAGAGAGTGAAAAAGCTGGCTTAAAACTCAACATTCAAAAAACTAAGATCATGGCATCCAGTCCCATCACTTCATGGCAAGTAGATGGGGAAACAATGAAAACAGTGACAGGCTTTATTTTCTTGGGCTCCAAAATCACTGCAGATGGTGACTGCAGCCATGAAACTAAAAGACGCTTGCTCCTTGGAAGAAAAACTATGACCAACCTAGACAGCATATTAAAAAGCAGGACATCATTTTGCCAACAAAGATACTCATAGTCCAAGCGATGGGTTTTTCCAGTAGTCATGTTGGATGTGAGAGTTGGACCATAAAGAAAGCTGAGCACTGAAAATTGATGCTTTTGAACTGTGGTGTTGGAGAAGACTCTTGAGAGTCCCTTGGACTGCAAGGAGATCCAACTAAAGGAAATGGAGACGGTAACAGGTAGGAAGGCTAGAGGTCCCCAAGCGGCAGGAGGAAATAAACTGCAAGTGGCAGATGTGTTGTTGTTGTTTCCCCTCCTCTACACAAAATTAAAAGAGGCTTTTACTTCTGTGTTGACAACACCTAGTTCTGCCTTGAGCTAATGAATGTATTTTTCTTAAGTTATATTAATGAAGCTATGTATTTGCTTTGGAATTTGCCTTTCTTCAAAATGGTTCCACCTAAAACTAACTTTTTTCTTTTCTCAAACCTTGGGATGATTATGGCTCAACAAACCAGCATCCTTGTCAACTGTTTCATGGCCAGGGGATGACACACCTCATGCCATCCTATACCAAAAATGCATATTGTGGGAGAGGAGCCTGGTGAAACTTCCCCAGCCTTGAGCTGTCTCTCTTATCTGATTAATAGCTAACAGACATAAAACACCTTGCTAAAAAACTAGCAAAGGGACATTCTTTCTGTCCCCTTCTAATGTCTATGTCAGAAGCTTTCCCTATCTCTGTTATACTTTAATAAAACTTTGCTACACAAAAAGCTCTAACTTCATCTCTGACCCCAGATTGAAACCCTGTCCTCCAGAGGTCACAATCCAGGCATAACACATGACTGTCAGCAGCAACCTTTCAAAGGTCACAATCCAGGCATAATACATGACTCTCAGCAGCAACCTTTCAAAATCAACCCTGAATATTCATTGCAAGGACTGATGCTGAAGCTGAAACTCCAATACTTTGGCCACCTGATGTGAAGATCCAACTCATTAGAAAAAGACCCTGATGCTGGGAAAAATTGGAAGCAGGAGGAGAAGGGGACAACAGAGGATGAGATGGTTGGATGGCATCATCAACTCAATGGACATGAGTTTGAGCAAGCTCCGGGAGATAGTGAAGGACAGGGAAGCCTGGTGTGCTGCAGTCCATGGGGTCACAAAAAGTCAGACACAACTGAGTGACTAAACAACATCCCCACCATCATTTCTGTTTGATTTCTCTCTAGAGATACTCACTGAATATTCATTTTTAGCTCATAAACCATCTACCCTTCTACATCATTGTACATATCAATCTTTCTCCTGGATGTTCCTTCCCACTGTCTGTTTTGTTTAACCTCACACAGAATGTAAACTTCTTAAGGACAGAGGCTGCATCTATCCTGTGCCCCTTTACACAGCACTAAATATCCTTAGTTTGATAATTACCTTCTGCCTTGAAACCTTGTGTGGACCCAAACCATAGGGAAATAAGGCATGGGAAAATGTAACCTGGCACAGCATTGATTTCTTTACTCCAGGATGGAGTGGACCCTGGAATGCCAATGTGGATCATTATAACCCACAACACTGCAAAAAGTACTCATCTGACTTGGTGGATTTCTCAGTTTTTGTGAGCTGAAAATCAGCAACCTCTCTGGAGGAACTAAGAAGGCATAAGTGAGCCTCAATCACTCATGTCTGCTCACATTTATTCTTAGCCTCATGTCCAATCCTTACCTTGCTTCTTTGCTAATATGGAGAAGTTTGAAGTAAAGGCAACTAAACTATGTCTAAGTAGTCAGTATTACCTGTCTTCAAACCCAGAGCAAACTATGTGGTCTGCATTATGTCCAATAAATAACCAATAAATATTTGAAACAAAAATGAAGAGAGGTAAAGTGAATGAATGAGCCCCTATCTTTTCTAAAGGGCTTCTCCGATGGCCCAGATAATAAAGAATCTGCCTGCAGTGCAAGAGATCAGGTTCAATCCCTGGGTTGGGAAGATCCCCTGGAAAAGGAAATGGCTACCCACTCCATTATTCTTGCCTGGAGAATCCCATGGACAGAGGATCCCAGTGGGCACCATTCAGGGGCTCACAAAAAGTTGGACACCACTAAGCGACTAACAAACACACACATCTCCTCTAAAAGAACAGCTTAAATCCTACCTCCTTCATAAAAGCTTTCCCTACTGCCTTTTTACTGTAGACAAAAATGAGCTCTGCTAAAGTTCAGCCTGGTGTGCTGCAATTCATGAGGTCGCAAAGAGTCGGACACGACTGAGCAACTGAACTGAACTGAACTGAAAGTTCTCTACAAGGTCTGTGTGTTACCCTTATTGGCCCTTGACAATTTGCTTCCTTGTATTTGAAATAATTCCTAGGGGAATATATTTGGCCTATACAACCATACAACAAGCTCTGTGAAGACAAATCCATGTTTTATATCTCTTTGGTTGCTCACAATTAATACAACGTTTGCACAAATTAAATACTCAAAGGCCTTGCTCCCTTTTCCTTTCTTTGTTCCTTCTTTCTTTTAAAAACAATGCCAGTGTTCAGTTCAGTTCAATCGCTCAGTCGTGTCCAACTCTTTGCGACCCCATGAATCGCAGCACGCCAGGCCTCCCTGTTCATCACCATCTCTCGGAGTTCACTCAGACTCACATCCATCGAGTCAGTGATGCCATCCAGCCATCTCATCCTCGGTCGTCCCCTTCTCCTCCTGCCCTCAATCCCTCCCAGCATCAGAGTCTTTTCCAATGAGTCAACTCTTCGCATGAGGTGGCCAAAGTACTGGAATTTCAGCTTTAGCATCATTCCTTCCAAAGAAATCCCAGGGTTGATCTCCTTCAGAATGGACTGGTTGGATCTCCTTGGAGTCCAAGGGACTCTCAAGAGTCTTCTCCAACACCACACTTCAAAAGCATCAATTCTTCGGCGATCAGCCTTCTTCACAGTCCAACTCTCACATCCATACATGACCACAGGAAAAACCATAGCCTTGACTAGACGGACCTTAGTCGGCAAAGTAATGNACACTTCAAAAGCATCAATTCTTCTGCGATCAGCCTTCTTCACAGTCCAACTCTAACATCCATACATGACCACAGGAAATGCCAGTGTAGTGGCCCTGAAACTTTAGAATAGGGGAAAGCTGATGCTGACACAGATTTCATTTCTGAACTTCTACAAGTGAGGTAATTTTGGCTACTTCTTCTTCTCAGGCTGTGCAAAACCACGAAGATTTGTAAGCCATTTGGTAAAATAAGGCTGGCGGAATAAGAAGGAATGGTGGGGCAGGGTGGGGAGCAGGATGCTAAGAAATGCCAATTCCTTTCATATCATCCAAGAAGTGATTATTAGCAACTAGAGAGAAATATAAGAAAAACTTAACTATGAGCAAAGAATCATGGATGATTTTAATTCTTCATTAAATTTTTAAAATAAATTTATTTTAATCAGAGGCTAATTACTTTAAAATATTGTATTGGTTTTGCCATACATTGACATGAATCTGCCACAGGTATACATGTGTTCCCCATCCTGAAGCCCCCACCCAACTCCCTCCCCATACCATCCCTCTGGGTCATCCCAGTGCACCAGCCCCGATTATCCAGTATCATGCATTGAACCTGGACTGATGATTCACTTCACATATGATATTATACATGCTTCAATGCCATTCTCCCAAACCATCCCACTCTCTCCCTCTCCCACAGAGTCCAAAAGACTGTTCTATACATCTGTGTCTCTTTTGCTGGCTCACATACAGGGTTATCATTACCATCTTTCTAAATTCCATATATATGTGTTAGTCTACGGTATTGGTGTTTTTCTTTCTGACTTACTTCACTCTTTATAATAGGCTCCAGTTTCATCCACCTCATTAGAACTGATTCAAATGTATTCTTTTTAATGGCTGCATAATACTCCATTGTGTATATGTACCACAGCTTTCTTATCCATTCATCTGCTGATGGACATCTAGGTTGCTTCCATGTCCTGGCTATTATAAACAGTGCTGCAATGAACATTGGGGTACATGTGTCTCTTTCAATTCTGGTTTCCTCGGTGTGTATGCCCAGCAGTGGGATTGCTGGGTCATAAGGCAGTTCTATTTGCAGTTTTTTAAGGAATCTCCACACTGTTCTCCATAGTGGCTGTACTAGTTTGCATTCCCACCAACAGTGTAAGAGGGTTCCCTTTTCTCCACACCCTCTCCAGCATTTATTGCTTGTAGACTTTTGGATCGCAGCCATTCTGACTGGTGTGAAATGGTACCTCATTGTGGTCTTGATTTGCATTTCTCTGATAATGAGTGATGTTGAGCATCTTTTCATGTGTTTGTTAGCCATCCGTATGTCTTCTTTGGAGAAATGTCTGTTTAGTTCTTTGGCCCAATTTTTGATTGTGTCATTTATTTTTCTGGAATTGAGCTGCAGGAGTTGCTTGTATATTTTTGAGATTAATTGTTTGTCAGTTGCTTCATTTGCTATTATTTTCTGCCATTCTGAAGGCTGTCTTTTTACCTTGCTTATAGTTTCCTTTGTTGTGCAGAAGCTTTTAATTTTAATTAGATCCCATTTGTTTATTTTTGCTTTTATTTCCAATATTCTGGGAGGTGGGTCATAGAGGATACTGCTGTAATTTATGTCAGAGTGTGTTTTATAATTGTTTTGACAGACTATAATTTAACAAGTATTCCCTTTATCATCAAAAAGACAGCAAATGTTATTTTCAAAAGAAAGAAGTTTTAGATGAGTTTTTACTATGTGTTCAATCATAATAAGCCTTTAGGGCAGAATCTACTCTGCAGATCTAATTGAAAACAATTAAAGAATCAAAGAGTCAGGATTCTTGGCATCTAGTCTCAACATTCCTATGACTGAAGTCAACATCTGGGGCCATGATTCTTTCTTATTTGACAAGAATTGAGTAATCTCATTTCCAGCACCCATATCCAATTCAGTCCTATTGTCTTTCTTTAAAATGATTTGGTGAGGTCCACAATGCATACTGTGACTATATTCTTTGCCCTCAATTCCAATTAGTTCTAAAATACTGGATTTTATTTTGAAAGAAAGAATCTAGGAGAATAATTTAGAAATTCTCTGATCAGGGCCCACATCCGAGAACAATGTGAAATTAACAGTTGTTGTCATTTCTTAGTGTCCTCTTATTTGGAGGAGAGAATTATATTCAATATTACAATAGTATTATGAATGAGCACATGAATGAGTTTTAAATGCATAAATGAGTACATGAATCAGTTTTAACTGCAGTACTGTCTTGGTTAAAAAAAAGAAATTCAGCCTTCTTTGTAGGATACTATTAAAGACCTATGCATTAGCATTACACTATCTAAAGCCTTGTGGCCCTGGGAGCAAATCTGTGACTCATGCTCTGTAATAAACAAATGATACTAATAAAACATCATTTCCTAGGAGTTGTACACCCTGAAGCAACACATGGTCAGAATGAGCTGGAATTAAAAATGAGCAATAAGAATATGGGTTCACAGCTCCCAGAAAAAACAATGACAGAGATGTTCTAACGCAGTTCTTCTTGTGTCTGGATTAATTTTCAAAGACTTATGTCAGACTTGAGGATTTCAAAGTTATGCATGCTCTTCGGTGACTGCATCATGAGTAAGAGTGACTGGAATTGCTCAGGAAAAGTAAATGGAAAGTCGATATTCACAATTCCATCAAAGCTGTATGCAGAATAATGGCTTCCCAAAGATGTCCATATCCTAAATATTAGATCCCATGACTATGTTATATTACAGGGCAAGGGGGGGATTAAGGTTGCAGATGGAATTAAGGTTGCAATTGACTTTGAGATGAGGGGCCATCCTAGATTATCTGGGTTAGCCCAAGGTAATAATTAGGGTCCTTCCAAGTGCAGGAGGGAGTGAGAAGAGTGAGTGTCAGTGCAATGTGATGCGACAATGTGATGTGACTTGTCCGGCCATTGCTGGCTTTGAAGATGGAAGCACCCATGAGCCAGGGAATGCAGGCAGCTCACAACACTGGAAAAGGCAAGAAAATATTCTCTCCTAACCTCCAGAAAGGAACATAGCCCCTCCAACACATCGATTTGGGAACTGTCAAATGTTTATTTGTGATGTTTTAATCCAAAAGTTGGTGGGCATTTGTTAGAACAATAGTAAGAAACTAATATAATCAGCAAATATTTTAAATCCCCAAATCCCTTTCTTTCAATACGTTTCATTTGCTGCTACATAACTGTTGAACTCATGTTATGTATTCATCTACAAACATGGTCACACATGTTGAGAAACAAGGATGTGATTTGTTTTTGTATCCTTAACAACTGATGCTTATCCTGGTTCACAGAAGTCAAATAAATTGGTAGCCTTTTGCTTATCTCATGTGGCAAGAATGTGCCATTAATCAGCTGACAATCATGAATAGTTCCACTTTTATGTGTCTTGAGAATCTGTTCCAGAGGAATCTAGTGTAATAATTTTTCTCAAGCATCACCTAATTTCTCTCTGATTTTTACTCTAATCATAGTGGTTCAGATGGTAAGGAGTCTGCATGCAATTCAGGAGACCCAGGTTCAACCCCTGGCTTGGGAAGATCCCCTGGAGAAGGGAATGGCTACCCACTCCAGTTTTGCTGTGAGAATTCCATGGATCCTGCCAGGCCACAGACCATGAGGTTGCAGAGAGTCAGACACAACTGAGAAACTAACCTTTCACTTTCATAGAACGGTAGAGCTAAACATGTTAAACTGCATCCACTGCCCTCAATTTAGATTAGGGCACTGAGACAGATTGGTAAATTGTTCTACTTATTATTGGTTCTACGTAGTATTAGTTCATGAATCAGACTTCTTTCCAAAAAAGATGCTGATTCTATGCACTCAAAATTGTCTCGACTGGCAAGTGAGAGAACACTAAGAATATTTCAGGTCCAGACAGCCGCTATCAAAATGACTTATTGAATATTCATAAAATCACAACTTTTTCATCAAAAAGGAGAAGCCTAATTGGGGTAGGGGAGAAATCTTATAAATGTGACATGCCAAAGTGCTGCTTGTCTGGAGTAAGTATTTACATGAAGAAAGAGGAGTAAGAAGACATTATAAATAATCTGGTTATTACATAACAGATCATCTCCAAGTGATTTGGTTTAAAATATTTACTTTCAAAGCTAAGATATTGTGCCACTTTTTCTGATTCCATCTTCAAGCTGTAGGAAACAGAAATTATCTTCAAATACCTGTCTTTTCACCAGGAAATTATTTGAAAGAGTGGGCTATCTAAACTTACCATCAAAATATGCCTTCAAGATGAAGTGTGTTCTGTCTCTGTAAACCTCAAATTCAGTTCTCATATATCAGGTATTTGTGGTCACTGTCAAATTCATTTTTCTGTTCCTGGGTTGAGTCAGGAAGAACAAAATAGATTCACTAGACATTTCTTGAGTTCAAAGATTGTTTTCTAAACAATAAAATAAAAGTTTGCAGCTGGTCTTGGAATGTTGTCATCCACTTGAAATGTGTACACATTTTCCTCCTTCATTCCTCTCTCATCTTAGATGCTTTCAATCTCTTCTATTTTCACCCTTCTCCCTTTTTTATTACTAACCAAGTATGAAGAAGGTTGAGCTGACAATTGCTGTGTCTTTAATAGTCATCAAATACCAAAAACCAATTTGACCCTGAAATAAACTGACATGGAAGATGGGAGTTTGGGAAATTGTGTGTGTGTGTGTATTTAAGATGGATGGAGGAAGATTGTTTGGGGTTTTGTTTTTTAAAAAATGCTCAGAGACTTTTTCTATTCTTTCACATCCTCACCATCAGAATGTTCTCATCTTCTATAGCGAGAATTAGTTATCTTATATAACTTATTTTATTAGTGGTTTGTTTTTTTTTTTTTTTTTGCTGCTCCATGTGTCATGTGGGATCTCAGTTGCCCAACCAGGGATCCAACCCTCATCTCCTGCACTGGAAGCATGGAATCTTAACCACTGGATTGCCAAGGAAGGCCCAGTATTTTTGCACTTTCATATAATAATTAACTAATGCCTAATACTGATGGGTTGCTTTTAAATGAAGTGGAAAATATTTCAGTGCAATGTTTTATTTACATCTTTTCATCACAATAGTTTGATTATCCTAAAAGCAAAATGAATTCCACAAAATTTCAGATAGATCACAAATATGTAACATAAATAAAAATCTAGGTTAAAATAAAAGAATCATGCTTTGGAATCATTCTTTCAAAGTCAGGCAGCCATCAAGGTCATCCAGTCAAGTTGTACTGGATTGTAATTTTAAAAACCAGTACCCAGTTTTTAATGAGGAGCTAAAGCTACAAAATTAGTTGGAAGCAGAAATGGAACTGAAGTCTCTCCCTCTCACTCTCAAGTTGATGGAATGTTAATCACAGAATATTGATCATAGTCTTTGTTGCTGAAAGAAAAAAAAAAGCAAGAACCCATAGATTCACAAAGCACTAGGTATAACAAGACAAATTTCCAGTCCTCCAGAATGTTAACACCAGAGGAACAGCAGGCATCTTAGCTCCAGCACAATCTTTCTCAACTTTGGACGTTCCCATCTCCAGTGAAATTCCTTAGATAGTCTTAAAGGCATGCAATTTCCACCCTCCCTCATGGAAATAAGCTGCAAAAAAATTATAGCCTACCGAGCTTCTGCTGCTGCTGCTAAGTCGCTTCAGTCATGTCTGACCCTGTGCGACCCCATAAACAGCAGCCCACCAGGCTCCTCTGTCTGTGGGATTCTCCAGGCAAGAACACTGGAGTGGGTTGCCATTGCCTTCTCCAAACCCGGTTTCTAAACATTTCCAACTATGACCCATCTATGGCTTAGATGGTAAGGAATCAGGAGACCCAGGTTTGAACCTGGGTCTGCAATTCAGGAGACCCAGGTTTGAACCCTGAGTTAAGTAGATAGCCTGGAAAAGGGAATGGTAATCCATTCCAGTATTCTTGCCTGGAGAATTCCATGGACAGAGTCATCTGGAGGGCTACAGTCCATGGGATCACAAAGAGCCCAGCATGACTGAGCAACTAACACACACACACACACACACATTTGAAGAATATAAAAAATGAAAGAAATCAGGGCCAAATAGGAAGCAAGCTACAGTCCAGGGGGTCACAAAGATTCAGACACAACTGAAGACAAGCACAACAGCAACAGGAAGTCCACAGAGCAGGCAGCATATTCATGATGACTTGGTGCATTTCCCTGCACAAAAGGGGCTTCTTAATTCTTCAGTCTGTCTACATACAAGTAATAACAGATGAGACTGCTTTGGGGGAACTCTCCCTGACTTTCTTATTTCAAATATAGACAACATTATAGATGGTTACTCAAGCTATGCTCCTGTCTATATAGACACCAGAAGGAAGATGATTTATATGCATTTTATACAGATGGAATGCAAAAGTAGGAAGTCAAAAAACACCTGGAGTAACAGAAAAATTTGTCCTTGAAGTACAGAATGAAGCAGCACAAAAGGCTAGTAGAGTTTTACCAAGAGAGCGCACTGGTCATAGCGAACACCCTCTTCCAACAATAACTCTACACATGGACATCACCAGATGGCCAATACCTAAATAAAATTGATTATATTCTTTGCAGCCAAAAATGGAGAAGTTCTATACAGTTAGCAAAAACAAGACCAGGAGCTGACTGTGGCTCAGATCATGAATTCCTTATTGCCAAATTCAGACTTAAATTGAAGAAAGTAGGGAAAACCACTAGACCATTCAGTTCAGTTCAGTTGCTCAGTCATGTCCAACTCTTTGCAACTCCATGATTCACAGCACACCAGGCCTCCCTGTCCATCATCAACTCCTGGAGTTCACTCAAACTCAAATCCATCAAGTTGGTGATGCCATCTAGCCATCTCATCCTCCATCATCCCCTTTTCATCCTGCCCCTAAACCCTCCCAGCATCAGAGTGTTTTCCAATGAGTCAACACTTCACATGAGGTGGCCAAAGTACTGGAGTGTCAGCTTTAGCATTATTCCTTCCAAAGAAATCCCAGGGCTGATCTCCTTCAGAATGGACTGGTTGGATCTCCTTGCAGTCCAAGGGACTCTCAAGAGTCTTCTCCAACACCACAGTTCAAAAGCATCAATTCTTCAGCACTCAGCTTTCTTTATAGTCCAAC
>SJYT01066198.1:13869-65484 GCA_006410635.1 Cephalophus harveyi
TAGCATCATTCCTTCCAAAGAAATCCCAGGGCTGATCTCCTTCAGAATGGACTGGTTGGATCTCCTTGCAGTCCAAGGGACTCTCAAGAGTCTTCTCCAACACCACAGTTCAAAAGCATCAATTCTTCAGCACTCAGCTTTCTTCACAGTCCAACTCTCACATCCATACATGACCACTGGAAAAACCATAGCCTTGACTAGACAGACCTTTGTTGGCATTCAGGTATGACCTAAATCAAATCCCTTGTGATTATACAGTGGAAGTGAGAAATAGATTTATGGGACTACATCTGATAGACAGAGTGCCTGATGAATTATGGATGGAGGTTCCTTGACATTGCACAGAGACAGGGAGCAAGACCAAAAAAATGCAAAAAAGCAAAATGGCTGTCTGAGGAGGCCTTACAAATAGCTGTGAAAAGAAGAGAAGCAAAAAGCAAAGGAGAAAAGGAAAGATATAAGCATCTGAATGCAGAGTTCCAAAGAATAGCAAGAAGAGATAAGAAAGTCTTCTTCAGCAATCAAGGCAAAAAAAAATAGAGGAAAACAATAGAATGGGAAGGACTAGAGATCTCTTCAAGAAAATTAGAGATACCAAGGGAACATTTCATGCAAAGATAGGCTCGATAAAGGACAGAAATGCTCTGGACCTAACAGAAGCAGAAGATATTAAGAAGAGGTGGCAAGAATACACAAAAGAACTATACAAAAAAGATCTACACGAAGCAGATAATCACGATGGTGTGATCAATCACCTAGTGCCAGACATCCGAGACAGTGAAGTCAAATGGGCCTTAGGAATCATCACTGCAATTCCAGTCGAGCTACTTCAAATCCTAAAAGATGATGCTGTGAAGGTGCTACACTCAATATGTCAGCTCAAACTACTGTACAATTGCACTCATCTCACATGCTAGTAAAGTAATACTCCTGTCTAAAATTCTCCAAGCCAGGCTTCAGCAATATGTGAACTGTGAACTTCTAGATGTTCAAGTTGGTTTTAGAAAAAGCAGAGGAACCAGAGATCAAATTGCCAACATCTGCTGGATCATTGATAAAGCAAGAGAGTCCCAGAAAAATATCTATTTCTGTTTTATTGACTATGCCAAAGACTTGGACTGTGCAGATCACAATAAACTGTGAAAAATTCTGAAAAAGATGGGAATACCAGACTACCTGACTTGCCTCTTGAGAAACCTGTATGCAGGTCAGGAAGCAACAGTTAGAACTGGACATGGAACAGACTGGTTTCAAATAGGAAAAGGAGTACATCAAGGCTGTATGGTGTCACCCTGCTCATTTAACTTATATGCAGAGTACATCATGAGAAACTCTGGGCTGGAAGAAGCACAAGCTGGAATCAAGATTGCCGGGAGAAATATCAATAACCTCAGATATGCAGATGACAGCACCCTTATGGCAGAAAGTGAAGAGGAGCTAAAAAGCCTCTTGATGAAAGTGAAAGAGGACAGTGAAAAAGTTGGCTTAAAGCTCAACATTCAGAAAATGAAGATCATGGCATCTGGTCCCATCACTTCATGGCAAATAGATGGGGAAACTGTGGAAACAGTGGCTGACTTTATTTTGGGGGGCTCCAAAATCACTGCAGATGGGTGATTGCAGCTGTGAAATTTAAAGATGCTTACTCCTTGGAAGGAAAGCTATGACCAACCTGGACAGTATTTTTAAAAGCAGAAACATTACATCAACAAATGTCCATCTAGTCAAGGGTATGGTTTTTCCAGTGGTCATGTATGGATGTGAGACTTGGACTATAAAGAAAGCTGACCACCAAAGAATCGATGCTTTTGAACTGTGTCGTTGGAGAAGACTCTTGAGAGTCCCTTGGACTGCAAGGAGATCCAACCAGTCCATCCTAAAGGAGATCAGTCCTGGGTGTTCACTGGTAGGACTGATGTTGAAGCTGAAACTCCAATACTTTGGCCACCTGATGCAAAGAGCTGACTCATTTGAAAAAGACCCTGATGCTGGGAAAGATTGAGGGCAGGAGCAGAAGGGACGACAGAGGATGAGATGGTTGGATGGTATCACCGACACAATGGACATGTGTTTGGGTAAACTCCAGGAATTGGCAATGGACAGGGAGGCTTGGCATGCTGTGGTTCATGGGGTCGCAAAGAGTAGGACATGACTGAGCAACTGAACTGAACTATACAGATGGAAAGACAAGAAGTAACCATGTGCTCTGACCCATGGTGACCCCTGGCCCCAGATTCTCTCTGACAATGGCATCCAATAGGGCACATCTTGGTTTTTTTTCTGTAAAGAGCCAGATAGTAAGTATTCTAAGGTTTGTGGGCTACATAGTCTCTATCTAAACTGCTTACCTCTGTCCATGTATTACAAGAGCAGCCCTAGACAGTAAGTGATTGAAGGAGTGAAGCTGTGCGCTAATAAAACTTGATTTATAGACTTGAATTCAAATACTTTTCAAGTGTCATATGATATCCTTCTTCTTTTGATTTGACAATTTAAAAATATAAAAACATAAATACACCTGGTTTACTTTAACTGTTTTTTCTTATAGTCTGTTATGCACTGTGGTTTCAGATGTGTAGTAATTTGTACAATGGTTTATTTCCAAATATGCCTTAAGCAGAACAAATGATTTTTTCTATATAATTCCTTGCCTTAATAACTTTTATTTTGTATATTTGTAAACTACAAAGTAAAAAAATAAACATTTTGTGAAGTTTGTATTTTACATACTCAAGGTGAGAAGTAAGTTTTAAATAAGCCTATAATATTTTATCTAAAAAAAGTGCATATATATATATATATATATAAACAATTCTTAGCTCCAAGGCCATTCAAAAACAGGCAGCAATTAGATTTGACCCACAGGCCATGGCTTGCCAACCTCAGCATAAAGGGACATTCTGTAATTTGTATTGGGTAATTATTTTCTGTGTTGTAATCCAAATATCTCTATCTGGAACTTCAACAATTCCTCCCCATCTGGAACCTGTCTGTGCTTTGAGCATTAATATCTTTATTTTCTGGGGTGATATATAATCAAAATCAAGAAACAGCTCCCAAGGCCTGGATATCTGAGATTTGGTAGAGAAATCCCACTCTCACTTTGGAGGTTAGTGATGTACTGTGACAATTACACTTTTGTATAATAGCTGGTTTGTTCAGAGAAGGTGTTCTGAAGAATCATCCTGGGGCAGGAAAGTGGTGTGTATCATTTGGCTCCCAGAGACCCTTCCCCATCTAAACACCCATTTGGAACCAATGCTTTAGTAAATTCTAATCATATATACTGTATGGAAGAATATTAATGTGGATATACCAATGCTAAAGTTTAATAGATCATGTACAGGGACTTCCTTGGTAGTCCAGTGGTTTGAACTCTGTGCTCTCACTGCCGAGGACACAGGTTCAATCCCTGATTGGGGAGCTAATATCCCACAAGAATACAAGCGGTTGGAGCATAGAAGATTTGTAGGGCAGTGATATTGGTGATTTCATTTGTCTAAACTCATAGACAGCATAACACCAAGAATGGACTTTAATGTAAACTATGGGCTTTGGGTGATTATTTTTTGTCAGTGTGGTTCATCAGCCGTAACAAATGGAGGAGGCTATACATGTGTGTAGGTAGTGGATATATGGGAAATCTCTGCACCACTTGTTCAGTTATGCTGTGAATCTAACACTGTTCCTAAAACAAAAGTCTTTAAAAAAAAAAAAAAGGTATGTTAACTTAGAAATCAAAAGTACAAATTAAAACTATTGTATCATTTCACATTCATTACAATGAGTGAGTGAAAGTTGTCCAGTCGTGTCCTACTCTTTGCGATGGCATAGATGGTAGCCTGCCAGTCTCATTTGTCCATGAAATTCTTCAGACAAGAATACTAGAGTGGGTCACCATTCCCTTCTCCAGGGGATCTTCTTGATCCAGGGATCGAACCTGGGTTTCCTGCATTGCAGGAAGATTCTTTGCTGTTGAAGAATGTCAAATGTTAAAAAGAATCCAAAGATGCCACATACTACCAAAGAAAGCTTCTATTGGCAGTAGGTGTGATGGTGAGGAATTGGAAACAAGGAGTTAGAACTATGTCCATTGATAGATGAATGGATGCATATATTTTATTTTGGTGAATGTGATCCCATTCAACAGTAAAGCAAATGATCTAGTCCTACAAGTATTAGTATGGTTGATTCTCACAAACATAATACCATTTTTCTGCAGTACAGTTGTATTGCTATAAATGTGCAAAATTGTTATGTATTTTCAATGGCACCCCACTCCAGTACTCTTGCCTGGAAAATCCCATAGATGGAGGAGCCTGGTGGGCTGCAGTCCATGGGGTCGCTAAGAGTCAGATACGACTGAGCGACTTCAAGTTCACTTTTCACTTTCATGCATTGGAGAAGGAAATGGCAACCCACTCCGGTGTTCTTGCCTGGAGAATTCCAGGGCTGGGGGAGCCTGGTGGGCTGCCGTCTATGGGGTTGCACAGAGTCGGACACAACTGAAATGACTTAGCAGCAGCAATACTTATATATTTCCCAATGCAGATGGAGAAGAAACACAGCCACAACAGTGATAAGTATTGTTTCCTTAAGTTGGATGATCTGGATGTGAATATTTACTATATTATTTTGTATATATGCTTGGAATATTTCAGTTCATATTATTAATTTTCTCTACATTAAATATAGAAACTGAAACATATATATTTGTGTATTTTTCATAATGTATCTTTAAATTAATGAAAATTGTAAATGTCAACATTTTGACTTGCCTTAAAAATCATTACTGTAGTTTTAAACCGGAGAAGATTTTTGGCAACAGAAGCTGGCTAAAACCTCTTTTGCATTTAAATTAGACTGCTCATTTTCTCTATTTTTCTGACTTGTAATCAGAGTCAAATCTGGACACGTGCATCTTAGTTCTCCACTGTCCACTTATAATTGCTGGTGAACCACTTCTAGGGTGTTAAATGCTCATGGCATAGTGGGCTGACTTTCTAAATTGTTTCCTCCAACTGATTCTCTAAGAGTCAAGGACACATAGCCAGAAAATGAAATAACCAGAAATTCTCCACTTGAGCACTTGCAGAACTAAAGCAATCTTCCTATCTTTCTCTCACCCCCCACCTGCCCCCGCCCCATCCCTCTACTCTTTCTCTCCCTCTCAGTCCCTTTTCTTCATCTAGGAAAGGGGATGCAGGAACAGGAGCTCTGTAATCCTAGTTTCCATCACATCTTTCTCCAGGATTTCAGTCAATAGTGCATCTGCTTTGGATTTTACTGTTAGCCTCCAGGAACAAGCTGATAACTGATTGCTTCATGGTTATTCAACTGAGGATCTCACCCAAAAAATTAACCACAGTTCACTGTGTTAGTTATTTTTTTATATAAATGAACATCTCTTTTCCCAATAAATGTCCACAAGTTGAGCTTTCCTATTATTTTTCCAGCTGACTTAGACATATTATGATTCAATGAGACATATTATGATTCAATGATTGATTGGCTCTTAGCTGGCTCTCCTCCTAAATGAAACTGCATCATAGAGCTGCTTGTGCCCACCTAATTAGTCCTGCTGAGGGTTTGAAGATGCATACTGGCTTACCACATGGCTCAGTGGTAAAGAATCCACCTGCCAATTCAAGATACACAGGAGACAACATATTCAATCCCTGGGTTGGAAAGATGCCCTGGAGAAGGAAATAGCAACCCACTACAGTATTCTTGCCTGGGAAATCCCATGGACAGAAGAGCCTGGCAAATTACAATCCATGGGGTCTCAATGAAGTGACTTAGCATGCACACAGTCTTTTCCACGATCAGGAAAATGGCAACAGGAGAAAATCTGTGAAAACAATTGGATTTATTGAAGTATCCCAACTAATCTGAAAGAAATATTAATGATATGTACAAAGGTATAGCTATGCTTGCAACATTTGAATAATAAAAAGGAAAGAATTGGAAATTTTGATTATCTCACTCATATATGACATGCATAATTTAAAAAAAAAGAAAGAGAAGAAATCCATTGGATTTCAATCCACTTAAAATATGGAATGATGCATTCAAGCCAAAATCGAGTTTTGTTTCTTAAAGGTGGATAAGCACTTTAAAACTGAAGCAACCTCAATTTTCTTTCTGCAATAAACACATGACAGAATGCTTACTGGTAATTAAGAGCAAAAATTATAAGAAAAATCTTTATGTCAGCCTTTTTCCAAGGTAAGATTTACAAGATAGAGTCAGATAAGGAAGTACTTGGAGGGATTAGTCATATCAAGCAGCTACTAATTAATTCAAGGACCAATCTCCTTATCACTGCAAATTACCCACCATCCAGAAAACGTGAATCCAAAGAACTTCATAAGCTGCCTCAGTCTTAGCAGTGGGATTGGACATTTGAGCAAGCCTGAGACAAAGTGGGGCTTCTAGCCTAAAGAAAAATGTTTATACATGTCTGGTATACAGTTATTTTGACGGATTTCCACTTCCTTAACTCCATGGTCTTAGACAATGATATGCTGTGATGCATGTGGTAAGCTATTTACTGTTATTGACACAATTTTTTTTAATTTCTTGGAATAGGTAATTCTCTGAGAAGAGACAATAAAATAGTGGTTTGACATCCAAAGTTCAAGTTTTTGTAGTAAAAAATATGCATTATGTTTATAACCAGGAAAAATAATAAACTATTTTCATCTTGGAAATAAATAGTGGTTTGATGTCAAAATGACTGGGCATTGATGGGAAAAAAGGTTTACCTTCCTTCTAACATTATTTTACTGGTAGCCCAGTCACCTTGGCACCTCATGATAGTGGTAAAATCTCTAGATATAAACCCAGTTCTTCAGTCAATCAGTTGTGTCTGAGTACTTTGTGACCCCATGGAGTGTAACTGACAGGTTCCTCTGTCCATGGGATTTTCCAGGCAAGAATACTGGAGTGGATTGCCATTTCCTTCTCTGATAAATATTGTAGGGATTACAATAAACATATTTTATTTTTTCACAGTATATTTTTAATTTATTCAACTTTGTATGCGTCAAACATGTGAACAAANGCTTGCAACATTTGAATAATAAAAAGGAAAGAATTGGAAATTTTGATTATCTCACTCATATATGACATGCATAATTTAAAAAAAAAGAAAGAGAAGAAATCCATTGGATTTCAATCCACTTAAAATATGGAATGATGCATTCAAGCCAAAATCGAGTTTTGTTTCTTAAAGGTGGATAAGCACTTTAAAACTGAAGCAACCTCAATTTTCTTTCTGCAATAAACACATGACAGAATGCTTACTGGTAATTAAGAGCAAAAATTATAAGAAAAATCTTTATGTCAGCCTTTTTCCAAGGTAAGATTTACAAGATAGAGTCAGATAAGGAAGTACTTGGAGGGATTAGTCATATCAAGCAGCTACTAATTAATTCAAGGACCAATCTCCTTATCACTGCAAATTACCCACCATCCAGAAAACGTGAATCCAAAGAACTTCATAAGCTGCCTCAGTCTTAGCAGTGGGATTGGACATTTGAGCAAGCCTGAGACAAAGTGGGGCTTCTAGCCTAAAGAAAAATGTTTATACATGTCTGGTATACAGTTATTTTGACGGATTTCCACTTCCTTAACTCCATGGTCTTAGACAATGATATGCTGTGATGCATGTGGTAAGCTATTTACTGTTATTGACACAATTTTTTTTAATTTCTTGGAATAGGTAATTCTCTGAGAAGAGACAATAAAATAGTGGTTTGACATCCAAAGTTCAAGTTTTTGTAGTAAAAAATATGCATTATGTTTATAACCAGGAAAAATAATAAACTATTTTCATCTTGGAAATAAATAGTGGTTTGATGTCAAAATGACTGGGCATTGATGGGAAAAAAGGTTTACCTTCCTTCTAACATTATTTTACTGGTAGCCCAGTCACCTTGGCACCTCATGATAGTGGTAAAATCTCTAGATATAAACCCAGTTGTTCAGTCAATCAGTTGTGTCTGAGTACTTTGTGACCCCATGGAGTGTAACTGACAGGTTCCTCTGTCCATGGGATTTTCCAGGCAAGAATACTGGAGTGGATTGCCATTTCCTTCTCTGATAAATATTGTAGGGATTACAATAAACATATTTTATTTTTTCACAGTATATTTTTAATTTATTCAACTTTGTATGCGTCAAACATGTGAACAAAACAAAGAAATAACAAAACAAAGATTACACACAACACAATGCAATGGCTTGATCCTATTTAATTACATTAATTTTAAGGAAAAAATATTCCAAAATATTAGTCTTTCACAGAAATGAATACTATGTTATACAAAAACTGGGTTCACAGTTGAAAACTAGGTTTGTTACTTGGTGGGTGTTGAGCCAAGAGATACAACCAAGTCAAAGATCTGGAGAAGAAAGGATTTATTACTTGCAGTAACTAAGGTGAGCATTGGGGACATTTCCCAAAGTAATGTCTCCAAAAATCTTTGATTTATTGTCATCTGATTTCTTTTTCAATCAGGTTTTATGTTCAGTACTATAGTAGTCTCTGAAAAGACTCTAAGCATTCAGGCACTCACATTGGCTGAAATGAATTTTTGAAACTCAAAACATCAATCATGCCCCTTCCCTCAACTGTACTTTAAAACAATTTTAGTTAACCTTTATATGAAGTTGCAAATTTATTCATGCTCCATTCAGATGTGCAAAAAAAAAGAAGAAAAAATAAACCCTCTTTTTTGTTTTCTATTAACTGCTCTGATCTTAAAAACTCTCATCCTGAGAGATAACAAAGGAAAAAAAAAATAATCTGAAAAGTCAAATGATGGGGAAATTTTGGTGCATGCCCCCACAAGCAGTTTCTAGGCAATTCAGATTGCTTAGATTAGACAGCTAAATGTCAAACCAAAGTTTTATCTCTGCTCTTAACCTGCCTCCTGGGTGATAGGAAGGGAGAGAGAAATGACGGGCATTAGAGATGTTAAATTTAGACTTCCCTGGTAGTCAGTGGTTAAGAATCTGTCTTCCAATGCAGGTGACACAGGAGAGATCCCTGGTGGGGGAACTAAAAATCCCACATCCCGAGGGGCAACTAAGCCCAGATGCCACAAAGAACAGCCAGTGCCGCCAAAAAAAAAAAAAAGATGTTAAATTCAACAATAATGATGATGATGACTAAAACTGATGTACTCACATGCTCTTTCTATGAGAACTCAAGACATCAATAAGTATGTAAACAACAATTATAATATTTAAAGGCATTTCTACAACTTCTAGAAAATAGTTTAAATACAGACAAGAGATTATTTATTTTCCTGATTGTTTGATAAACATTTTGCTAAACAATTTTTTTAAGGTATTGAGTTTCCCTAAAGCTATCTTTTCTAAAAACTATTCTCTTCATCAGACAGCATGGTTTAAAATTTCAGACATGATCAAAAAAAATTTTTTTTTATTTTTGCATGAGATACTCTGACTATATGCTTCCCCACAGTGATGCAAATCAAAGGACACTAAATCTGGCCTTCTTTTCAAAACCTGTTTTAAAGTATTTAACAGGAGGATACTGAACTTGACAGTAGGGTTTCTGGAAGTTATCAGCTTCAGCTTCTGTACAAATTCTGCCTCTTCCAGGCACCCCTGGTTGTGTCAGAATTTTCCCACCACAGCAACTTTGTGGTCGATGTGACACAGTCATAGGGACCCAGACTAACAAGGCATGTCTGGATGAGGGAGCATTTGACTAAGCTGGGAATTCCAGGAAAACTACCAAAAAAGAACACATTACATGTTCATTAATTCAACCAATATCTCATGGACACCAACATTCTGGAAGACTTTCTGTTGTGCTTAACAGTAAAAATGAGTAAGATATCCCTCCCACTCTGGAATAACTGGTACTTTGTTTACAGACCAGAGATAATGAACTAGGAGCCTTAGTTGTTGTTTAGTTGCTAAGTTGTTTCCAGCTCATTGCGACCCCATGGACTATAGCTCACCAGGCTCCTCTGTCCATGGAATTTTTGAGGCAATGCGCTGGAGTGGATTGCCATTTTCTTCTCTGCGACGGGCAGATCTTCCCAACCCAGGGATTGAACTCGAGTCTCCTGCATTGACAGGCAGATTCTTTACCACTGAATCACCAGGGAAGCCAAGTGTTCAGTTCAGTTCAGTCACTCAGTCATATCCGACTCTTTGCGACCCCATGAATCGCAGCACGCCAGGCCTCCCTGTCCATCACCATCTCCTGGAGTTCACTCAGACTAACATTCATCGAGTCCGTGATGCCATCCAGCCATCTCATCCTCTGTCGTCCCCTTCTCCTCCTGCCCCCAATCCCTCCCAGCATCAGAGTCTTTTCCAATGAGTCAACTCTTCGCATGAGGTGGCCAAAGTACTGGAGTTTCAGCTTCAGCATCATTCCTTCCAAAGAAATCCCAGGGCTGATCTCCTTCAGAATGGACTGATTGGATCTCCTTGCAGTCCAAGGGACTCTCAAGAGTCTTTTCCAACACCACAGTTCAAAAGCATCAATTCTTTGGTGCTCAGCCTTCTTCACAGTCCAACTCTCACATCCATACATGACCACTGGAAAAACCATAGCCTTGACTAGACGGACCTTAGTTGGCAAAGAATTATCTCTGCTTTTGAATATACTATCTAGGTTGGTCATAACTTTTCTTCCAAGGAGTAAGCGTCTTTTAATTTCATGGCTGCAATCATCATCGGCAGTGATTTTGGAGCCCCCCAAAATAAAGTCTGACACTGTTTCCACTGTTTCCCCATCTATTTCCCATGAAATGATGGGACCGGATGCCATGATCTTCGTTTAGCACACATCAACCCTTGAAAGTACTTCAGAAAAAGGAAATGCTGATTTATCTACTCAGAGGCCACTATTTTATATTTTGATTTCTTCTAATATAAGAATGTCCATTAGACATTATCTAGGAAAAAAATAGGTTTATTTCTCTGAACATATATTATTCCACTTTAATTTTTAGTAAACCCCTAGCCTTCACTAGGTTCCAAGTACTTTGGACACCTCATGCAAAGAGTTGACTCATTGGAAAAGACACTAGCTAGCTAGGATGACCTCTTTGTGTTGGGCTCCCTATCTCATTGACTTTCTGGTCTCCACTTCTTTCGGAAATCCAGACCATTCTTCAGTCCTAATTTCTGGCTCAGCCCTTTCCCTATTCCCATGATCCTGTGGATGGTGTATACAGGACCTTCTCTTGGACAATCTGCAGTAACATCTCCTGGTAACTGCTGGTGTGCCAAGGTGCATACTTTTGTTTTTGTTTTGCAAAGAACCTTACATCCTAAAAAGTGAAGCATACCACCTTCTGACACACCTGTTTACGTTATGTCTAAGAACTGTGGTCCCAGAAACTGTAGATATCTACAAAGATGACAAAATCTTTCTAAAAACAACCCAGGCCATTATGAGAAACATTCCAATTGGACAAGACTATTTACTTAAGAAGTGAACTCAAAAGCAAGGACTCCCAAATCAAACATACTGAAATACCTATTTTAATTGGCATGCAGAAGCCTCCAAAGACTTAAAAATTGCAAAAGAGCTTCGTGTAAAAATTTGTTGCACATGGTAATGTATAAATGGCAACCCCAATCTCCCAATTCATGGCACCTCCCTTCCTTGCCCTGTGTCCAGAAATCCATTCTCTATGTCTGTGTTTCTATTCCTGCCCTGCAAATAGGTTCAGCCATACCATTTATATGCATTAATATGTGCTATTTGCCTTTCACTTTCTGACTTACATCACTTTGTATGACAATCTCTAGGTTCATCTATGAATGATCAAAATTTGTTCCTTTGTATGGCTAATAATCTAGGGGGTCCAAGATGGAGGGGATACATGTATACATATAGCCGATTCTTTTTGTTGTACAGCAGAAACTAATACAACAATGTAAGGCAACTATACACCAATTTAAAAAAATATTGCGAAACTTTAGTGAAAAATTAAAGACTGTGGTGCCTAAATCAAAACACTGAGTGACATAACTTTTACTATTCCCCTCTGTCCTCCTTCAAGTGTCTGTCTGCCTGCAGCACCCAGTCCAGACAGAAAATTAAATTTTCCATTGTTCCCTCCTTTCCAAATCCAGACCCATTGTGAAACTGAGTCCCCCTAAAACTGAGCTCCTCTCCTGAGTTTATGATTAAATTCTCTACCCATTATCCCCCTTCTCATCCCAAACTTATTCTTCTCACGACTGATGAGTATCGAAGAAAAGGGGGGATAGAAACCAAGCAGGACCCTGTGGGTATGAATCCTTTCCTTGTTCCTCATTTTTTTGTTTAGTCTGTTTTCCTGTCTCTGGCTAACACCCCAAAATTAGTGAACTTTGCTTCCAGGCTCTGTAAAAAAGAAAAGGAACATGAGACAAGGGTAACTAGTATAAAACTTCTTGTGTTGTCTACAGACACTTAAAATTGACTGGCATCCATGGCTGTAATTTTTTTCATCCTGATTCAAATATGAATTTCCAGGAGCCATTCGTGATTCAGCACTCACTTCCTCTGGTAAGGTCCTACCACACTGGCCAAGGCTACCTGCTTCACCCAGATTAACACCTCTAGGGAAGTTGAAACTTTGTCACATAAAATCACTGAGTAAGCACTGGGCTTAACAAGGTGGCTCCATCAATGGAGTCTTTCTTTGCTTTATTTGATTTTGACTGGTTTTGGTCTTGGAGACTACTGTTCTGACGTGAACCCCAGACACTGGGAATTACCTTGTGTATAGTAGTTACACATGCTCTGTACTCTCAGAGGTTTTCAGTGCCTGTCCACAGCCACTTACCACCAAGCACATCATCTTCCTGAGACTGAAACATCAAAAAAAGGAACAAAGAGAAACACTGACTTAAATATTGTGAACCTAAACTCATGGCATGTGAATATCAGAGAAATTAAGGTCACAAAAACATTATGACCAATGACTATCACACAAGGATCAACAAAAACTGCAAGAACTTCAGAATGGGAGCTGGAAATGGCTCTCATGCCTTGCAATTTGATCACATTTTTCAATGAAGCTGAGTGTCTAATCAAAAGGGGAGAATTGTTTAAAAAAAAGGAAAGAGAAGCCCAGAATGGGGTCACTTGCTTCACATAACAGCAAATCAAGATTTAATATCTAACCTAATTACAGTTTCCACCTCTCCCAGAAATGTGACCTTTAACCAGTTAATCTGGAATTACCTGATCAGTGCTAATGAGGTCACCTGCAGGATAGAACCCCACCCATCTTCCAAAATATGACCTTGCTGGAAACAACCCACTCTTTGTTAGAAACTTCCCTTTTCCACCCCTTTCTGCCTAGAAAACCCTTCCATTTTGACAGCTCCTCAGAACCCCTTTCTTCCTGCTAAATGGGATGATCCCTGGTTCATGAATCATTAAATAAAGCTAATTAGATCTTCAAATTTGCTCAGCTGGGTTTTGCAGAGACATCACTTTGCCGACAAAGGTCTATAGATTCAAAGCCATGGTTTTTCCAGTAGTCATGTATGAATGTGAGAGCTACACCATAAAAAAGGAAGAGCACTAAAGAACTGATGCTTTCAAACTGTGGTTCTTGTGAAGACTCTTTAGAGTCCCTTGGACAGCAAGGAGATCAAACCAGTCAATCCTACAACCCTGAATATTCATTGTAAAGACTGATGCTGAAGCTGAAGCTCCAATACTTTGGCCACACCATGCGAAGGGCCGACTCATTGGAAAAGAGCCTGATGCTAGTAAATACTGAAGGCAAAAGGAGAATGAGTGGCAGAGGATGAAATAGTTAGATGGCATCACCAACTCAATGGACATGAATTTGAACAAACTCTGGGAGATAGTGGAGGACAGGGAAGCCTGGTGTGCTGCAGCCCATGGGGTCACAAAGACTCAAATATGACTTAGTGACTGAAGAGCAACAGCAACAAATCCCCCAAAACAAGTGTACCACGGAAAGGGCAGTAATTTGCTTCATGATGAGTTCTATGCCAAGTACTTCAGATATCTTTTCTCACATCACACTGTATTTATTCATTCATCTGTTAACAGATATCAAAGTTGTTTTCATATACTGGCTGTTGTGAATAATGCTACAGTGAACTTGGAAGTGCAGATACTGCTTTGAGACACTTCTTTAATTTCCTCTGGGTATGTACTCCAAAGAAGGATTGCTGGATTACATGGTTAGTTCTATTTTTGGCTTTCTGAAGTATTTCCACACTGCTTCCCATAATGGTTATACCCATTTACACTGCCACCAACAGTGTACAAGTGTGCCAAAAAGGACTAGGTCTTGAGGTAGACACATCAGGGCTTAAAACCATGATCTGTGAACTTATAGACATTTTTTGCCAAGGGGGAAGGTTGGGGGGAAGGGACAGTTAGGGATTTGGGGATCGATGTGTACACACTGATGTATTTAAAATGGATAACCAATGAGGCCCTACTGTATAACACAGGGAACTCTGCTTAATGTTATGTGGCAGCCTAGATGGGAGGGGAGTTTGGGGGAGAATGGATATATGTGTATGTATGACTGATTCCCTTTGCTGTCTTAAACAATCATACTTAAAACTATCATAACATTTTTAATCAGCTATACCCCAACACAAAATGCTTTTGGTGTTAAAAAAAATTGAAATTAAAAAAAAAATCTTAAAAACAGTAAGAAGCATGTTCTACCTTTTTCAAGCTATGTGATCGAAAGTCATCTTACCTCTGTGAATTCTAGTTTCCCTGTATTTAAAAAGAAATTTTCATCCTAGGGCTATAAAGATTTGATGATAAAAAAATAGTTTTATAGTGCTTAGCATAACACCCATCACATACAAGGTGTTAAAACAATTTTGGATCTTTCTTTTTTTTCCTACCTGCCCTGATTTCCACTCAGTTGTGAATTTGATAGCACAGATTAATTGCCTGCTCATAGAAGTAAACTGCATTTTCATAGGTACAGCCAAATGCTTCTCAACTGTTGGAAACCATCCTCACCAGTGTCTTCTCACTCTCTGCTTCAACCTTGGCACTAATGAAAATGGAGTAACTGCCTCTTGCTACCTTGCTAAGAAGGCAGAGATGAGGTTGCATGTGATGCTGCTTAAGACATGATCTGAGCATTTAAAAAGAGTTTCCATGTAAATGACAAGGGATGCCAATCAGGTCAGCTGTGGGCAAGCTTGGAGGAAACTCTCTGACTTATTTATTACTATTTTAAAGCATGAAGTATTGAAAATTTCAATGAGATTTATTCCAAAAGGTCTCTTCTTTATGACTCAGTGGACAATTTCTTTCCTACAAAGATTCAGGCAATTTTTCAGGAATGTGAATTATTGGGTACCAATGCTGAGCACAGGAATCAAATTAACTCTCACAGTAAAATATTCATCTGTTCCCCTGGTGCTTTTCCTGAAAGTACTAGAAATAAGCCTCTTAAAAACTGTTCCTAGGAGGTTCTAGAGGCCAACTTTAAGAAACAAAATAGATAAGGTCAAAGCTTTATCAGAATATGACAGTATTTAACCTGACAGGACAGTTTTGATATATATTCATCTTAAAACATAACACCTGGATTTTGAGGTCCAGAGCCACATTCTCTGAATGCCTGTCTGTAGCTATCTATATTACATATATTCTCCAAAAGATTCATTTGGACCAAGGATAGATTTTTCAAGGAGAAATATCATTAGCAAAGAAAAAACGGAAAAATGGAGGTGTTGAAATTATTGAAGACAGTGGAATGAAGAGACAAAAATACATGTTATACAAGATTATCAGGTGCCTGAGCCTGTGCCAGGTTTTAGAGAAAAATGAAACTGAGGGGAGACAAGATCAAAAGTATAAAGCTGAAAGGATTTGAGGGGCTCACTTTTAATTATTTATCTCTCTGCGTTAGCCTCAGAAGCCCCAGAGAATTTATGATAAAAACTCTCCAGAAAGCAGGAATAGAAGGAACATACCTCAACATAATAAAAGCTATATATGACAAACCCACAGCAAACATTATCCTCAATGATGAAAAATTGAAAGCATTTCCCCTAAAGTCAGGAACAAGACAAGGGTGTCCACTCTCAACACTACTATACAACATAGTTTTGGAAGTTTTGGCCACAGCAATCAGAGCAGAAAAAGAAATAAAAGGAATCCAAATTGGAAAAGAAGAAGTAAAACTCTCACTGTCTGCAGATGACTTGATCCCCTACGTAGAAAACCCTAAAGACTCCACCAGAAAATTACTAGAGCTAATCAATGAATATAGTAAAGTTTCAGGATATAAAATCAACACACAGAAATCCCTTGCATTCCTATACACTAATAAGGAGAAAATAGAGAAATTAAGGAAACAATTCCAGACACCATTGCAATGAAAAGAATAAAATACTTAGGAATATATCTACCTAAAGAAACTAAAGACCTATATATAGAAAACTATAAAACACTGGTGAAAAAAATCAAAGAGGACACAAATAGATGGAGAAATATACCATGTTCATGGATTGGAAGAATCAATATACTGAAAATGAGTATACTACCCAAAGCAATTTATAGATTCAATGCAATCCCTATCAAGCTACCAACTGTATTTTTCACAGAGCTAGAACAAGTAATTTCACAATTTGTATGGAAATACAAAAAAAAACCTCGAATAGCCAAAGCAATCTTGAGAAAGAAGAACAGAACTGGAGGAATCAACCTGCCTGGCTGCAGGCTCTACTACAAAGCCACAATCATCAAGATGGTAAGGTACTGGCACAAAGACAGAAATATAGATCAATGGAACAAAATAGAAAGTCCAGAGATAAATCCATGCACCTATGGACACCTTATCTTCGACAAAGGAGGCAAGAATACACAGTGGATTAAAGACAATCTCTTTAACAAGTGGTGCTGGGAAAACTGGTCAACCACTTGTAAAAGAATGGAACTAGAACACTCTCTAACACCATTCACAAAAAAAAACTCAGAATGGATTAAAGATCTAAACGTAAGACCAGAAACTATAAAACTCCTAGAGGAAAACATAGGCAAAACACTCTCTGACATACATCACAGCAGGATCCTCTATGACCCATCTCCCAGAATACTGGAAATAAATACAAAAATAAACAAATGAGACCTAATTAAACTTAAAAGCTTCTGCACAACAAAGGAAACTATAAGCAAGGTGAAAAGACAGCCTTCAGAATGGGAGAAAATCATAGCAAATGAAGCAACTGACAAACAACTAATCTCAAAAATATACAAGCAACTCCTACAGCTCAATTCCAGAAAAATAAATGACCCAATCAAAAAATGGGTCAAAGAACTAAACAGACATTTCTCCAAAGAAGACATACNCTTCAGAATGGGAGAAAATAATAGCAAATGAAGCAACTGACAAACAACTAATCTCAAAAATATACAAGCAACTCCTGAAGCTCAATGCCAGAAAAATAAACGACCCAATCAAAAAATGGGCCAAAGAACTAAATAGACATTTCTCCAAAGAAGACATACAGATAGCTAACAAACACATGAAAAGATGCTCAACATCATTCATTATCAGAGAAATGCAAATCAAAACCACAGTGAGGTACCATTTCACGCCAGTTAGAACGGCTGCGATCCAAAAGTCTACAAGCAATAAATGCTGAAGAGGGTGTGGAGAAAAGGGAACTCTCTTACACTGTTGGTGGGAATGCAAACTAGTACAGCCACTATGGAGAACAGCGTGGAGATTCCTTAAAAAATTACAAATAGAACTGCCTTATGACCCAGCAATCCCACTGCTGGGCATACACACTGAGGAAACCAGATTTGAAAGAGACACGTGTACCCCAATGTTCATTGCAGCACTGTTTATAATAGCCAGGACATGGAAGCAACCTAGATGTCCATCAGCAGATGAATGGATAAGAAAGCTGTGTACATATACACAATGAAGTATTACTCAGCCGTTAAAAAGAATCCATTTGAATCAGTTCTAATGAGGTGGGTGAAACTGGAACCTATTATACAGAGTGAAGTAAGCCAGAAAGAAAAACACCAATACAGTATACTAACGCATATATATGGAATTTAGAAAGATGGTAATGATAACCCTGTATGCGAGACAGCAAAAGTGACACAGATGTATAGAACAGTCTTTTGGACTCTGTGGGAAAGGGAGAGGGTGGGATGATTTGGGAGAATGGCATTGAAACATGTATAATATCATATATGAAACAAATCGCCAGTCTATGTTCGATGCAGGGTGCAGGATGCTTAGGGCTGGTGCTCTGGGATGGCCCAGAGGGATGGTATGGGGAGGGAGGTGGGAGGGGGGTTCAGGATGTACACGTGTACACCCGTGGTAGATTCATGTTGATGTATGACAAAACCAATACAATATGTAAAGTAATTAGCCTCCAATTAAATAAAATTATATTAAAAAAGCAGATATTACTTTGCCAACAAAGGTCTGTCTAGTCAAGGCTATGGTTTTTTCAGTGGTCTTGTATGGATGTGAGAATTGGACTGTGAAGAAAGCTGATGCCGAAGAATTGATGCTTTTGCACTGTGGTGTTAGAGAAGACTCTCGAGTGTCCCTTGGACTGCAAGGAGATCCAACCAGTCCATCCTAAAGGAAATCAGTCCTGGATATTCATTGAAAGGACTGATGCTGAAGCTGGAGCTCCAATACTTTGGCCACGTGATGCAAAGAACCGACTCATTTGAAAAGACCCTGATGCTGGCAGAGATTGAAGGCAGGAGGAGAGGGCGATGGCAGAGGCTGAGATGGTTGGATGGCATCAATGAATCAATGAACATGAGTTTGAGCAAGCTGTGGGAGTTGGTGAAGGATCGAGAAGCCTGGTGTGCTGCAGTCCATGGAATCACGAAGAGTCGGACACAACTGGGCGACTGAACAGCAGCAACATGAAGTGTATACTGGAACTTGCACAGGATACATGAGTAGTATACACGGATTAGCTATTGTAGTGATGAATATCATCATCACGTCATTAAAATATGTGCAACTCTGGTAGATTATTCAAGCTTTAGCTCTGTTCCCAAGCAAATGATAGATGTTGGCTTTTAGCAATCAATCTGATATATTTGTTGAGACCAGGAAGCAGCAATACTTACAAATGGGAAAGTAAATGAACAAAAGGGGGAGCTCATTTATTGGGACATGTTACTAGAACACTCCATAAAAAAGAAATTTGTGGTAATCATAGATTAAACCAGTTCCCTTCTTAATATAAATTCAGCAGCACTGTAACTTTCTATCAGATTTCCTTGCCACAAATATATTGGTCAGCAATTATAAGATTTTAGATATTATCTATAGATTTATTATTCTCTGATAAAAGAGATGATAACCTCATAATCTTGTATTAGAGGGTTAACTATTCTGTATTGTCCTAGAACTGCTTGAATTTTAGGGCAAGCTGCAGGCATACTTATAAAAACAAGTTTAATGTGTCACTCTCATGTATTCTTTAATGAGGCCAAAGAACGCTGAGAGTCAGTTGATTTTTATTTTGCTGATTAAAACTCGTGGTCTGGTTAAGACTTCAGATAGCACTAAAGAACAAGTCTTATTTTTTAATGAATAATTTGTGGGTGATCTGGGATGCTGATACCTTTTCATGGTGAATGCATAGATGAGATTCACCCATGGAAGAATCTTTTTAAGATGGGGTATGGTCCTTAAGAAGAAACTTACCCTTAAAATTCTTACACAGGCCAGTACTGCCACTGTGTCATGTGTGTGTTTTCTGTGTATGTGTAAAACAAGTTGATTGAATGAACATATTGTTTGAACACCTACAATATTCCAGGCAGAATGCTGATACTCCAAGAGTAAACACAGGGCATATACTAAGGAATGCACATGTTATTAATTTATTTTGGGCTACACTGGATCTTCATTGCTTGCATGGGCTTTCTCTACTTGCAGCAAGCGAGGGCTCCTCTTCATCATGGCACAAGGGCTCTAGAGCACAGGCTTGGTGGTTGTAGCATATGACCTTAATTACACCACAGCATGTGGAATGTTCCTGGACCAGGGATCAAACCTGTGTCCCCTGCATTGGCAGGCTGGTTCTTAACCACTGGACTGCCAGGGAAGTCCAGGAATACACGTTTTGATGCAACGTGGCACTGCTGCAGAAACGCTCACTTGTATCTTTTCACTTATTTGCAACACGGGGTGGCTTTAGCATAGATCTGAACCAAGTGTTAGTATATTAAGAAACTCCCTTCTCTACACTGTTAGTAAATTAAGAAGCTGAGGAAAACCTCATCAGAAGGCAGTTTGACTTTACAGTTTAAGTGGCAGACACTGGTGAGCCCTCAGAGGCTTTGAAACTAGGGAGTGGAGTGTTGTTTTTTGTTATTTGGTGAGGTTGCTCATAACAACGGCACTGTAGTATGGATGGTAGAGCACCAGAGAGATCAGTTACAAGACTGTTTGCAGTATCTCACCAAGAGATGGTGAGCTGCTCGAACGAAGGACTATAGGTGCTCAATGAAGGAATGAGAGAGTTGAAAATTTTTAAGGCAGATTTTTCAACTTTTAAGTGTAGAAGTATGAGAGGAAAAATGAATGGTTTTGGTGTGGTTTTCTAGAGTAGAGTAGGTTTAAAGATTTGATTAAAAGCTTGATGTAGGACTTCTTAAATTTGAGGAAAGTATTAAACTTCATGAACCATGTGGTATAAACCATTAGAAACACAGTTGGCAGTACGGGTCTGGTTGTAAGATTGCTGGAGAGACTGGGCTAGAGACATATCTTAGGGAGTCGTGATCTAAAGGTAGAGAGGATCATTCTTATCTCACTGGCGATACTAAAATCCTCTGCTTCTCCATTGTGCTTCCAGATTTCCAAACATGTATGCCTTTCAAGGCTCTTTATAGTTTCTCTCTTCTTTTCTTAAGTCTCCTTCCTAAGGGGGCTGCCATTCTCTCCGTGCAGCGTGCATAGCCCGTGTCTTCAGCAGTGCTGGCCCTGTCACCTCCATGTTGTTCTGTGTCTGCATTACACCACACATACTGTTTCCTATGTGCACAGTGCTTTGGCCACACATACTGTTTGCTGTGTGCACAGTGCTTTGGCCACACATACTGTTTCCTATGTGCACAGTGCTTTGGCCCTCTTTTTCCTCCTAACAAACTCTGTATCCTCGTCCCTGAACTCTGCCTCTTCCCCTCCTGCCCCCATAGCCCAACTGGTAGCTCCACCCTTGAGCCCAGAATAGCAACAACTAAAAAAGGATCAATCTCTACATATTGTTCTTGATGGTTTTTGTAGCTTATTCTCTTGTGCCTGTTTAAATATCAGTGAAGTAACCATTTGTTAAATGGCTAGATATAGACTAACATTCCATCATGTAGTTTATTTAACCAGTTCCCTACAGTTGGACTTGTGAATTGTTTCAGATTTTTCACTGAAATAATCACTCTTTGATGAGCCATCCTTTAGTCTTGTCTTTTTCATATTTTGGGGGCAATATTTTTGATGAAAGAGAATATAGATGTTTATTTATTTTTAACCATGTATTAGCAAATCGACTTTTGGAAAAGCCACACCGGTTTACATTATCAGTGGCTGGATTTCTTTTCATAGTATTTTTAGGTTTCAAGTTGTGTGAAACTTAAAAGGTCTATGAAGTTAATTTACCTTGCTATCTTATAGAAATGCCAAAGTTAGGGCTAGAGAATTACCAAATAGAAGATTTTTTTGTTAATGTAACTGTTTTTATAGAATTTTAAAATAGTTATGAATACCTTATGAATAGTTATGAACTTATGAATAGTTAAAATAGTTATGAACTTATGAATAATCATCAGGATTTTAAAGTATGAGTAATGAGTTTCATAATCTAAGAAAGAGGTCCTAGATTATAAGATCGGGGCTTCGTGACCGTCCTCAGTATAAGCGCATAGTCATGTCAAAGTGAACTGTCCACTTCCAGCCCTCTTATTAGTGGCCTCCTTAGGACCCTATGTTGCTGCCTCCTAGCTTCAACCTGAGGTTGTGTTAGGATGAAATACTAGATCTTAGGGCCATGGATGTTAAATTTCAGTGGCTGAATTTGGAGTTTGGGATAGCTTGTATATACATGAGTCTTCTCTGGGCCACTTTAGATGCTTCTTACTTCACTACCTACTTTGAATGATAAGTGCTTACTCATAAAATAATAACAAGCTCCTCCCCCAACCCCTGACATATCCTTTAGTTGAGCAAAGGTGTATGTTACAGTTCATTTTGAGAAGCTAGCCAGGCCTTTGAGTAAAATGCCTACCCTAGATCTTTAACTCTTGCTAGGTAATTTTTCAAACTAATTTTCACAGTTTTAATCAGTTACTAAGAAAATAAGAGAAAGGCAAAGGTACCACCATTTGATATTATTGTCCTAAGGCAAAAACCAACCTCACAGTGGTTAAGTGGTGATCTTTGATAGCACTCTTGTCTCTTGAATATGTCTGTTACAGGTTTCTGGACAGGACCCTCTCCTCCCCCAAGTATTAGAAAGGAAACCAAGAGAACTTGAAGCCATAGAAAGCATATCACGGTCAGAATAAATATTCTGTTTTGCTGATAAACTTAAAAACTCACTTGTGGAATCTAATAGCTGTAGGCAGGAGATATTTATTACAACCAGGATTTCAGTGTGGTTTATTGTTTATGGAGTAGTTTAATACTACTTTTCTTTAAAATGAGTTTTTAATTTAGGGAAAAAGAATTCAGATTTGTTCCCAGAGTGAAAATGACTGAATGTCATGGGAGTGGTTAGGGTTTGGGGTTTATGTGGGTAAGATTTCTGTTTATGCACTACAGTCATTGAGTGGATTTAAAAGCTTTCCCAGATGGAATTTATGAAGTGAAATTTAAAACTACTGTCCTCCTCTAGTGTAGTATACTGCAATATTTGGTTACAACAAGCAATCAGTTTATAAAGAAGTGGAATGGAGATGATGCAGGTTAAATGATTAGTACTGTACAACGCAGTGGGTCATACAGCAAGCAGGCTTCAACACTCAAGTGCTATGTAAACAGCTAACTTCTGTTACAGAGCTCCTAGGAACTACCTAATCCTGGAACTCATTAACTACTTTCAATGGTTTAGTCTAATGCATTCTTAATAGGAAGTTCCAGGGGTATGGACATAACTGGCCAGGGGAAGCCATAGAAGTGACAGTTAATATTTCCTAAGTCATTGGTCCTCAATCTCCAGGCTCCATGCTGGGTGCTTTATCTCTTTTACCCTGTTTAATCCTCCTTCCAACCCAATGAGGTGCAGGTGATATTGTATTCGTTTTGGGGTGTGGTGACTGAAGCTTGGGCTTCCCAGGTGGAGCAGTGGTAAAAAATCCACCTGCCAGTGCAGGAAACACAGGAGACACTGGTTGGATCCCTGGGTTGGGAAAGTCCCCTGGAGCAACCTGCCGTAGTATTCTTACCTGGAAAGTTCCATGGACAGAGGAGCCTGGCGAGCTACAATCCACAGTGTGCAAAGAGTCAGACACGACTGAGTGATTGACCATGCACACACAACTCAGGCTTTAGAGATTTTTTTCAAAGTCATATGTGTACAGGGTTACCATGTATGGTTTTACAGATTGTTCACTGCATGAGGCATTCAGCTGAGGTAATTTGTAAAGTCTGTGTTTGCCCAGAGGAGTCACAGGAGAAATTGCACAGAGCAGTGAATAACACCAAGATACCTTTCTTACCTAGGCAGGTCCACATTTCTCTACCTTGTTTCAGTGGTCACATTCCGGCCCCTGGGTTGAGGTGGGAGAGGCCTTGCTTTCTAAAGGGACCTCTATTCCAAGAGATCTAACTTGGGGCCTAAGGCTCATACCAGACCCTTCTGTTAGCAATAATTAAAAACATTTTCTATCTAAATTAAAAGCTTTTCTATTTAGCCATCCTCCCCCCGCCCTCAGCCCAGGTACTGAAGTGAATAATCAGTCACTCAGTCATGTCTGACTCTTTGCGACCCCATGGACTGCAGCACACCAGGCTTCTCTGTCCTTCACCAATTCCTGGAGCTTATATATCAACTCCTGTTTATATTCATTTTACAGAAGAAACTCAAGCGAGCAAAGTAACCTTTCAGTTCAGTTCAGTTGCTCAGTTGTGTTTGACTGTTTGCAACCCCATGAACCGCAGCATGCCAGGCCTCCCTGTCCGTCACCAACTCCCAGAGTTTACCCAAACTCATGTCCATTGAGTCGGTGATGCCATCCAACCATCTCATCCTCTGTCGTCCCCTTCTCCTCCCGCCTTCAATCTTCCCCAGCATCAGGGTCTTTTCCAATGAATCAGTTCTTCGCATGAGGTGGCCAAAGTATTGGAGCTCCAGCTTCAGCATCAGTCCTTCCAGTGAATATTCAGGACTGATTTCCTTTAGTATGGACTTGTTGGATCTCTTTTCAGTCCAAGGACTCTCAAGAGTCTTCTCCAACACCTCAGTTCAAAAGCATCAATTCTTCGGCATTCAGTCTTCTATATGGTACAATTCTCACATCCATACATGACTACTGGCAAAACCGTAGCTATGGCTGACAATGACCACATTCATCTGCATAGTTTGTTAGGACATTTACCCTGTTAGACTTGCCTGCCTTGTTCTCCCTGCTTCCACATGGATGTGGTCCAACACCCAGCATTTGCCAGATACACAGTGTTCATCACAAGCTCCTGACGCACTGGTTACTTTCTGAAAACAAAGCAACAGGTAAATAGAATGTTTCTGACAAGATATCTTCATGGAATTTATGCTGATTCCCGAGATCCCTGCTTCTTCTTCTCAATACACAAAAACTTTCCTTTGATACTTCATTCTAGAGTCTTGCACAAAGTGTGTCAAAATCAGTCATATTAAAAACATAAGGCTGCTGCTGCTGCTAAGTCGCTTCATTCGTGTCCGACTCTGTGCAACCCCACAGACAGCAGCCCACCAGGCTCCTCTGTCCCTGGGATTCTCCAGGCAAGAATACTGGAGTGGATTGCCTTCCTTCTCCAATGCATGAAAGTGAAAGTGAAGTCACTCAGTCGTGTCCGACTCCTAGGGACCCAATGGACTGCAGCCTACCAGGTTCCTCCGTCCATGGGATTTTCCAGGCAAGAGTACTGGCTAGACTTGACTAATTGTAATCAAATCACTGAAGACTGCAGGTTTCTGGGTCCTTGCCTTGTGTGTAGGAGGAGTATAGAGCCTCTTCAAGTTTTCTTTTAGCCTGAGCCTTCCTTAGTTCTAATCTTACTGATTTGATTCTCTGCCCCTCCCCTCTCCACTCCTTTCCCCTGCCTCCCTCTCTTCCTTCCCCTTTCCTCGTTCCTACCCCTTCTCCCTCTTTCTTTTCTAATATACTTTATGTCCTTTCTTTCAGATGGCAATGCCACTTATCTCTTTTTAGCTTTAGGCACTTTTCTCTTCCTCTTTCCTTCCACCTTAAATCACATAAAAGTACCACCAGGATTCTATAGACTCACCCACTTGTAAGTTTCAAATGTTTTGCCTATTTAGAATCATGATTTTTTTTTTTTAATTCTGGATTTTATTTTAAGCCTCAGATAACTTTAGTGACAGTGACTATCCCTTTGTGTAAGTGTCCTGTTTTTGCTATACCATTATACTCTTGTTACACTGAGAATACTTGAAGTCTCCTCCAGTGTGTAGGAGACCTGTAGATTTTCCAGTTCCCAGACAGAAGCTGTGGTCAGTCATCCAACTGCACTAGACATGAAAGCAGCATTTCGCCTCTGAAGGTTAAATAGGTTTCCATGCCACTGGTTTTTAAGGTGGGTATTGACAGACTCTGGTAATAAGATGTGCCAAGTCCCTTCCACCTTAGAGTCTTTGCAAATGCTGTTCTTATAGCCCGAAATGGTTCTCTGGAAGCCTGGATAAATTTTGATCCTTATGCTTTGGTTTCAGTATCACTCTGAGGGTGTGTCTCTGGGGCTCCTTTATTCCTTCCAGCCTGTTTATTGCCGTCCCAGCACTTCTTCTCCGGCGCTTGTTTCTGTCTCTCTCGGCGTCTCTCCTATACTGGAATGCAAGGGTGTCCTCTCCCTTGCCCTGTGCTGTGTCCTCAGTAGGCCCAGGCCATAGCTGAGAGGTGGTAGGTGCTCAATGAATAGCCATTGGATGTGTGTATTTAGAAAACTATTAATGTGAAGTGTAGATTAGTGTGGGCAGGGGACAAGGTCAGTTAGCTATTAATAAAGCTAGGCAGAGGATTTCTACAGTCTGCATTAGGGCTCTGAGCATGTGAAGGGGAGTTTTTAAAGGCATGATTAGGGGAGTACTTCTGGGCAGTCAGGGATTAAGAATCTGCCTTTCAGTGCAGAGGTTGGGAGTTCAGTCCTTGGTTGGGGAGCCAAGATCTTACATGTCTTGTGGCAAAAAACAACAATAAACAAACCATAAAACAGAAGCAATATTGTAACAAATTCCATAAAAACTTTAAAAATGGTCCACATTGGGGAAAAAAAAAAAGCAGGACTGGGGACTCTAAAGTATCTAGAAGTTTTAGATTCTGTCAAGTGTTTTAAAAATACCAGAGGGTGAGTCCAACTGTGGGATGGTTATGATTTCAGGTACTTTGCCTACATTATCTCATATTTCCTCAAAAAATATCTCAGGAGGGATAAGTATTTTCATTTCCACTTTAAAGACAGGAAGCTGATGTACAAAATCCACCCTCCAAGTGGTAGGCTGTATTTTCTGCTTCTCTCTTAGAAGTTCTCCAGGGTCCCCACTCCCTTTGCTCTCTTGTATCATGTTATGAAATGTGTCTGCTAGCATGTGACAGAAAGTGTCCTTGGGAGACACAATGTATGTAAAGAACTTACACAGTGGTTGGTACAAATATCACCATTTGTGCTCAAAATACCACCATTCTATTATTGTTGTTGAAAACCTTTCCCCTCTTAAGTTCTTCCATCGTCCAAAGAGTTAACAAAACTTCAGGAGTTCTGATGTTAAGGAAGTGATACGACTGTGTGTTAATAAATCATAATACATAAAAGGACATTGAAAAGACATTTAGTCATGGGAATAGAGCAAAGGAAACACATGTTCCATTGATATGGCTTCTATTAGTGACCGAACCACCTCTATTTTGGAATAATTCCCAGCTGAAAGATTTGTTGAAATTCAGACATTAATGAAACTAATGTAAGCCATTAGTACTGTGTGATTTTTTTTTTTTTTTTTTAACCTCGTGAGTTGAGAGATACATTCTAAAAATCCAGTAATGACACCAAGCTGGACATTCACTTATGGATGGAACCAGCTGTGTGCAGGGGCAAGTCTGGCTTTGTCCTCTAAACTCTGCCATGTTTGGAGTCTTAGAAAACCATTCATGACTTGTTCTGTCAGTAAAGTAGCTTTGAGGTTTCATTAAAAAAAAAACAAAAAAAAAAACAGAAACTTTATTCCGAGGTAAATTTTCCTGGAAAGTATTAAAAGTGGGTTTCCATGTAGTCCCTCTCCTGCCCCTCAAATAGTAGTATTATTCATACTTTATTTGCAGTCAGTTTCTATGATGACTGGAAAGAGGCTTTAAAAATTCTTACAATCCTATAAAGACATTTGAAACAGAAGAGAAAGATATATTTGTAATTTTTTCCTGTAGGAAGAAGCATGCTTCATGCTGGTTTTCTCTCTTAAAACTGAAGAATAGTGACATGTATATGTATAACTGAATCACTTTGTTATACACCTGAAAGTAACACCACATTGTTACTCAGCTGTGGTTGTTGTTCACTCGCTCAATCGTGTCCAACTCTTTGCGACCTCGTGGACTGCACGCTAGTCCTTCCTGTCCTTCACTATCTCCTGGTGTTTGCCCAGAATCATGTCCATTGAAGCAGCAATGCCACCCAACTATCTCGTTCTCTGTCATCCCCTTCTCCTCCTGCCTTCAATCTTTCCCACTCCAATACAAAATAAAAAGTTAAAACCTAACTGGAATTCAAATTTTTGCTACCTACTTTTACTACTTATCTTCATATCTTCCCTTATTAACTGAATCATGCATAATCTAGTTCAGTTCAGTCCCTCAGTTGTGTCCGACTCTCTGCAACCCCATGAACCTCAGCACGCCAGGCCTCTCTGTCCATCACCAACTCCCAGATTCCACCCAAACCTATGTCCATCGAGTCGGTGATGCCATCCAACCATCTCATCCTCTGTCGTCCCCTTCTCTTCGTGCCCTCAATCTTTCCCAGCATCACGGTCTTTTCAGATGAGTCAGTTCTTCGCATCAGGTGGCCAAAATATTGGAATTTCAGCTTCAACGTCAGTCCTTCCAATGAACACCCAGGACTGATCTCCTTTAGGATGAACTGGTTGGATCTCCTTGCAGTCCAAGGGACTCGCAAGAGTCTTCTCCAACACCACAGTTCAAAAACATCAATTCTTCAGCACTCAGCTTTCTTTATAGCCCAGCTCTCACATGCATACATGAACACTGGAAAAACCATAGCCTTGACTAGATGGACTTTTGTTGGCAAAGTAATGTCTCTGCTTTTTAATATGCTATCTAGGTTGATCATAACTTTCCTTCCAAGGAGTAAGCGTCTTTTAATTTCATGGCTGCAGTCACCATCTGCAGCAGTCTTGGAGCCCAGAAAAATAAAGTCAGCCTCTGTTTCCACTGTTTCCCCATCTATTTCCCGTGAAGTGATGGGACCAGATGCCATGATCTTAGTTTTCTGGATATTGAGCTTTAAGCCAACTTTTTCACTCTCCTCTTTCACTTTCATCAAGAGGCTCTTTAGTTCTTCACTTTCTGCCATAAGGGTGTTGTCATCTGCATATCTGAGGTTATTGATATTTCTCCCGGCAATCTTGATTCCAGCTTGTGCTTTCTCCAATTCAGTGTTTCTCATGATGTACTCTGCATATAAGTTAAATAAGCAGGGTGACAAAGTACAGCCTTGACGTTCTCCTTTTCCTATTTGGAACCAGTCTGTTGTTACCCTTGTGATAATGATAGTATTTGAGACTGGTCTGGATGAAATCAGAGAAGTAATCTAGATAGATAGATAGCACTTTTCATATAAAAGATTGTGTATATATAATTTTTGATAGACTTTGATTTTTAAAGCAGTTTTAGATTCACGGCAAAATTAATCTGACAGTACATAGAGTTTTCACATACCTTTTGCTTCCACATATGCACAACTTCTGGGAATATCAAACCCCCCACCAGCCTGTGCATTTGTTACAATCTTCAAACCTATACTGACACTTTATCATCATCCAGAGACCATAGTTTACCTTAGGGTCCAGTCTAGGTATTGTATGTTCCCTGGCTGTTGAAAGGTATTTGATGACATGAATCTCCCATTGTAGCATCACACAGAATAGTTTCATGCCTGAATAAAACCCTCTTTGCTTTGCCTATTCATGCCCCCATCCTGTTCTCAGTCCCTGTCAACTCCTAACCCTTTCACCGTGTCCATAGTTTAGCCTTTTGCAGAATGTCAGGTAGTTGGCATTGTATGGTATATGATCTTTTTAGATTGACTTCTTTCACTTAATAATATGCATTTGAGTTTCAGCCGTGTATTTATGCGGTCTGATAGCTCATTTCTTATTCAGTTCAGTTCAGTCGCTCAGTCGTGTCTAATTCTTTGCAACCCCATGAATCGCAGCACGCCAGGCCTCCCTGTCCATCACCAACTCCTGGAGTTCACTCAGATTCACATGCAGTCAGTGAATGCCATCCAGCCATCTCATCCTCGGTCGTCCCATTCTCCTCCTGCCCCCAATCCCTCCCAGCATCAAAGTCATTTCTTATTAGCACTGAGTAATATTTTATCAGATGTGTCACAGAACTTTCCTGGTAGCTCAGCTGGTAAAAAATCTGTCTACAATGCAGGAAACTCTGATTTGATCTCTTGTTCGTCAAGATCCCCTGGAGAAGGGATAGGCTATACCCGCTCCAGTATTCTTGGGTTTCCCTAGTGGCTCAGCTGGTAAAGAATCTGCCTGCAATGGAGTAGACCTGGGTTCGGTCCCTATGTTGGGAAGATCCCCTGGAGAAGGGAACGGCTATCCACTCGAGTATTCTGGCCTGGAGCATTCCACGGACTGTATAGTCCATGGGGTTGCAAAGAGTTGGAGACAACTGAGTGACTTTCACATTCACCACAGTTTTATTTATCCATTCACCTTGACCTATTTTATTGCTTCCAAGTTCTGGTAATTATGAATGAGAAAGAAGTGTGTTAGTTGCTCAGTCGTGTCCTATTCTTTGCAATCCCATGTACTATAGCCCACCAGGCTCCTGTGTCCATGAAGTTCTCCCGGCAAGAATACTCGAGTGTGTTGCCATTTTCTTCTGCAGAGGATCTTCCAGACCCAGGGATTGAACCGAGGTCTCCTGCATTGCAGGCAGATTGTTTACCATCTGAGCCACCAGAGAAGCCCATTATGAATAAAGCTACTATAAGTATCCATGTACAGGTTTCTGTGTGGAGATCTTAATATTTATATGTGTTACTCTTGTTAATTTCAGATTCCTCAATGTAGTAGAGTTATTGCAAGAGTAATTTAGGAATTGAGAGTGTGGGAATACTGTATGAGAGAGGTGTCATCTAAGTAGAAACATGAGGGATGGATTGGTTTGGACACAGGCTAGAGCAGGTCCATTCTGTTTTGATGGTAACAATATGTATTTCCCTTTCTGTTTGGAGTACATGGTAAGTACAGGGGCATTGTGGAGGATTTACTTTTGGTGCCTCTAATCTTGAGCTAAAGAAGGTGAATTTCCTTAGTGAGGCTGTGGGAGCCATGGCCGATTTTTGAGGTGGAAACTGATGAGTAGTATTGCTCTCTTCCTTAAGCAGCTAGTTTAAGTCTTCATTTGACCTTGCTTAGGTCAAGATGATTGACTTAAAAGTAATAAAATGGCACTTATTAACCAGTACTATACATCATAATTGTTCACCAGTTTAGACTAACCTTCCCTGTTGTTGGTATAAGTTAGCGAGATCTTCCTAAAATAGGCAAGAGAGGCCTTCCAGTGCAGTATCTTCTGTTCTAATGATCAAGATCATTTTCACATAAGAGTAAAATTCCACAGAACATAAAGCCATACGTTTTGACATTTGGAGTCACAGGTTATAATCATATTACACTAGAGGTTGTATACCATAAAAAACTTTTTGTACAAGCTCCCTTTGCTGTACCTTATTTCTTTTGCTTGAGCAAACAACCTTAAATTTAAGTTAGTCAAAGAACTGCTAGATAGGGAAGCATATTAAGTGGGCAGGATGCTGTGCTTCTTGAAATGGAGAGATTTTGAGAATAGAGGAGTAAACTATCAAAGCAAAAGGATGCCAGCATCAACCTCATTTGGGAATGTGTTAGAAATGCAGTTTCTCAGACTTTCCACCCCAGAAACTCAGTAGATGGGGCCCAGAAGTCTTTTATACATTAGAAATATGATATAAAGGCATTGGGGATTCAGAGAGTGGAAAATGAAGGCTTTTGCTGCAAAAGAGAGGCACAAGTTGTCCTAATAGTTACTGTTTATTGACCACTCACTTTGCAATATGTATTTTACAAACATAGCTCATGTAATCTCAGCCCTAGCAAGTGTAATATTACAATGTCTTGTTTTATAGATGAGAAAGAAGAAAAAGAAGAGTAGTTTAAAGAGTAGCATAGTAAAGCTTCATTGCAGACCTCTCTTACTGTCAACTGTGACATCTGTGAACCTTGCCAGGCCCTCAGGGTGTGTAGATTATTTCCCAGAAGGCCTTGGGGCTCAAACCACACCCCCATCCTCACCCCGCCACCTCCTTTTCGCTCACTAACTTAGGCAGGTTTTCCCTCTTCCTGAGTCCAGGGGGAGGCTGTGTAGAATAGTGAAGAGAGCAGAGCATGAATGATGGGAACCTGGGATTTCCATCTGACTTCTGTGAACAAATCTTTTGACTCTAGGCCTGTCCTTTCACATCTTGATGCGTCACTTTCATCATCTGTAAAGTGAACCAGATGGGTCTCTATCTTCTGGATCTAACAGTTACAGGCAGATCAGATGGTCAGTCTAAATGGCCTGTTGAAGTTCCACTCTGGTTCAATGTTGAGAGGAGGTTGGTGTTAGAGATACCAGAGTCTTGCTTATGTGTTAAATGGAGACATTGATGCTTGGTAGTGGTGTGTATTAAAATGAAATCTTGGATATTAAGAACCTGGCAGAGCACTAGACATATATGAAAGGTGCTTACAAAACAATAGTTCCTCAACACCAAGAGCAAAATGACCTCATTCTAGATTCTAGTATTTTCTCTCCATGAATTTAGACAGATCAATACTTTCCTGAGAGGTGGGTAAGAGATCATAGATTCACATTAAAATATTAAATAAAACTTCCTATTAAAATTTTAAAACAGAGATTAAGAATGGGGCAATGTGACCCAATAAATAAAGCAAATAGGTCATTATATTTGAAAAAAAAAAAAAAGCGTGATCCCCTGATTGTAGGTAGTTTTTGTAATAGAAGCAGTTTGAAAATATATTACTATGACATAAATAAAATATGATAAAAGATACTTAAGGTAATATTCTGCTAAGTAGTATATAGACATGGAACACTTAATACTTTAAAATCATGGTTGGCAAAAGAAACTTCCTAATGGATGAGCTATTTATTTTATGAACTTGGGGCCAGCTTGTGTGTGGAATTCAAGTTACTTATTTCCTAATTTCTCTGACAGTCTTTCTTTTTATATAGAGAAAATGCTTTTTACTTTTCATTGGAAATTTTCTTATTTTTTTTTCTGAATACCTTTTGCAAATTCAGTTATTGTCTAGAATTAAGACACTTTTATACCAGTACACATTGTTTTGGGGCCTGCCCACTTCCCCCTCTCCCACCATCACCACTGCAGCTTGATGGACACTGGCAGGCATACTACATTTGGCATTGGCTGATCAGTGTTGTTTTCAGCAGATATGATCACAACTTGAATTTACAAGATAAATAAACCAAAGGGTGGTTATTTTCATTGCTGCTGATTTTTCCCCCCTTGAAAAATGGTTCGCCATAGGGGTTTTTTTGGAGAAGGCAATGACACCCCACTCCAGTACTCTTGCCTGGAAAATCCCATGGATGGAGGAACCTGGTGGGCTGCAGTCCATGGGGTCGCTAAGAGTCGGACATGACTGAGCAACTTCACTTTGACTTTTCACTTTCATGCATTGGAGAAGGAAATGGCAACCTACTCCAGTGTTCTTGCCTTGAGAATCCCAGGGACGGTGGAGCCTGGTGGGCTGCCATCTGTGGGGTCGCACAGAGTTGGACATGACTAAAGCGACTTAGCAGCAGCATAGGGGTTTTTTAAATAGCATTAACTTTGTTCAATTTGAGATTTTATGTATAAAAATTCTGTTTACATATTTAACAGGATGTTATGTTGGAATAGCAGAGTGATTAATAGCTAGGTTCTGGAGTCTTAACTCTGAGCAAGGTTCAGATTCTGGCTTTCTCACTTTCTGGCTGTGTGATCATGGGCAAAGTGACTTAGGGTCTCTAGCCTCAGTTTCCTCACTGGTAAACCAGGAGTCACAGTGTCTCTTTGACAACACTTTCTAGTGTTTAGGACAATACAAATGAAATGTGCTCTGTAAAGACAATGCATACATTATGTTAGAAAAATCTCAGCTGTTTAACAGCACACCAGTGGCTGTGTTCCTTTTAAGAGTCATTTTGTCAGATTTTTTGTTTTCCTTCCCTCCCTTCCCTTCTTTGGATACGTTTGTAAACTTGAAAAAAAAAAAAGCAGCCCAGAAAAGAGCTCACGTTCCTGCTTGGTTACATTTCTTCTGCTCTGTGGCTTGGCATGATTGATTGTCAAGAGGACTGAAGAAAATCAAACCGTGAATTACCCTGCCCTGGGTAACAACAATGGTTCAGATGGCAGCCTTCTAATTTTTGCTTTGACTTTTCTCTTCTCCAGGCAACAGAAAATAGAGGGGAAGGCAGGAGTATGCCTTTTAATTACTGAGTTCTAAATTCTTGGAATGGGCATCATCTGTTTTCTCAGGATCAGACTAGAAGGCGTCATTTTACTACAGAAGAGCCAAGAGCCAAGACTTGTCCTGAATGGATGTGGGTTCGGCAGAGCGTCTTTAGCTTAAGGAATGAAAGCTTTGGATCGTATTCAGCATCTGTGCTTCACCAGGCCGCTCTTTATCCTTTTAGTGAGTCCCATTTGTCTGTCCACTGTCAAGGGCTCGTGTACACCATGCTGATTTAGTGCTAACTGGGGAGATTAGAAATGCCTTGCCTGGTGCTGTCAGCTAAACCTGAATCAGTGTCTGTGTACTCTGACCCATCTACTCAGAGAGGTTTACCCTTTGCTCTACTGCTCACTCTAATAGGCAGAAAAGCTCAGCTCACCCCAGCTTTTATACAGAGGTCAGCTCCAGAAATAGCTCCTTTAACACAGCAAGAGAAGCAACACAAATCCAGCAAGCAGATAGTACACAATGGCTACTTTCAGACCATGGAACAAAAGACAGTGGTTTATCTTTTCTACACACCACTACTGATACTATTGTCCATTTGCTATAGAGTTGATCATTCCTGGGGGCCAAGGCCTTGGTGTTCTTTATTCACATGCCTTCCAAGTAGAGACTGATGCATTGGTTATTGTTTTTTACCCAGAAATGTGATTCAGAGAAATTTGGTCATATAAACCTAAGAATAAATATGGTATTTGATGGACCTGAATAGACACAGTGCCAGAACGTCTGGTGAAAATCTTTCAAGGGTCCTTCACATGAGAGGATGTCCTCTTTTGAAATTTTGCCATAGAGATTGGAATTCTAACGTTTGGCTCGCTTAGACTTCCCGAGCCATGTAAGCTTTCATTAGTAGTATGGTGAGTTGCTCCATACTCTTGTCTTACATTCCTGTCTCCCCAGGTCAAAGGTACTATTTGTCTGTGCTATGTTCAGTCATGTCTGACTCTTTTCAAACCCATTGACTGGCACTCACCAGACTCTTCTGTCCATGGAATTTCCTAGGCATGAATACTGGAGTGGGTTTCCATTCCCTTCTGCAGGGGATCCTCCCATCCAAGGATTGAACCCGTGTCTCTTGTGTCTCCTGCATTGGAAGGGGGATTCTTTACCACTGTGCCACCTGGAAAGCAAAGATTATTTTGTCAGTGGGTTACATTTCTTTCTCCTCTAAGATTTAGGGCTTGTTGTATTCATATTTATAGCCCAGAGTAAGTGTGTGCTTAGTCACTCAGTTGTGTCTGACTCTTTGTGACCCCATGGGCTATAGTCCATCAGACTCCTCTGTCCATGGGGATTCTCGAGGCAATTCTACTGGAGTGGGTTGCCATGCCCTCCTCCAGGGGGCTGTTCCCAGCCCACGGATCAAAGCCAGGTTTCCTGTGTTGCAGTCAGATTCTTTACCAACTGAGCCACCAGGGAACCACTTATTAATTATTGAGTAACTGGATGAGTGAACAAGCAAATGACTGAACAAATGAATGATTGACAAAGTGAACAGAGGTTCAAAGTGTGTGTCCGGCCATTTCTTTACATTTGCATTAAAGAACCCATAAGATGGACAGCTCATGAGCAAATCGGCCACGTTTGGAAGCTAACCATGTCCCACACCTTTATCAGCCGTTCCTATCAACCCCTTGGAGAAGGCAATGGCACCCCACTCCAGTACTCTTGCCTGGAAAAACCCATGGACGGAGGAGCCTAGTGGGTTGCAGTCCATGGGGTCACTAAGAATCGGACATGACTGAGCAACTTCACTTTCCCTTTTCACTTTCCTGCACTGGAGAAGGAAATGGCAACCCACTCCAGTGTTCTTGCATGGAGAATCCCAGGGATGGGGGAGCCTGGTGGGCTGCTGTCTGTGGGGTCGCACAGAGTCGGACACGACTGAAGTGACTTAGCAGTAGCATCAACCCCAACTGTTGCCCAGACACATTTTGGTGATGGTATTACATTTCAAATTTAATTTTTTTGCCTCCCTGCCCCTGTAATAAAAAGGAAGTTAAATTGCCAAACCAGTGTATTATATTAACATGAAGAGAAGGGCTAATTTAACCTTTTGTCTACCAGAACCCAAGGGGAAAAAATGTCTTGGCTGAAAACTTTGTCGTCCAGATTCTTTTCTGAATTATATTTTAACTAAGAAGGATTAAATTTTTTAAGCTCAGAAAAGTGTTTCAGTGATATTGCTGACAAATCTATGCATTCTACAGAAATAGTTGGTGCTGTAATAGTAAGAAATGAGTCAGTATAGGTAATTTTGCCATAATTTGAAAGCGTTTTTGTAAAATCATGGTTCAGGATCACATGTAGAATATCTTAAGGATTTTCACTTCAGAAGCACATACCCAGACAATTAGTTACTTTTGACTAGTTTCTCAATATTGATTGATCACAAATTACAAAATTTTTACTTATTAAGTTATGTTTTAAAAGAGGTAACTTTAAAGCATATGCTCATTTATTTTGGACATAAATAGCCCTTTCTTCCTATCCAGCAAAAAGAATCTTGATTTTCAGTTTTTCTCCTGGGAAAACAGGTTTGAGGTATTCTTTGATGAAGGAAACAAAAACCGGATGTCTTTGATCTGTGTGTAACAGTCACTTTCACCACCTATTTCTGAAGTTTCATTTAAAAACCTTACTTTCCAGATCTTAACCCAGGGAATAATTTTAAGAATCTTGAAGCCCATTATTTATTCTTAAACTTAATGAAAATCACTTTTTATTTCCCTGAGAGCTATTTACAAAACTGTACAGCACTCTAGGGCATGGCAGTATCCGTGTCAGTGCAAAATCAGGAGGCTCCTTACTTTATATGATGGTGTCAGGTTTGACATACATCTTTCCCGTTTAAGCATTTAATGATAGTTATTACTTATTTCTTCAAGAAAAACTTCTTACTAGGGAGAAAGAGATTGAAAGTATAGTTTGATTAACTTATGATGCATTCCTACCTGCTGCTTTTTAAACAAAAGGGAATTGTCATCAAAACAGTAATTGTACGAAGCTTGCGGCATTTAACTCCGCTCAGTCAAGTTAGTTCAGTTTTGCTGTTGTTCAGTCACGGAGTTGTGTCCTACTCTTTGTGGCCTCATGGACTGCAGCACGCCAAGCTTCCCTGTCCTTCACCAACTCGCGGAGTTTGCTCAGACTCATGTCCATTGAGTTGGTGATGCCATCCAACCATCTCATTCTCTGGCATCCCCTTCTCCTCCTACCCTCAATCTCTTTCAGCATCAGTCTTTTCTAATGAGTACACTATTTGCATCAGGTGGCCAAAGTATTGGAGCTTCAGCATCAGACCTTCCAACGAATATTAAGGACTGATTTCCTTTAGGATTGACCGGTTAGATCTCCTTACAGTCCAAGGGACTCTCAAGAGTCTTCTCCAACACCACAGTTCTAAAGCATCAATTCTTCGGTGCTCAGCCTCCTTTTTGGTCCAAGTCTCACATCCATACATAACTCATGGAAAAACCATAGCTTTGACTGTGCATCTTTGTTGGCAACTTGATGTCTCTGCTTTATAATACGCTGTCTAGGTTTGTCATAGTTTTCTTCCAAGGAGCAAGTTTGTAGTAGTTCAGTATACTGCCAGTCAATAAAACTTGGTTTGTAATGAAGATGAGAATTAAGTATCTAAGAATGTATACATAATATTTAAAGGAAAACAATTAGCAGTAACAAAGAGGTATCATTTTTCCACTTATGAAATTAACAAAATGTGTAGCAATAAGAGTAGTCAGTGCTGGGCAAAATACAATGGGACAGTCACTTTTACACAAGTCTTCGTATGTTTCAGGATTCTTCAGGATGTTAATACCTTTTAATCTGTTAAGTCTTTGTCTCGGATGTTATCCTGAAATAGCAAGTCAGATGTGAAGAAAAACTTCTTGCAATCTAAATACCCCATATTATGGCATTCAATGCATAGTTAATGTTATTTTTTCATTTTAGAATTTTATGCAGAGGTTAAATGATGGTTTCAAAGAATACTTAGTACAAGGTAAACATTTACAGTATGTTAATTTTAGTAAAAATTTATTAAGAAATACATGCACACACAAATACAATATTATTTGCATTGTGTGTAGAAAAAGAGAAAGAACAAGAGTAAAAAACAAGAAGAAAATGTACCCCAATGTGTATAGTGATTATCTTCAGATTGACAGAACATAAGTAAATTTATTTTCTATAAAATGTATGCATTACTTTTTATAATCACACATGATTTTGTTTCTGGGGATGCTGCATTAGCTGATCTGTATTCCTTCTAAAATATTCCAGCCATAGTGACAACTTCTCTGGATACTGTTCTGTGTCTTTAGAGGGAGTGAACAATATTTGTTTAATAATGAATGTGGCTTAACCAGATAAAGGCAATCATACCAACCAGGTGATTAATATAATCACTTCAGCTTTCTATCAGTTCTTAGGCTGACATGCCCTTTACCAAAGCAGGAGTTCTTAACAAACTGCAGAGAAATGCTCAAACATGTCAGAATGAAATCCAAGTGATTGCTCGTTTTGCCTTGGGCCTCTGCACTTTTGTGCAAGTATGGTTCCTCAGTCTGAGGCCTTTCAATAAGTAATGGTAATCCAGAAGGATTGAGGTAGTCATCCTGGACTAGTGATTTCTTTTTACCACTAAGACATTTTCACTGTCGCTTGCATCTTAATGCTTGCATGTATTTTTCTAAAGCATTAGGGAACCAGGCGAAGTCCCTTTGCCCTTTGAAGTATGTGGCCAGCTGATCCCAAGAAGTACCAAGGCCCCTAACTGATTAGGAAGCCATTGGCAAACATCCTGACCTCAGTGGAGGTTGGGGGGTGGAAGTTCACCTCAGTGAAGGGGTTTAGGGGGTCAAACACCGAGCGCAACTCTCTGGCTCTATGTCGACGGGCTGAGCCTCTGCCCTTTGTGGTGTGTGTGAGCCAGAGAACCCATGCTTTAGAGTTACTGTCTCTGAGAGTTACTGAGTCCCAGGTGTTCCAGGTAAGGTTCCAGAAACTCTCCAGATGCTTTCATGCACTCCTTTATTGTCACTTGGTCTCTAGGACCATAATTCTACCATTAATGTCTGGCTATGCAGTGTAGGGTCAGTTAGGTCAGATTCTTCCCTTGTTACTAATCCTAATTGTCCAGGCTTAAATTGTTGGGCTTCCCAGGTAGCTCAGTAAGTAAAGAATCCTCCTGCAATCCTGCAGTGCCGGAGACCTGGAGTTGGGAAGATCCCTGGGTTGGGAGGGCATGGTAATGCACTCCAGTATTCTTGCCTGGAGAATCCCATGAACAGAGGAGCCTGGCAGGCTATAGTCCATAGGGTTACAAAGAGTCATACATGACTGAAGCAACTGAGGATGCATGCATGCAAATTATGTCTGTCCAGTAATCCTGTCCTATGTTAGGCTAGGCTTCTTCCTTTCAGGCTATTGTTTTGTCTTTCTTTTTTTGAGATCTATTGAGTGACATTGCTTATTATAGATTACTTACTTCGTATGTGATAAATTCATTATTGTTATCAGTGGGGTACAATAACCTTGAATCAAAATCACTACTTTCTCTGTTTGAGAGTCTTCTGTCAACTTCTGTCAGTGGCCATCTTTTTTAAACTTAAAAGACTTATTACTTATTTTGCCTTTTTTCCAAATTATATGAGTGTCAGGATATAAAATATTAAATATGCTTGTTCAGTAGCAGCTTCTCAAGCATCACGGGGGACCATCCTGTTGTAATAGGAAAGCATTTGGCACAGCTTTCGGAATGTAGATAGTTTTTGTAATTGTTATAGGGAGAAAACTGCAGAAGAAACAATAATTCAAATACAATTAGAAATTAAATGACAGCAGTTCACTGTAACCAAGAATATATAAACCTCTCTACTTTCTTTTCCTTTACCCTATGTAGAATAAACACCTACCCCTAACTTTTTATTTCTAAAGAGGCACCTGATCTTGGAAACTTTAGGTTTTGGCAGCAATTTTAGTTAGATTTTATGTTCCCTGATGTTCTGTGCTTTCCTGTAGTCATGTTTGCCTGAAGGAAAAAGGATGGGCATGAGAAACGTGTGGGGTACCTGTACAGTCAGCCTGGTGGTACTCCTAATGTTGCTGGATAAGTGCCAAGGATACATACATGTATTTACATGTGAACAGAAAGTATTTAAATGGGTCAGGAATTCACCAGATACATTAAAAAATGCCTTAACAGTTGAGAATGTGAAGTAAAAAATGTTTTTTAAATAGTGTGGATTGTTTAGAGTACAGCAGTCCTCTGAGGCAGATAGAAAGGACTCTTAAGACCTTTCATGATCTCTTCTGGATGATGTTGTTCGTTAGTCACTAAGCCCTATCCAGCTCCGCCACCACCACCCTCCGCCATAGATTGCAGCCCGGTAGGCTCTTCTGTCCATGGGATTTCCCAGGCAAGAATACTGGAGTGGGTTGCCATTTCTTTCTCTAGGGGATCTTCCCAATCCAGGAATCAAACACTCGTTTCCTGCTTTAGCAGGCATTCTTTAGCACTGAGCCTCCAGGGATGCTCTTCTGACATAATAGTCTAGGATAAATTAACTGTTTTGGTTAAATTGTCAGTTGATTTCAGCTTTCTGTCATTTGCTCTGAAACTACTGCCTAAGAAATCGGAAGTCCATTTGGGAATCCTGACTAGAAGCACTCCTTGGGTCTTCATACAGATGAGAACATCACCGTCTCTCCAGTTTGTCTGTGACTGCTTCACAGTAGGGTTGGAGGCAGGGAGCCTGCTATGCAGCCTTGCCAACGAGGAGAAAGGAGGCACTAGTACCTGATCTATGATCCCAGAAGACAGCATATTCTCATGTCTTCCCCCAGACTCACCTTTGGGGACTCTCTCTCATTCCTGGGGAACAATGATAGTTATTGACTGCATACAATGCTGAGTGTTCCTTACGATACGGGGAACTTCTGCCTCTTTCCCCTGCCACCCACTCCCCCTTGCCCCACCCCGCCAGAGATGTTACAGAGCAAGTGCCTATCATCGACACAGAAGTGGGGAAAAAATGGGTTCTCATTTCAGCAGGTGACTTGGTGGTAGTTGGCTGTCAGCATGCTTTTTTTCATATTGGCTTGTTGCTACAGGGTCTGATGCTGGCAGATTACAACTCTGTAGCTAGTCATTTTCGATTTATTTGAACCTATTTCTCCAGTCTACTGAGCTTTCACTGGCTAGCATCAATTCAGACACATTGCAATTCTTCAGAATCTCTATCCCCATCAGATGGTTCGATCTACGAGAAATTTAGCTAGAGGCATTTAGACAAAAAAGAAATATTGTGGCTGGGGAAGCATTTAAGTTAGAGGAGGCAGCCAGGGCTGTTTTATTACTTAGGCCTGTGTCACCTGTGATGACCCATGAGAGTGGAGAATATTGATCGCTTGTCACTCAAGGCATTCAGCAGATTGCATTGACAAAGCTTGGCAGGTCTCTAATAGCAGGGTTACTGGCCTTGGCTGCGACCCAAGGGAAAACTCTGCAGGCCCTATTACTTGGCGGCCTTTAACTCTTATAGGATTGGGAGAGAACACTGACAAAAGTGAGGACATGATTTTACGGTTACAAATGGGTTTTCTTGCTTGCTTTCTTCTCCCCCTTTTAAATTTCACTTTTTTCCCCCCCTTCTTTTCTATTTTATCTTTTCTCCCTGGCCCCTGCCAGCCCCTCCTTTCTTGTCATAGTTGATCATGGTAGTATTGTTTTTTGGAATAAAAATCAGTGTGGACTGATTGCTGAGCAGACCTAGAATAAGGCCTGAGTTATTCTCTCCTTTTAGGGCAGCTTGGGCCTGACCATGTTGTTTCAGGTTATAGAATATGCCTATGAATATATGTGAACTTGCTGTTTAGCACATGTACAACTATTGTCTTAAGACCTGCCACTTTATGACAAAGGTGATTTTTACCTTCTTTGTTCCCTGGTAGCCAGGTTTGGGTCAGGCCTTCATCCTCCATATTGTTCTTTTTTAATTTCAAGCATAATATTTGGTTGCAGAGAGGGTTCTGCTCTTTGCTGAGTTTCTTCTCTAAATACCTATATCAGATGTCTAGAATTAACTACATGGCTCTTTGTTTTCTAGGTTCTCAGTAAGGACAGACAAGCCTTAAATATTGACGATTTCATTGACTTTGCCATTTATATGCATTTATATCCAGCTTTGTGCCATGAATGACTTATGTATTATTGAGAGGGTTGCCTAATCTCTCTGAGGTTCTTTATCAGTCAGAGGAGGATAGTATTACTTTTCAAAAAGAAATGAAGTATTACAATGTTGAATTATATCTTAGTAAAAAAATAAAATAGCTTGTAAAAAGTTTCTAGCATAGAAGCTTTCACCTTCCTTCTTTATAGGCCCAAGAAGGCAGACTGAGAACCAATATGATATTTGGTAGTATTTTGGGGAATAGGTAGAATTATTGGAGACAGAAATATAAAAGTATTGCTAGAGACCATGGGCCTGTTAATATTCTATAGCACATTGAGCCACTTTGAATTAAAATACTTATCTGTGAAAGGTTTTATAATTCATATGACCTGAAATAATTTACACCTAATTAGATTTTGTCAACTGAATAATTCTGTCTCATGTTGCTTCCACAGAATAATTTAAGCAACTGCTTTTTATTCTCAAAATAGCTGTAAATGTCAAATTAATTTTGTTGACATGAACAACATGTAGAAGAGCTACTTGGCAGAATTGTTTGTCAACTGAATATATTATGGGTCCCTACAAAATATGTAAAATGATTATAGTTTAGCTGACTTTTGCAGTTTCTTGCTTTCCTGGAAAAAAGTCACTGGCGATCGTTATAAAAACTATTATAACATTTCTGCCCATCTGGTTAGAAAGTCTTTGATATCTGGAGGTTTTCTTTTTTCATTATACATACAGTGTCTTTCCCTTTAGGAGTCATATTTTTATCTGGGTGAGACTGAATCCAAAATAATTGCCTTAATATTTATTATATTCATCACTAATGTCATGTGATTATTTGACACTCACCGTGTGTGTCTGTGTGTGTGGTCTGAGATTCCCTGGTGGCTCAGATGGTGAAGAATCCACCTGCAATAGAGGAGACTCAGGTTCAATCCCTAGGTTGGGAAGATCCCCTAGAGAAGGGAATGGCTACCCAATCATGTTTTATTGCCTGAAGAATTCCATGGACAGAGGAGCCTGGTGGGCTACAGTCTAAGGGATTGCAAAGAGTCAGACATGACTGAGTGACTGACACTTCCACTTTCATGTAGTATATGTGTGCTCAGTCGTATTTATATGTATATGTAAGTGTGTGTGTGTATATATATATATATATATATATGTATGACTGCTCAGTCTTACTCTCCCTTTGTTTTTTTGTACCATTTCTTTCACTTGGAGAATCCTTTTGTCCTCCTCTTTGATAACCCTGTGCAGGATTAATGTCATATCAGTTTATTTCTCTCTCACACTAGTCATTTACTCCAAAATCCCTTCTCCAGTCCATCATCCCCTGCCCAGTCCGGTCTTTCAGCTGCTAATACCAGAGTCCTGTCATCTACTGGCTTACCTTAATCCAGCACTTCTCAGCTCTTGTCTCATCATGGCACATGTTGAAAATGATACTATTTGTACAGCACATTGAGGTCGGTAGATAAGACTTCTTGCTGCTGGAGGCAGCTGGCCCAGAGACCATAACTAGCTGTTAATTTGAGGCAATAAATATATGAGCATGAACACTGTCCTGGAAATTCTGGTTTAACCAGTTCCCAAGTTAAGGCTAACCCTGGCAGATTCTAGAAATTCACTCTTTTGGTGATACCTAAAATTAACCTTTGTTGAACTCCGCGTACTGTGTACTGTAAAATACATCTCTGACCTTTCCTGTAGATGATTCCTATTTGCATCTGGTCATTGGAAAGTTTACATTTCTTCTTTGAATGCCTAGGTATGTTTATACCTTATCTTTGCCAGCCTTTCTCCTAAAGGGAGTGAACTTGTATTTTACCTGAAGCTTCTCCTGAGTAATTTCTGGTTTCATCCAGAATAATTCCCTTCCTCTTGGACATCAGAGCATTGCTTTCCCACTGGCAATAAGTATGGACACAGCTCAGAGACAACTGTTTCCTGTACTTACGTCTGCTGCAAAAATATTGGACCTTTAAAAGAACGAACCAGTATCCTTTTGAGTTCAGCGTGTTAGTGATTTAGATTTTGCATTTTAATCTCCTTGGGAGGAGATATCCCACTGCAGAGTTGGCCTCTCTAGCCCTAATTATATTTCCTTTTGGCTTTTTCTAATTTCTCCACTGACCTTCTGTCAATGCCCCAGCATGCCTTGTAGCTAAAGTTGTTCAATATTTGGAATATGCTATGAATATGCAAACTATACATATTACATGAAAAAATGAACTATAGGTATAATTATGCCAATAATTGCCATAGAATCCATTGCCAAAGACAGTGTCTATTGAGTCTCCTTAATATACAAATAAAGAAAATACCTGAATTTTTCTTTTCATAAAGGAGAAGAAAGTGAATTTTAGAAACCATTGATTAATAAGTCTAAAATTGACCCAGAAGAAGACAGTAGAAGGTATTACTAATGAATGCTTTCTGAGGAATTAGTTAAAGAAAAGTGATATCTAGAATTAACTGGTATTGTCATCCCTGGGAACCAGTGTGGGTTCACTTAAAATGTAACGCCAGACTCTGTTGTTTTCATTAGATCCGAGATTGGCAAATTTTTTTTCTGTGAAGGGCTAGAAAGTAAGTATTTTAGGGCTTTGGGGCAGTACAGTCTCAGAACAGCTCAGCTCTGCCACCACAGCACAAAGTAGCCACAGACAATATGTAAATGGATGGACATGCCTGTATTCCAGTAGTGGGCTAATTTGGCCTGTGGGCCATAATTTGCTGACTCCTGCTTTAGAAGAATGTCTTAGATGATGTATATTTGATGTCTGCAAGTAATTTTACAAAGTCTTTCACAAAGTCTTTGTAGAGGACTTGGTAAAGTCTGAAGTTAATAATTATATAGTTAGGCAAAATTGTAGCAGGTTGACTATTTGGACGTGGAAGTTGTGTGTTTGCCTGCCATGAGGCCACGCATTTGATTCCGTTTTGTCAACATTTTATTCGTGACTTGACTGAGGTCAGGGTTGGCTTGTGGATCAAACCAGTGGGTAACCCGATACAGAGAGAGATGAGTTGTACTGGTTGACAGGAGCAAGATCCTGAAAGGTCTTAGGCTGAAAAATTAGTTCAAATCTAGCAGACTGAAATATTGAAAAGACATAACCCTATATCTAGAGCTAGAAATGCTTCTTGACAATATGAATACAGATTGTGAAAACATAGTCTGATGGCAACCTGTTTGAACAAAACTAGGAGAACATTCAATTCAGGGTGCGTGTAGAGATGGTTATCCAGATGGCTAAAAGGCCTCAGATTCGGTCCTAATAAAAATGGTTGCAAAAACTATATATATTTAGCCTGAAGTGATATATAATGACTGTCCTCAATTGTTTAAAGAACTGTCACATAGAAGAGAGATTGGACTTACTCTGAAAGTTCCCAGTGGACACAAGTAAGAGTGGTGAGTAGAAGATATAGGCAGATCCAAGAGTATGTATGGAAGCACTTTCTAACAGTTTGAGCTGTCCTGAGAGAAGGATGGATGAGCTTATTTGGAGGGCTTAGGTTACTGGGAATAATAAAGACACCTGTTGCTGACCTTGTAGGGGTGTTAACTTTGACTTACAGTTGAATGAGATTTTTTTTTTTAATGGGCACTTCCAGTTCTGAGAGTTCATAAAGGAAACCCAGGGAGAATGTTCTGTGTCCTGTGGCCCAACAGTTGGCAGAGTCCAAGACCAGATGTTTTGAGCTCCTGCTGAGTTTACAGGGTTCAAGTGCTGAACATACATGTTCCACATATGTATCTGCACCTGTCATCTTCATGTGATTGGTCAGTCTCCATCACATTTGTTTTTTTATCTCACAGAACCTTTACAGAGACCCTGTACCTAGTAGGAATGAAATAAGTGTTAAGCTAAAGTGAATAATGGTTGAGACACATTCACATATCTTTCTTTTACTGATCCTAGTTTCATAAGGGAGGCCTATGGAAGATGATCAGAAATCACACCTACAGATTGGTAATATTGATTGAACAGCTCTGTGCCTTCGTTTCGCTCTGTGACACCCACACACAAATGCCAACACTTTCCCAGGAATGGAAGCCATCAGGCTGCATGGTCTGACCAGAATTGTTTTACGTCCTATGAATGACTTTGCATTGCCCGCCTCCTGCCTTACTGCTTCCTGTGCAGCCCTCCCTTCTAAATTATACTGTACCTTAGGATGCCTGAAATACAGTTTCTGTTCTTTCAAATAGTGTATGCCTGCAGTAGTCATCTGCTATCATTATACTTCTGAAAGATTTATTGCTGAGACTGACAGTGGGTCTTCCAAGGGGTTACTCTTTGATGTTTTGTACTTGGACAAGTGGTCAGGGATCATGGCCCATTTATCACTGCATTTCCCATCCCTGTACTCAGGGTCAGGCATATGGTGGGTGATCGGTGAACGTTTACCTGTTTGCTTTGGTTAGAACTCTGGTTACTCTTTACTCTTGTTTCAGCATAACGGAGTAAAATTGTTCACGGCAGTATTTTCTTCATCTTTTGTGCCCACTGTGTTCTGCTTACCAAGTATCTTCATCTTCAGTGCTATTTTGTGACTGTTCAAACACTAACTTCTAAAAGGGTGAAAGATGGGCAAAGATGCAGTGGTTGAATCTCTTCTGCTAATCAATTTACCCCAGCTACTCCTAGAAGGAAATGGGAGAAAAGCCAGAGAGGAAGGGGATGGTGAAGAAAAAAAGAAGTGAGGGGAGGAAAGAAGCATTCTGTATCATCCTGACAAGACTTTATTATTGCTCTACAATTGTGTGCCCTCCTTCTGTAAACTTTGCTCTGTTCCCATATTTTCATTGCATTTTGTGGGTAGGAGCCAAGAGAGCCTTGGGACATACCTATATTAGAAAATAAAATAACTTAACATCAGGACTATTTCTTTTGTTGGTTTCTTTTTTCCCCTCAACTCATTTGGTCAAAAGCATGGAATAGTAGTGCCAGGGTTAGCTTTGCCTGGGGAAACGTTCTGTTTGCCTATGATTCTACAGATTAATAGCTATCAAGGAGGACAGGCTGATTGTGAATGAACTTGTGGAGTTGTTAGCCTTATGCACCCCTTACCATCCAGGAGGGAGAACTCACATACCATTTACCCAATGGTAGGGAGGCAAGAGGCTTGCTTTTGTAAAAGAAGGATCATACAACTCACAAGAACCCATTATTAATCTTTTAGGAAGTTTCCAAGTTGTTTGTAGACGTAGCCTTTAAAGAAATTATTATAACAACCTAGTTTTTGCTTTTAATGCAATTTACTTAATTATAAATATTCAAAACACATCACTTCCAAATAATTTGCCTATTGTCTGTGTTCTTCAGGTTACTGTGTGGTTATTGTTGCAGCAAGCAGGCTGATGATGTACTCTTGAGCTTCTCTTCCCAACTGTGCACTTAGTAACACCACTTCTGTAGCTTGATACCAGCTATGATTGGAGTATTTACACCACAAAAATTGGGGGAACAGTACAAATACAAATTTTGTCACTTGTTCTGTTGATTATCTAGAGCTTTTGAAAAATGAAGCAGAAATGTTATTAATACAGATTAAATTGAAAAGGGTGTTGTATCTGTATTCATTTCTTTATGGATAACATACGAAGTTGAGGAAATATTCTTTTTGTATTCTAAAAGTATTGCCTAATTTGACTAAGACATTATCTGATTGACAGATGAAGTTCTGACATGTCTTTATTGTTCTCCTTTCACTTCACTAGTTTGAAAATAGCAGTTGAGTTTCACATGTGACTTACACTGTTCTTTAAATGCAATCACAGATTGACTATAGATAAAGGAGTTCCATACATTACAACAATAGCAACCTGTGAAATCAATCGGCTATTTGGTTGGACATTGCAATAAAGAGTATTATATGCATTGTAATTAGATGTAAATTGTTTGGTACATGCCTGTTGCGTCAGTAAAATTGGTAATAAATATATGTAAATGTATTCATGCATGCATCTTTTCCCAGGTTGCTGGCAGTTAAACATTTACCAGCACAACACTGTTTAATATCCAAGTGGGCAGCGCCTGGCTCGCTTAGTTGGTAGAACATGAGACTCTTAACATAGAGTCAAGGTTAGTGATGACCTTGTATAAATGGTGAGATGTTTGCTTGTAATATGGCAAGAGAATCAAATACAGCGTAGGAAATCTTCTTGATTACCGAATATGAAGTTACGATTTTGAATGCCAGCTACTATAGAGCACTTGAAAGAGAAAGTGTTTATTGGTTCTTGATGCTTGTGTACCATGTTGAAAATAACACTAGAGGGTGTTGAGGAGAGGTGTTAAATATCATTAGAACCTCAGCAAGGCTTTGGAATCCAATGAATTGAAAGATAGTTGAGTGAGGAGGAGCTTTGGACACAAAGCAGACAGTTTAGTTATCCAAAGCATTTATATCAAGTAGCAAATGCTTGAGGATTTATCTATTTGCAGTTTTCTCTCGGAGCCTAATCCATGAGGAATAGGGAGTTGGGGTAGGACGGGGGCTAGCCTTTATTTTGCATTGCTCTGAGAAGCAGTGCAATAATAGAATAAACTCAGTGTTCTGGAAATATTATTATAAATGAAAAATCTTGAAATATGAAGAAAGGATTTTTTAAGTGGGATTAGAAATTCAAAACAAAATGGTCTTCTGTCTCTTTCTACTTAACCAGCTAAGACAGCTCAAGTAGAAATATATTTTTCTGAGAGATTTTTGGTTAAAGGGAAGAGTTATTTCCATTCATCTGTTAAGACTTGGTGTTCAGGAATGTTTTGTTTAATATACTTTAAAAACAAAATGTGCTTGGTAAAGTTTGTGACTAGAATTGTGAGGTGATCTAATAACTTTGAAAGTCACTTTTAGTAAATAGAAATTTGAATTTTGATAATAGAATGGTAAATGTGAAGAAACGAAATCCCAGTTAATGCCAGTTACTGTTAATGTAAGAAAGGAAAAAAAAATTGGTGAGTTTATCTTTAAAGTGTGTGCATGTTTAATGTTACTTTAAAATGTTAGTATGTCTGGTATTGTGTTGTGCGTGTGCTTTGTGTCTGTGTGTGAAACGGGGAGGTATTGTTAACATTATTGTTCTCTACCTCCAAGATCCATCCCCAAAATAATTTTATTAATCCTAAGAATGTAACTGTGGAAATAAAATGACTTTTCAGTCCTGTGTTGACTACGTGCCTACAATGCTGATTTGCTAATACCTGGAACTTCCAAATTAAATTTTATGGTATGTGGCTGATTTATTGTAATCTCTCCTACAAGGAAACTCATCTTTAAAACTTTAAAAAAATCATCCTAAGTTGGGGAGTGAGGAGCATTTCTAATTCAAAGCAGGAGTCAGGCTAAGATCACATGTCTCCGTAGAGGAAAGAGAAGAGGTTTTACTTGTTGCATATGTTTTAAAAATATTTATAGATACAGCTGGACTTTTAGTACTTAACTTCTGGTTTTAATGATGAAATTCCCAAAGGACTAAAATTGTTCCACAGTCTGATCTATGTCTGAAGTTCAAGAATAGTGTATAGTGGATCTAAAAACTTTTTAAAACCTCCTTGGAAACTTTGAATGGGAAATCTGGTCTTTTCGTCCTGTGTTTCTTGAATTTCTTATTAACAGAACACCTCTTTGCCTCTTATTCAGTTCTTAATGAACTGCAGACTGACTTTAGTCTTCTCTACTAAAAGGTTTTTTATATTAAGGTCATCAGTAAATTCATAAGTCATAAAAATCTAGTGATTTTCCTTATTTCATCCGTCACCAGTCATTTTATTCTGGGCCTGTTATGTAACTTGATGCTAGAGGTGAGGTGAGGTGAAGTCACTCAGTCATGTCTGACTCTTTGCGACCCCATGGACTGTAGCCTACAAGGCTCCTCCGTCCATGGGATTCTCCAGGCAAGAATACTGGAGTGGGTTGCCATTTCCTTCTCCAGGGGATCTTCCCGACCCAGGGATCAAACCGAGGTCTCCCGCATTGGAAGCAGATGCTTTAACCTCTGAGCCACCAGGGAAGCCCTGAAGTAAATGAGGCAAATATATTCTTTCACATTGTGGAGCTTTTAGTGTTCCAGCACCATTGACCTTTCTCCCTCAAACTTCATGAAATCACTAACCTCTGGTTTGTGAAGTCATTCATTAATGATTCTTTTTTAAATTCTGGTTCTTGCCCCCACCTCTGTTTTCATGATTTCTGCCCAGGCCCACTCTTCCCTTGATTTATTTTCTCGATGCTTTGCAAGTGATTTCATATGGCCAAGGCTTTCAGGCTATATGACTATAGTCATATTACATACACACATATATATACTCAAATTAACTTCATATGTAATGAACTTCATATATAATGATGTAGTATAATTATAGACTTGTATTTTCTTTGGTTTTTAATAGCTTTATTGATGTATAATTCACATATAATGAACTGCTCATGTTTAGACTATGTAATTTGATGTTTTGACATATGCATACACCCACGGGACATTCCAGCTATCAAGATAATGAACATATCCATCACCCCGAGAAATTTCCTCCTGTCCCTTTTTAATTCCTACCTCTATCACTTCCCTCCCATCCCCACCCCTCACTCGTCTATATTAACTGAATTGCTTTCTGTCACTGGAGAATAGTATGCATTTCCTAGAATTTTATATAAGAAATCATACAGTATTTACTCTTTTTTTCTCAATATGGCTGATTGAATGTAGTATAATTACTCTGGGGTTTATCCATATTATGGTGTATATATTCCTTTCTTTTTATTGTTCATATTATTCCATTCTGTACCACAGTCTGTTTATACATTCACCTATTGATGGCCATTTGGGTTGTTTCTATTTTTTTGTTATTATGAATATTTATGAACAAGTAGAGCATGCATTCTTTTCTCTTGGGAGTGGAATGACTGGATCACGTGGTACGTGTTATTAAATGTTTCTTAAGTATTTTAAGTAAATGTCAAACAGAAATCAAGGTAGTTACACAGTCCTGCATACCCACCACCTTGTGTAAGAGTTCCACTGCTTCTATATTCTCTCTAATCCTTGGGATGGTCAGTCTTTTCTGTTTTGCTCTTCTAATAGTTGGATAATGGTATCTCACTATGGATTTGAATTGTTTTTCCCCAGTGACTGATGATGTTAAACATTTTTCATGTTTTCACTCATCATCTATTTATCTCCTTTGGTTTAAATCCCTTGCCTGTTTGGCAACCCACTCCAGTGCTCTTGTCTGGAAAATCCCATGGACAGAGGAGCCCAGTAGGCTACAGTCCATGGGGTCACAAAGAGTCAGACACAACTGAGTGACTTCACTTCACCTCACTTCTGTTTTTTTTTTTTTTTTTTTTT
>SJYT01066198.1:65615-77593 GCA_006410635.1 Cephalophus harveyi
TTTTTTTTTTTTTTTTTTTTTTTTTTTTAAGTGCACTCTTTATTTTTGTATTATTGAATTTTGGGAGTTATTTATTCTAGGTACAAGACCATCATCAGATATATGATTTGCAAGTATTTTCTCCTACTTTGTGGTTGGATTTTTAATTCTCTTTACACTATCTTATAAGAGCAGAGTTTAAATTTTCATGAATTCTTACTTATCAGTTTTTAGTGGATTTTGCATTTCACATCATATCTAAGAAATCATTTGTAATCCAAGGCTGCAAGTTTTTCCCTATGTCTTCTTCTGAATGAGTTATAGTTTTAGGATTTACGTTTCGGTTTCTTATCTATTTTGAGCTAATTGTTGTCATATGATGCAATGTATATATTGTATCATTTTCTTTTTTGTGTCTGTTTAATTGTTCCAGCACCATTTTTTGAAAATACTGTAATTTCTCCACTGAATTGCCTTTGCATCTTTGTTAAAAATTGTCTATATATGTGTAGGTCCAAATTTGGAATCTCAATTATGTTCCATTAATTGTCTGTCTCAAGCTTGCCAAACTAAGGATCATGGGACAAATACAATTCACAGCCTGTTTTTATACAGAGTTAAATAGAAATTAAGAGAAGAAGCAATGCAACAGAGATCATATGTAATATGCAACCTTTTGCTATCTGGCCCTTCTCAGAAAAAAAAAAATGTCTCAGTCTGGTCTGTCTTGATGTCAGTACTACTACATATCTTGGTTACAGTGTTTTAAATCAGGAAATGCTATTTTACCATGGATCTTTTTCAAAATTGTTTTGGCTATTCTTGGTCCTTTGCATTGTCATATGAATTTTAACACACCACTTTGTCAATTTCTTCAAGTAAACGTGGAGATTTTGATTTAGATTGTTTTGACTGTGTAGATCAATTAGGGAAAAATTGACGCTGATCTTAGCAATAGAGTCTTTTGTTTCATGAATATATTTTCTTTTTTCTTTAGGTTTTCTTTAATTTGGCTTAGAAATGTTTTGTAGTTAGTGTATAGATCTTTCACATTAGGTCAAATTTATCCTTATGTATTTTTTATTCTGTTATAAATGGTGTGTTTTATTAACTTCAATTTCTAATGCTAGCATATACATACATAGCTGATTTTTATGTACTTATCGTGTATCCTGTAATCTGTATAAACTCACTTATTAGTGCTCAATTAAGTTCAGTTGCTTGGTCGTTCCAATTCTTTGTGACTTCATGGACTGCAGCACGCCAGGTTTCGCTGTCCATCACCAACTCCCGTAGCTTACTCAAACTCATGTCCATTGAGTTGTTGATGCCATCCAACCATGTCATCCTCTGTCACCCCCTTCTCCTCCCATCTTCAAACTTTCCCAGCATCAGGGTCTTTTCAAATGAGTCAGCTCTTCCCATCAGGTGGCCAAAGTCCTGGAGCTTCAGCTTCAGCATCAGTCCTTCCAGTGAATATTCAGGACTGATTTCCTTTAGGATTGACTGATTTGATCTCCTTTCAGTCCAAGGGGCTCTTAAGAGTCTTCTCCAAGACCACAGTTCAAAAGCATCAATTCTTCAGTGCTCAGCTTTCTTTATGGTCCAACTTTCACATCCATACGTGACTACTGGAGAAACCACAGCTTTGACTGGAAGGAATTTTGTTGGCAAAGTAATGTCTGCTTTTTAATATGCTGTCTAGGTTGGTCATAACTTTTCTTCCAAGGAGCAAGTGTCTTTTAATTTCATGGCTGCAATCACCATCTGCAGTTATTTTGGAGCCCAAGAAAATTAAGTCTGTCACTGTTTCCATTGTTTCCCCATCTATTTACCATGAAATGATGAGACCGGATGCCATGAGCTTAATTTTTTGAATATTGAGTATTAAGCCAACTTTTTCACTCTTCTCTTTCACTTTCATCAAGAGGCTCTTCAGTTCCTCTTTGCTTTCTGCCATAAGTGTGGTGTCATCTGCATATCTGAGGCTATTGATATTTCTCCTGGCAGTCTTGATTCCAGCTTGTCCTTCATTCAGCCCAGCATTTCACATGATGTGCACTGTGTATAGGTTAAAAAAGCTGGGTGACAATATACAGCCTTCACATACTCCTTTTCCTATTTGGAACCAGTCTGTTGTCCCATGTCAGGTTCTAACTGTTGCTTCTTGACCTGCATACAGAGGCAGTTAAGGTGCCCTAGTATTCCCATCTCTTTAAGAATTTTGCACAGATTATTGTGATCCACACAGTCAAAGGCTTTGGCATAATCAATAAAACAGAGGTAGATGTTTTTCTGGAACTCTCTTACTTTTTCTATGATTCAGCAGATGTTGGCAATTTGATCTCTGGTTCCTCTGCCTTTTCTAAATCCAACTTGAACATCCGGAAGTTCTTGATGCATGTACTGTTGAAGACTCGTTTGGAGCATTTTGAGCTTTACTTTGAAAGTGCATGAGATGAGTGCAGTTGCGTGTTAGTTTGAATGTTCTTTGGCATTGCTGTTCTTTGGGCTTGAACTGAAACTGACCTTTTCTAGTCCTGTGGCCACTGGTGAGTTTTCCAAATTTGCTCACATGTTGAGTGCAGAACTTTCACAGCATCATCTTTTAGGACTTGAAATAACTCCGCTGGAATTCCAGCATCTCCACTAGCTTTGTTAGTAGTGATGCTTCCTCAGGCTCACTTGACTTCAGACTCCAGGATATCTGGTTCTAGGTGAGTGGTCACACCATTGTGGTTATTTGGGTCATTAACACGTTTTTTTGGATAGTTCTTCTATGTATTCTTGCCACTTTTTCTTAATATCTTCTGTTTCTGTTAGGTCCATGCCATTTCTATCCTTTATTGTGCCCATCTTTATGTGAAATGTTCCCTTGTTATCTCTAATTTTCTTGAAGAGATCGCTAATCTTTCCCATTCTATGTTTTCCTCTTCCTCTTATTTCTTTGCATTGATGGGAAGTGCTTGTTCTAGTGGCTCTTTTGTGGATTCATTTGTGTAGATGAAAATATCATCTGTGAATAGACAGTTTTCCTTTTCAATCTGGATGGCTGTCAGTTTTTTTTTTTTTTTTTTTTTCTTTTTTTAACCTGTCTGCAGTCTTCAGTACAAGATTGAATAAAAGTATAGGGTGGACATCCTTATCATTTTACTTATTTTAGGTGAAAAACATTTGTTTCCAGTATTATTTAGCATGTTAGCTGTGTATTTCCTTTACATGCCCTTTATCAAGTTGAGGAATCTCCTTTCTACTCTTTATTTGCTGAGAGATTTTATCAGAAGTAGATGCTGGATTTTTGTCAGCTGCTACTTGTGAATCTATTGAAATATCATATTTTTTTCTTTTTTTTGTTAATATAAATTTTGTTAATTTTTGATAATTTTTGTTTGTTAATATGATAAATAACACTGGTTAAATTTCAAATGTTAAACCAGCCTTTTATCTCCATTAGGATGTATTATCCTTTTATATATTGCTGGGTATATTTACTATTCTGTTGTTTTCTTCCAGTTACTTTGGTTTTAATATCAGAATAATTCTGGCATTATAGTATGCCAGTTTTGGAAGGAGTTTGTATAGTATTAGTATTAATTTTTCCTTGAAGGTTTGGTAGGATCTATCATTGAAGCCATCTGGATCTATAGTTTTCTTTCTGAAAGGTTTTCAATTGCAAATTCCATTTCTTGACTAAATAAAGGGCTATCCAGAAATATTACTTCTTGAATGAGTCTTGGTAGTTTGTCTTTCAATGGGTTTGTCCATTTCAAATTTATTGGCATAAAATTGTTAATAATATTTCCTTTATTGTTTATATGTTTGCTGAATATTTTTAGAATCTGCTCTGATGTGACATTTCTAATTTTTGGTACTAGTAATTCATGACCCCCCTTTCTTTCCCTGATTAATCTGACTAGAGATAATCAGTTTTACAGATCTTGTAGAAGAATCAGTGTTTGGTTTTATTGGTATTATTTATTGTCTTTCGGTTTTCTCTTTCACTGATTTCTACTCTTATTTCTATTTTTCTGTTTACTTTTGTTTTCATTTGCTCTTCTCTTTCTAGTTCCTTATGGTAGAAGCTGAAACTATTAACCTGACACCATTATTTCCCCCCTTAAGTACTAGTTTAGGTTTATCCCACAAATTTTGATGTGCTGTGTTTTCACATGCATTTAACTCAAAATACTTTCTTATTTTGATTTTAATTCTGTATTTTTAATTTGAGGATAATTGCTTTACAATATTGTGATGGTTTTTGCCATATGTTGACACAAATCGGCCACGGGTAAGCGTGTGTCCCCCGTCCTGAACCCCTCCCACCTCCCTCCCCACCCTATCCCTCCAAGTTGTTCCAGAGCATTGGTTTTAGGTGCCCTGCTTCATGCATCAAACTTGCACTGGTCATCTGTTTTACCTGTGGTAATATACATGTTTCAATGCTATTCTGTTGAATTACCCCAGCCTCACCTTCTCCCACAGAGTCCAGAAGTCTGTTCTTTACATCTGTGTCTCTTTTGCTTCCCTGCCTGTAGGATCATCATTACTGTTTTTCTAAATTCCATATATATATATATATATATATATATATGCACACACTTTAATATACAGTATTTTTGTTTCTCTTTCTGACTTCAGCCTGTTTAATAGACTCCAATTTCATCCACCTCATTAGAACTGACTCAGATGTGTCACTTTTTATAGCTGAGTAATATTCCATTGCGTGTATGTACCAGAACTTCCTTATCCATTCATCTGCCGATGGCCATCTAGTTGCTTCCATTTCCTAGCTATTGTAAATAGTGCTGCAATGATCATTGTGGTACATGTGTTTCTTTCAGTTCTGGTTTCCTCAGGGTGTATGCCCAGCAGTGGGATTGCTGAGTCCTATGGCAGTTCAATGGCACCCCACTCCAGTACTCTTGCCTGGAAAATCCCATGGACAGAGGAGCCTGGTAGGCTGCAGTCCATGGGGTCACTGAGAGTTGGACACGACTCAGTGACTTCACTTTCACTTTTCACTTTCATGCATTGGAGAAGGAAGTGGCAACCCACTCCAGTGTTCTTGTCTGGAGAATCCCAGGGACAGCAGAGCCTGGTGGGCTGCCATCTATGGGGTCGCACAGAGTCAGACACGACTGAAGCAACTTAGCATGGCAGTTCTATTCCTGGTTTTTTAAGAAATCTCCATACCATTCTCCATAGTGGCTGTACCTGTTTGCATTCCCACCAACAGTGTAAGAGGATTCCCTTTTCTTCACACCCTCTCCAGCATTTATTGTTTGTAGATTTTGATGACAGCCATTCTGACTGGCATGGATGATACCTCATTGTGGTTTTGTCAAATTGAAATACTTTCTAATTTCCCCTTTGATACCATGTACTAGATAATGTACTTTGTATCACTTGAGTGTTTTTATCTTTATCAAGACTTTTTTTTTTTTTAATGAAAATAGGGTCTATATTGTTAAATTTTCCATGTGAACTCAGAAAAAAATGAATGTTACTATTGTTGAATGGGGTATTATATAAATGTCGGTTATGTTGATAGTGTTCTTCACATCTTCTATAGCCTTTCTGTCTGGCTGTTTAGTTATATCAGTTTTTGAAAAGGGATATTGAAATTTCTCATTGTATTTGTATATTTGCTGATCTTTTGTTTTTTTTTTCTCATGTTTTCTGCTGCTTAAAATCAGTTCAATGTTTTTAGATTCCATTTTATCTCATTTCTTGGCTTAATATCTGTAACTCCTTGTTTTGTTATTTTAGTTATTGCTTTAGGGGTTATTGTATATCTTATCACAGTCTACCTTCAAATAATATTATATAATTCATATACACCATAAGAACCTTGCAATAATATCTTTCCATTTTTCCCTTTTCATGTCTATTGTCATATAGTTTTTACTTCTATGTACATTGTAAACTCCATACTACATTGTTACTGATTTATAATTAATTATATTCTCAAAGGGTTTAAATAATAAGGAAAAAAAACTATACCATCTGTGTTGCTACCCTAGCACCTCATTCTTTTGTGCAGATCTGTATTTTCATGTTACCACTTACCTTCTGCCTAAAGTACATTCTTTAACATTTCTTATTGTGCAGGTCTGCTGGTGATTAGTTGTTTCAGAGTTTGTTGTTGTGAAAATGTCCTCCGATTACTTCTGTTTTTGTGAAACAAAACAGAGAAATTTTAATTGGCTATAGAATTGTGAGTTGATAGTTTTTTCTACTAGTACCTTAAAAATATTACATACACTGTCTTCTCAATTGCATTGTTTTCTATGGCAGAATCAGCTATCCTTATCTTTTTCTTCTGTATTTAATGTGCCTTTTTTTCTGTTTGCTTTTAAGAATTTCTCTGTTACTAGTTTCGAATAATTTGATTTTGATCTACATTGTTGTAGTTTTCCTTATATTTCTTGTGCTTATGGTTCTTTGTGTCTCTTAGATTTGTGGGTTTAAAGTTTTTGTCAAACTATAGAACAGTTTCAGCTTAACTTGATTCTTTTCACTTAATTGTTTCTTTTCCCAATGGTTCAATTTAATAATATGCTAATAAAAAATATTCAAATAGTTCATAAAGAGGTACTATGAAGCATTCAATATTTATAGTGACAGAATCAAATCTCAATAGCACTGGAAATAAAACACTGTTTTCACATTTAAACTCTGGGATTGGTGCAGTTTTAAAGGAAGTGCATGTACTAGAACCTCCTCTCTTGTAATCACATGTTCTCCTTTTTGACTTACCTCCTACTATTCTTGGAAGTTAGGTGAGGAGTAAATGGTTCTCAAGCCTGAAATGGTAGCTAGCCCTCTGGGTACTGTAGTGATTATCTCAGTATCTACTTTTCAGTTCAGAGTCAGGTTAACACTAAATTTTACAAAGTGCTTTATCTCTTTCTTCTGAATGTTGTATTTAATGAAGGCTGCCATCTTGTTAGAATATAAAATTGAGTGCAAACTTCTCTTGGTGTATACTTTGTCCCAATCCTATAATTTGCTCGGATGTTCTGCAAGGGGAAGAGAAGAGCCTTACATATCTGCCCACTGGTTATCAAAGAGAGGTTGGTAGTCTCTTAGTCTCATTTACATTTTGGTATAACAGAGAAAAGTTCCACAGGCAGCAAATATGACTGTGCCCCTTATAAGTCGATGACTAAGGAGAGGGCTATATAAAAAGCATACTTTCAGCAGTACATTTTTATTTCTCTTCCTTTTTATTAAACCAGCTCTGACAGATGAAAAGGACTCTTTGCTGTAGCTCACATTTCCTATGTTAGGCATACTTCAGCCATAAACTTAATTATTGCAAGAATTTTAAAATGACTCCAACTTGTTCTGCACTTGGTACCAGAGAATACCAAGTTCTATTTTTGAGCTGATAAAATCCTCCTTCTGAAAGCATTTGTTTATTATATTACAGCTTCACATGAGCTGAGCTCCATCCTGACCCCGTGTTAAGTGTCTGTGGTAGATTTCATTACATCCATATACTGGAAGTCCTGCCAATATACTGGCAGCAAAATCCTAGTGGAAAATAAATGGCAATAAAAAAGAGAAATGATAGCCTCTGTGAGTGGTGAGGAGCACAGCTTTATTGAGACTGGACAACCCCAGAGTAGTGACTTGGCATGCAGACATGAGCTTAAGACAGTGTGAGTGAAAGCTGATATTGGAATAACGACTCTGTGGCACAGACATGGGAATAATTTAATTAATTGCACTGAAATTTCTTTGATGAATAGTTATGTGGTGATAAGCATGAGGTCGAACAGCGGAATGAGTTTCAGCTTTTTAATGGGCAGCACAGCTGCAGTTTTGGACGCCTTCCCACTTTATTTTTCCCCGCAGCTCTCCACCACTTTACTCATCCACTTCTCTCCAGCTAAGCGGCCCACTAGCGGGGCTCTTTTTCTCCATGTCTGCTGAGCTGACGGGCAAGTACATTTGGCCATGGGATGCAGGCCAGTGGCTAGTTTGAAATAAAAAGCAGATCAAACGAAAATTGTAGGATGGTTTCCTTATGGCAGCTGCACCTACCTTCCTCCCCAAATCTCTGGGATGGTCTGCTGCTAAGTTGTATAAAGATTTTAATAAAAATTTCTCATCCCTGGAGAAAGAGGCACGTCTTTGTTGTCAGAGAGCTAGAGGGAAATGAGCAATGCAGCCCAGCTGGAGCACCAGCATTAATCCCATGATTCGTAGCCCGTATTTTCAGACCGATCAATTACTTATGGCTGTAACCAATCTCTCACCATTTTCTTGCTGTGCTGGGCCCCATTTCCAGACTTGGCAGCTGACATAACCTTCTAAGTTGATAGAACTTCAGCTGCAAATCTCTTCAGGTCTGCTGCTTCCGTTCATTGAGGTTATACAAATGAGTTGTTAAATAAAAATCAAAAGTCAAAAATTGTGAGTAGTAATCTCTGCTTGGCTCAGTAACACCCTTAGATCTTGGCAACATTGTCAGTTGAGTTCTTTTTTTTAAAAACAAGATGAATGATTCAGTTGTCTTCCTTCCTTCACTTTTATGGACACTCTTTGCATGAGCAAAAAACCTTCTCTAGAGGGAAGAAATTATCCACAGTGGATGAATTTCTTATCAATTTATAAGTTGAAAGATTAACTCAGAAAAAAGAAAAGGGAGATTATGAGGAGACACGAAGGGCATGTACAGGTGAGCTGTGTCTAATGCATTTCACACAGAGTGAGTCACCCCTTTTCAGCTGTTAGGCTGCCTAGGCTTAAGGCCAGGAGATTCTGTATCAAAAATAAGTGACCTTGCTAACACACAGGTGTCAGAGAACATGTAAGCTGTTTATAGAGTGTGTCATTGTGCGAATATAGAACTGCTGTCAAGTGTCAAAATTCAAAAGCCTTTGAAGACTTTACTTAGAATTTATTTAGTGTCTTTAAAACATAACTACTCCATGTGTTGAAGCCTTCATGGCTATGTCAAGCCCTGCTGGAAGAGGTGATTAGAAGCCAGATGAAGGAAATTACAGGATTTTGTGATTTGACTCACTTAAGACACGCAGATGTGTGGCTATCGGTAAAGCATGTATTGTTCTGTACTGTGCTCTTCTCTTTCATTGTCTTCCCATCATTTCCATTTCTTTGACATGCAGCCCTTTGTGGGCATTTCCATTTTCCCCATAGTAACCAATTGTGAAAAACTTACATAAAGGAAAAAGGAAAATGTGGATGTTAGAGAAGATAAATGGTTTAATGTTCAACCTAGGGGGATTTGTGTATTTATATCCATATTTGTGTGTGCCATGAATGCTTGTTCTGTATATTACTGCACGCTCTGGAAGCCTTCTCCTGCTTGGGACCCATTAGTGGTGTCCTTTTGGAACAGATATTCACGAACTCTGTTAACAATTAGGGAGGTGAATCCCTGCTGGTATGGGCTGACAGCCACAGATTCCCCTTGGGCTTGTATTACTTTGGATTGATTCTGAAGAAGCCAAGGAAACATGCAGAACATACTTGATTGCTTTGAAAGTTAAAAACATGTTTATGCCTGCTTTCCTCCCCATTTTCACTCGAGCCCTTCTTAGGCATCCCATAGTGAATAGTAAAACAGAAGTCATACAGAACCATAAGGTGCTGCCACAACTCTCACCTCACGTTGGACTTTGTTTCTTGTGGATCTGCATTTTATGATGATTCGTTAAGTAGTATGGGAAAGACTCACTGGTAATGATGCATGACAGTCTCCCATTCTCAGAGCCTGCCAACAATTGAAAGCTTGAGAGAGAGAAAAAAGAAATAAAAGAGGGGTAAGATTTGTAGTTAGTGAGCTTTCTTCCCTCCTTGGAATGTCGCTCATCTTATTAGGTGTTCTTTAATGAAACAAAATGCAGTGGTAGCTTGGAGAAATTATGGATACTTTCCAGCAGCACCCCTGCCCATCCCCACCCCCCCCAAAAGAAAAGCTTAAGAGTCTGTAAGCCTTTTCCCTTGGTTGCAGTTAGGAAGCCAGTTGACAGTATAATAGGCTTTTGGAAATGGGTGCAGTGGTTTGTGTGTTCTGTTTGATGTTGCAAATACCAAGCCCTCAGGGAGATCTGCAAAGAGGATGTTCTGTTCTTAAAAAAAGGAAAAGATTAACCTGAAACGTGAACTGAAAAACTCCTGAATTCTAAAGGACTTAGGTGCAACCAAGGAGTGATCTCATTTACTTCTGTGGAAATAACATTTGGCAGGCTGCCTGCCACTGCTACAGACAAGCAGAGGGCTGGGCAAATATCTTTTAATGATTTTGATAAATGAAAGGCGATCACCAGTAAACTTGAGAGGATTAGATCATAGATTAAGGGTGTGGGTGGATGGGTGTTTATGTGGTTAAGGCTTTCTTTGTAGACATGTATATACTCATACACACATAAAAGTCTTAAAAACCTTGTGTACTTCTTGGAGCCTACCTAATAATGCTTTTCTTTATATTCAGAGATGATGTTCCATAATGCACATTATGAGAAGTTTTTAAACTTCTTATTTTGGAGATATTTTTAGGAGTGGTAATGAGTAGGCATTGAACTAGTTCATATCTGTTCATTTAACAGACATTTATTGAGTACCTACTGTACCTAGGCTTCCCAGGTCACACCGGTAATAAAGAATCTGCCTGCCAAGGCAGGAGATGCAAGAGACACGGGGTCAATTCCTGGCTCGAGAAGAAGATCCCCTGGAGTAGAAAACGGCAACTCACTCCAGTATTCTTGCCTGGAAAATTCCATGGACAGAGAAGCCTGGAGGGCTACAGTCCATGGGGTCGCAAAAGAGTCAGATGTGACTGAGCAACTAAGCATACATATTATATGCCAAATACTATGTTAGGCACTGGGGATACACTGGTGAGAAGGAAAATATAATAGTCTCTGCTCTACTTTGTTTTTTAAACTGTTGGAGAGATAGAGTAAAATAAATAATTATGTAACTATATACTCAAAAATTTTATATTGGCTTGGTATTCAATAAAAACTTATTAAGCATCTCCAAATGCTCTAAACTCTATGATAGGCTCTTAAAAGAAAAAGCATGTTACCTAATTCCTCTTGAAAGCCAATGGTTTGTAATTTACAAAGAATAAACTGGCTGTGTTAGGTGATAGAATTGAGTCAAACCACTTGATCCAAAACAGCTCTAGATACTGGTTTAGCACATAGGTCTAAGAGCAGCAAGATAGCACTCTCACAGAATGTGTAGTTACACATATATAAACCTGATGTATTTACTGAAGATATTCTTATATATCCCTGCTGCTGCTGCTGCTGCTGCTGCTGCTGCTGCTGCTAAGTTGCTTCAGTCGTGTCCGACTCTGTGCGATCCCACAGATGGCAGCCCATTGGACTCCACCATCCCTGGGATTCTCCAGGCAAGATATATCCCTGTTCACTGATATTTTCACAACTTTGGGTTTTAAGACCTGGTCTGCTTCTCCCTAACTGTGTGAACTGGGAAAATTAGTCAATCTGTCTGAATACAGTTTTACATCTGCATACTGGAAATAGTTCTACTGCTTCGTGGAATTATGAACTTTGAATGTAATTCTGTATGTGGAAGTACTTGGGTGAGATTGTATTATTTTCACTGTCATTCAGATTCAGATTTTTTGAATGACACTGAAATATGAGAGGGATCACGTATGTTCCATTCTCTTAAATCAGAAAATAGTCCTTAGTTCATGTAGAAACTGGTAATCATCAGATCTTTCCTCTTTAGAGGAAGCATTTGAATCAGTTCAGTTCAGTTGCTCAGTCATGTCCGACTCTTTGCGACCCCTTGAATCACAGCACGCCAGGCCTCCCTGTTCATCACCAACTCTCGGAGATCACTCAGACTCACGTCCATCGAGTCCGTGATGCCATCCAGCCATCTCATCCTCGGTCGTCCCCTTCTCCTCCTGCCCCCAATCCCTCCCAGCATCAGAGTCTTTTCCAATGAGTCAACTCTTCGCATGAGGTGGCCAAAGTACTGGA
>SJYT01066198.1:87944-141110 GCA_006410635.1 Cephalophus harveyi
GTTTGTCTCTGTATGTTTATTCTTTAGTTCTTCTAGGTCTTTGTTAATTGATTCTTGCATTTCTGTCTCTTATACACATCTAGATGTGTATAAGAGACAGCTCTTGATGAAAGTGAAAGAGGAGAGCGAAAAAGTTGGCTTAAAGCTCAACATTCAGAAAACGAAGATCATGGCATCTGGTCCCATCACTTCATGGGAAATAGATGGGGAAACAGTGGAAACAGTGTCAGACTTTATTTTTTTGGGCTCCAAAATCACTGCAGATTGTGACTGCAGCCATGAAATTAGAAGACGCTTACTCCTTGGAAGAAAAGTTATGTCCAACCTAGATAGCATTTTCAAAAGCAGACACATTACTTTGCCGACTAAGGTCCTAGAGGCTGTAATGTCCCAACATCGAGGAGCCAGGCAGATTCTGTGTTTGCTGAGGGCCCAATTCCTGGTTCATAGATGGCCTGCTTTCCTGTTTTTCTCACATGGTAGGAAGAGTGAGGAAACTCTGGGATCTCTTTCATAAGGGCATTAATCCCACCCAAAAACTCTTCACTTACGCCTAATCGCCTCCGATAGGCCCACCTACTAATACTCGAAATTGGGAATTAGATTTCAACATATGAATTTGAACTTGAAAGGGAAACAAGCATTCAGGCTTTAGCATACATGTACAAATAGATTCAAGGAATTAGATCTGATAGAGTGCCTGAAGAACTATGGACGGAGGTTCATGACCTTGTACAGGAGGCAGTGATCAAGACCATCCCCAAGAAGAAAAAAATCCAAAAACACAAAATGGTTCTCTGACAAGGCCTTAAAAATAGCTGAGAAAAGAGAGAGGCTCAAGGCAAAGGAGAAAAGGAAAGATACACCCATTTGAATACAGAGTTTCAAAGAATAGCAAGGAGGGATAAAAAAGCCTTCATCAGTGATCATGCAAAGAAATTTAGGAAAGCAAAGAATAGGAAAGACTAGAGATCTCTTCAAGAAAATTAGAGATACCAAGGTAAATTTCATTTCAAGATGGGTACAATAGAGTACAAAAATAGGTATGGACCTAACAGAAGCAGAAGATATTAAGAAGAGATGGCAAGAATACACAAAAGAACTATACAAAAAAGATCTTCATGACCCAGATAACTACAATGGTGTGGTCTCTCACCTAGAACCAGGCATCCTGGAATGAAAAGTCAAGTGGGCCTTAGGAAGGATCACTACTAACAAAGCTAGTGGAGGTGATGAAATTCAAGTTGAGCTATTTCAAATCCTAAAAGATGATGCTATAAAAGTGCTCCACTCAATATGTGAGCAAATTTGGAAAAGTCAGCAGTGGCCACAGGACTGGAAAACGTCAGTTTTCTTTCCAATCCCAAAGAAAGGCAATGCCAAAGAATGTTCAAACTATCACACAATATTACTCGCAAAGTAAAGCTAAGAATTCTCCAAGCCAGGCGTCAATAGCACGTGAACTGTGAACTTCCAGATGTTCAAGCTGGATTTAGAAAAGGCAGAGGAGCCAGAGATCAAATTGCCAACATCTGTTGGGTCATCGAAAAAGCAAGAGAGTTCCAGAAAAACATCTACTTTTGCTTTATTGACTATGCCAAAGCCTTTGACTGTGTGGATCACCACAAACTGTGGAAAATTCTTCAGAGATGGGAATACCAGACCACCTGGCCTGTCTCCTGAGAAATCTGTATACAGGTCAAGAAGCAACAATTAGAACTGGACATGGAACAACAGACTGGTTCCAAATCAGGAAAGGAGTATGTCAAGGCTGTATAATCACCCTGCTTATTTAACTTATATGCAGAGTACATCATGTCAAATGCCAGGCTGAGTGAAACACAAGCTGGAATCAAGATTTCAGGGAGAAATATCAATAACCTCAGATATGCAGATGACACTACACTTATGGCAGAAAACGAAGAAGAACTAAAGAGCCTCTTTGATGAAAATGAAAGAGGACAGTGAAAAAGCTGACTTAAAACTCAGTGTTCAGAAAACTAAGATCATGGCATCTGGCCCCATCATTTCATGACAAATAGATGGGGAAACAATGGAAACAGTGACAGGCTTTATTTTTGGGGGCCCCAAAATCACTGCAGATGGTGACTGCAGCCATGAAATTAAAAGATGCTTCCTCCTTGGAAGAAAAGCTGTGACCAACCCTGACAGCATATTAAAAAGCAGAGACATTACTTTGCCAGCAAAGGTCTGTCTAGTCAAAGCTGTTGTTTTTCCAGTAGTCCTATATGGATGTGAGAGTTGGACTGTAAAGAAGGCTGAGAGCCAAAGAATTGATGCTTTTGAACTGTGGTGTTGGAAAAGACTCTTGAGAGTCCCTTTGACTGCAGGGAGTCCAACCAGTCAATCCTCAAGGAAATCAGTCCTGAATATTTACTGGAAGGACTGATTCTGAAGTTGAAAACCCGATACTTTGGCCACCTGATGCAAAGAACTGACTCATTAGAAAAGACCCTGATGCTGGGAAAGACTGAAGGAGGGAAGAGAAAGGGATGACAGAGGATGAGATGGTTGGATGGCATCACCGACGCAATGGGCATAAGTTTGAGTAGGCTCTGGGAGTTGGTGATGGACAGCAAGGCCTGGCGTGATGCAGTCTATGGCATTGCAAAGAGTCGGACATGACTGAACTGAACTGAACATGTATATCTATATACACTAGCACTAGAATTTAGCATTTTTTACATAAGTAGTCTAGTCCACATGCTTCTCTACTGTCTTCCCTTTTAATAATCTTTTTTTTTTTTTTTTTTCAAACTAGCAAAGTTTTACTTCAATGTTATGTTTGGTCATAAATGACTCTGAAAAAGCTGATATGCAAGAGGCTATCACGCTGTGTCTAAGGCAACGTCGAGGCCACTGTGAATGTCCTTCAGACAAGGGGCTCTGCTGGAAACCTCCCTGACCTGGGGCAGGGGCAGCAGGGGGGCTCTGGGACGGATGAATAAATGCACACCATCTCAGCTCTGCCATCAGGGCTGGCTGCCTGGGACGCTAAGGCAGTCGATGGGAGGTGGACTGCTTGGAACTTCCAAAGCTGCCCGAATGTTTGGGTGTTTTTGCTGAGGCTTTGGGAGGGCCCATGTGCCAGCTGGAAGGGCCCTCGGCTAGCCCCCTCCTCCCACACCAGTTCCAGGGACAAGCCCACCTCCCTGCTGACCGGACCTGCTGGGCCCTGGGTGGTTTGGCCAGCCTCTCACCCCAGCAGCCCCTGCCACAGGGACTTACTAGTGTCAGCTGCCACGTAGTGTCAGCTGTGGAAGCCTGGCAGTGGCCCTGAAGTAGGCAGGGGCAGCAGGCGAGGGTCTGCAGCCTGGGTGAGGGCCTGCGGCCTGCAGCTAAGGGTTGCCTGTACATTTCTGCTTATTTCCAGGGTGTGGGATGCTCTGAGGAGGTTGGGGTGGTGCTGGCAGCCTCCACCCAGTAGTGTGTATGTTGGGGGGGCCGGAGAGGGAAGGAACATCTCTGCGAGGCCTAGACAGGAATCCATCTTAAAGGTGGCCAACGGCGGCCCACCTGTAACAGACACCTGCTCCCAAAGGGGCCCCTCAGTGGCCAGCCCAGTGGGGTGACCTCCCAGGCACGGGCAGACCAGGCTGAACCTGACCGCAGCTGGAGACGTGGGGCAGGTGATGTTTATGAACAGGGGCAGGAGGGGTGGGTGCGGCCAGGGCACAGTGAGAGCGGGCAACAGGGCCCGTCCATCAGAAGGCAAAGCAGCGCTCCTTCGGGTGGCCCACACAGTCCAGGTTGGGCAGGCAGGCACACTGGATCATGGGTGGAGGTCCGCACATCAGCACCAGCAGTTCCTCCTCTGGGGGTGGCAGGTGGTCCCGGATCATCTCCTCGTTCATGAAGCCCTGGCTGTAGTCCCAGGCTTCAGGGGCTTTGTCCCCCGTGTACCAGAGCTTGAAGCGTGCAGAGTGCTCGTTCCTCAGTTCCTCCAGCTCGGGCCGCAGCAGGATGTCCTTCTCAGTCTGGTTGGCAAAGAGCAGGTGGCACATGGTGTGGTCATCAGGGTCCTTCATGATGGCACAGATCATGATGCAGCATTGGGGTGATGCCCATTCCTCCTGTGATCATGCCCACAGATTTCACCATCTTGATGACAGGGTCGGACTTCTTGTCTGGACAGATGGCAAACTTCCCTTTGCCTTGGTAGACCAGCAGCCCATTGGGGCCCTGGAACTCAATGATGTCGCCAGTCTTCATGCTTTCCAGGTACTGGAACATCTTCCCTCCAGCGGGAAACTTGGGATGGGTGTCTTTGAAGTAAACCTTGATGACCAGATCCACAAAGTCCTTGTTGTCATCGCTGGAGACGGGCGTGTAGGGCCGAACAACCAGGTTCCCATTGATTCGAGCCAAGAGGTAGATGTGCTGGCTGACAGGGAGGCCCAGGATGTGTTCATGCGATGGCAGTGCAAAGCGGAACTGCCGGGTGTCGTGGCTGATGAGCTCCTTGTCAATCAGCCGCAGCGGTACTTGATGTCTGGATTCTCGAGTGTGATGGCTGGGGTGGAGCGCTGGAACAGCTTCATGATCAGGCTGTACAGGAACCAGACTGGGGAGAGGACCACATGGCCCAACGTGCTCAGCTGGGCCCCCATGTTGGCGCCGCACTGCGTTCACTCCGCGGCTCCCGGGCCCGCCTGTGGCTGCGTCACCCCGGAGGAGGGGCACGCCGAGCCCCCCTTTTAATAATCTTACACTAAATATTCACAGCTAGAAATAATAAACTATAAACCAGACAAGAATTGCTTGGCATGTATAGGTTTTGAATAAAAGTAAAAGTAACTTGTCGATTAAAGTTTAGTTTAATGGTAAGGTTAAAAAAATAATCTAAATTTCTTACTGCAGATGACTAAAGTAAATGAAATTGTATTCTCAGTTGCTTGACTGAGTCTGATATGACCAAAATAATCCTACCCTGTATTAAAATGTATTTTGATTATTAGTCATTCTGGGATGAAATTTGAAATCATTTTATAGAATTTAGTTCATAGATTAATATTTTTAATATATTAGGATTTAGCTACATTAGGTTATGGACTTCCCTGATAGCTCAGTTGGTAAAGAATCTACCTGCAATGCAGGGGACCCTGATTCAATTTCTGGGTTTGGAAGATCTGCTGGTGAAGGGATTAGCTACCCACTGCAGTATTCTTGGGCTTCCCTTGTGGCTCAGCTGGTAAAGAATCCACCTACTATGCACGAGTCCTGGGTTCGATCCCTAGGTTGGGAAGATCCCCTGGAGAAGGGAAAGGCTACCCACTCCAGTATTCTGGCCTGGAGAATTCCATGGACTATATAGTCCATGGGATACCAAAGAGTTGGACACAACTGAGCGACATTCACTTTCACATTAGATTATGTATTAATTGTTCAGAATTGAGAGACACAGGTATAAAAATAACCAAGATAGGATCTTGTCTGGAAGTCCAGTGTTTTGAGATTACACATTTCCACTGTGGGGAGCACAGGTTGGATTCCTGGTTAGGGAACTAGGATCCTTCACACCTTGAGGTGAGGCTGGAAAAAAATTAAATAATTTAAAATAACCCAAGATGGATGATAACATTTACTTATTTTTTTCCATTACAAAGATTCAGAATATTTATAGCTAATTTGCTAATTGTTCCCCCTAAAATATTTGGTCACTAATTATTGTTACTTGCCCAGAAGAATGGTCACATTGCAGTTGGTTAAAATATATCTGCATTGCCAATGAATCATAATGATACTCTGGAGGATAGCATAGTATTATGGAATCACGTGGACCCTAGGATGAAAGGCCTGGTTGTGAACTGTAGGTTTACCTCTTCCTATCTAACTTAAACACTTGCCTCCACTTACTTAACCTTAAAGAGTAACAATCATGTCTGCCTCAGAGTTGTCATGTAAAGAACCAGTAGCTTAGTACAGTAGATTATGACACTACCTTAAGGACAATAAACACAACATTCAGCCCGTGGCCAGGAATCCTGGTAAGTAGCTCTGCTCATCACCATCTCTCTAGGTGCCTTTGGTTGGGTCACTCATGTCTGAACCTTCTTTTCTTGTCCTGTGATGGGGACACATTACAGTTTACTTTGCTTACCCCAGAAAATTTATGTGAGAATTCAGTTAGATACATTATGTACAGTTGGGGGGAAATTATATAATAGCAAACAAATAGGTACCGTATTTGGAGAAGGCAATGGCAACCCACTCCAGTGTTCTTGCCTGGAGAATCCCAGGGACAGGGGAGCCTGGTGGGCTGCTGTCCANATGTGAGAATTCAGTTAGATACATTATGTACAGTTGGGGGGAAATTATATAATAGCAAACAAATAGGTACCGTATTTGGAGAAGGCAATGGCAACCCACTCCAGTGTTCTTGCCTGGAGAATCCCAGGGACAGGGGAGCCTGGTGGGCTGCTGTCCATGGGGTCGCACAGAGTCGGATATGACTGAAGTGACTTAGCAGCAGCAGCAGCAGGAGGTACAGTATTATTAAGCAGCTTAGTGGCAACTGGTCACCCCATGTTAACCTGTCAGGTCTGAGAATGTGCTATGTCTAGTTGTCTTTCAGTGTTCTTGTGATGTTTGCCTTTATATGTTGCTATAATGGTAGAAGCTACAGACTGGGATACTTTTGGCACTCGGAGTCAAAATGAGTTGCATTATTAAACAAATACATTGCTTTTAGAAACAACTCAATGAGAATTTCTGTTGTATATTAAGGGGCTAATGTGGCGTGGATTTTGGGTAGAAAACACCTAATTAGAAAGCTGGATCTGTTCTTAAATTGCGAGTGTGTGTACATCAAAGCCATCATAAGAATAAATTTAAGTCTGATAGTGTACGTGGTTTCAGTACACATTGGCGAAATACCCTGCTGATTGCTGATTGAAAACAGTTGTTAATTCTCTACTTCACTAAATTCAGAGTGGAGAAACTTTCCTTAATAAAGAACAGATTGAGGAGATCCAAGACCTTACTGTGTGGGAATTAATGGCAGATGCATATACTGGTAGTTAAAATGTTTCATTAGTTGTTAATGTCTTGCTGTGTTTTTAATTGTTCAGGAATTAGCCTCCAGAATATTAAAACCATCTGTTTGTTATCATGATGAAACAGAATGCTTAAATAGTTATTAATTTGTGTTTCTTCTTTTTTTTTTTTTTTTTTTTGAGGGATAATCTGTAAAACTTTGATCTGTTCAGAGTTTAGGGAATTCGGAATGTGAAAGTGAAAAAGAATTTTAAAACACATCACTGTCCCAAATAGCTGTAGGTGTTTTTTTTTTTTTTTCCTACCTACTGTGCATATATTATGTGTATTCTTTTTCATATTCTTTTTCTAAAGTAAAATGAGTTCTCTTATTTTTCATGATGTGATTAAGAACGATCATAGAGCTGGTTTCCCTTAGAACTTCAGATTACTTTATATTCAATATCAAGAGAATTTAGACATTCGGAGGGTTGAAGGGAAGCTGAAATTTCTAACTACGTGTTGTTCTTTCTGTGCTCCACTAGGTCTGTGTAGCAACTGAGGGCTGTAGTCCTTATAGATTCAGGCTGACATTGGTTCTAGTCCTGCTCTGCTGTTTTCGGCATTTTTTGACATTGCTAGGATTACTTAGTCTTTTTCTGATTTGGTTTCTCTATCTGTAAATTGGGAAATAAAATTTGACTTACAAAATTTGGGGGCTTCTTAGAAACAGTATGTAGAGCGCATATTTATTCTGTTAATAGTACGTATATTAATTGCTTCATTTCTTGGTTACATGGAGTCAATGAGATATTCCAGGTACCAGTGAGAATACATGTTAGCAATGTAGCTGTACGAGCCAAGAATAGACCCTTCATTTCCTAGCATTTGCCCCTTTGCTGATAGCCAGACTTTGGTATGTTTTAAATTCTTACCCTGAAAATGAGCTAGTATCATCTTATCTCAGGTTGTCTGTCAGGTGGGAGAGCTCTACAGGGAAAGAACTCACCTCCCTTTGCATGGGATTCCAGTTTCTGTTTCTGAGGGGTCTGGTGTTTGTCTTCTCATGTCTGAATTTGGTTGGGAAAAATGGTCAAGATTTTTCTTCATTAATTTATGCAAATCAGTTAAAATCATGCAAAGAAATGGACACTATGTATTTGAATCTTTGTGCACCTTAGAGAAGTGCCATGGTTTTAGACTAAGAATTTATGATAGTTGGGAAATTTATGATCCTCTATATAAGCTTTCTTTCTTGCTTTGTCCATGATCCAGCAGATGTTGGCAATTTGATCTCTGGTTCCTCTGCCTTTTCTAAAACCAGCTTGAACATCAGATCAGATCAGATCAGATCAGTCGCTCAGTCGTGTCCAACTCTTTGCAACCGCATGAATCGCAGCACGCCAGGCCTCCCTGTTCATCACCATCTCCCGGAGTTCATTCAGACTCACGTCCATCGAGTCCGTGATGCCATCCAGCCATCTCATCCTCAGTCGTCCCCTTCTCCTCCTGCCCCCAATCCCTCCCAGCATCAGAGTCTTTTCCAAGGAGTCAACTCTTCGCATGAGGTGGCCAAAGTATTGGAGTTTCAGCTTTAGCATCATTCCTTCCAAAGAAATCCCAGGGCTGATCTCCTTCAGAATGGACTGGTTGGATCTCCTTGCAGTCNCAGCATCAGAGTCTTTTCCAATGAGTCAACTCTTCACATGAGATGGCCAAAGGGCTTACAAATAGCTGAGAAAAGAGGAGCAAAAGGCAAAGGAGTAAAGGAAAGATACATTCATCTGAGTTCCAAAGAATAGTAAGGAGAGATAAGAAAGCCTTCCTCAGTGATCAATGCAAAGAAATAGAGGAAAACAATACAATGGTAAAGACTAGAGATCTCTTCAAGAAAATTAGAGATACCAAGGGAACATTTTATGCAAAGATGGGCACAATAAAGGACAGAAATGGTATGGGCCTAACAGAAGCAGAAGATATTAGGAAGAGATGGCAAGAATACACAGAAAACTACACAAAAAAGATCTTCATGACCCAAATAACCATGATGGTGTGATCACCAGCCTAGAGCTAGGCATCCTGGAATGAGAAATCAAGTAGGCTTTAGGAAGCATCATTATGAACAAAGCTAGTGGAGATGGTGGAATTCCAGGTGAGCTATTTCAAATTCTAACAGATGATGCTGTGAAAGTGCTGCACTCAATAAGCCAGCAAATTTGGAAAACTGAGCACTGGCCACAGGACTGGAAAAAGTTGGTTTTCATTCCAATCCCAAAGAAAGGCAATGCCAAAGAATGTTCACTCTATCCCACATTTTCACTCATCTTGCACACTAGCAAAGTAATGCTCAAAATTCTCCAAGCCAGGCTTCAACAGTACCTGCCATGAACTTCTGGATGTTCAAGTTGGATTTAGAAAAGGCAGAGGAACCAGAGATCAAATTGCCAACATCTGCTGGATCATCGAAAAAGCAAGAGAGTTCCAGAAAAACATATATTTCTGCTTTATTGACTATGCCAAAGCCTTTGACTGTGTGAATCACAACAGACTGTGGAAAATTCTGAAAGAGATGGAATACTAGACCTCATTACCTGCCTCCTGAGAAATCTGTATGCAGGTCAAGAAGCAACAGTTAGAACTGGACATAAAACAACAGACTGGTTCCAAATTGGGAAAAGAGTACGTCAAGGTTGTATATTGTCACCCTGCTTATTTGACTTATATGCAGAGCATATCATGCAAAATGCCAGGCTGGATGTAGCACAAGCTGGAATCAAGATTGCTGGGAGAGATATCAATACCCTCAGATATGCAGATGACACCACCCTTATGGCAGAAAGCAAAGAACTAAAGAGCCTCTTGAAGAAAGTGAAAGAGGAGAGTGAAAAAGTTGGCTGAAAGCTCAACATTCAGAAAACGAATATCATGGCATCAGGTTCCCTTGCTTCATGGAAAATAGATGGGGAAACAATGGAAACAGTGAGAGACTATTTTTTTGGATTCCAAAATCACTGCAGATGGTGATTGCAGCCATGAAAGTAAAAGACGCTTGCTCCTTAGAAGGAAAGTTATGACCAACTGAGATAGCATATTAAAAAGCAGAGACATTACTTTGTCAACAAAGGTCCGTCTAGTCAAGGCTAGGGAGGAGTCAGGCTTTTCCAGGAGTCATGTATGGTCATAAGAGTTGGACCATACAGAAGCCTGAGCACCAAAGAACTGATGCTTTCAAATCATGGGGCTGGAAAAGACTCTTGAGAGCACTAGATAGCAAGGAGATCAAACCAGTCACTCTTAAAAGAAATCAACTCTGAATATTCTTTGGAAGGACTGATGCTGAAGCTGAAGCTACAATACCAGGCCACCTGATGAGAACAGCTGACTCATTGGAAAAGACTTTGATGCTGGGAAAGATAGAGGACAGGAGGATAAGGGGGGAGGGGCGGGGGCGGGGACAGAGGCTGAGATGGCTGGATGGCATCACTGACCCAGTGGACATGAGTTTGAGCAACTCCAGGAGGTAGTGAAGGACAGGGAAGCCTGGCATGCTGCAGTCCATGGGGTCACAAAAATTCGGACATAACTTAGCAACTGAACAGCAACAAATATGCCAAACAAGTGTGTGTTGTGCTGACCTGTGCTGTGTGGCAGGGATGTACTGGCAATTAGATCAGAGCCTTCCTCCTCTGTCCATGGCGGGTGATGGGACAGGTGTGAGCAGAGGGTGCTGAGGAGGTGTGATGAATTCCCACCTGGCCTGGCCTCAGCAGTTCAGGAGAGGCACTCTGGAGAAGGTGATCTGACATGTATGGCATATCCTCAGGTGAGATCAAATGAAGTTGGAGCTGGATCATAGTCATAAATGGTGCATTCAAGAGAAGTGAGGTGGGAGAGGTAAACAGGTGTGACCCAGGGAAGATCTAGGGCTCCATCTGAGAGGCGAAGGCTGGAGTCACCGAGGCTGCACTGTGGGGGAATGTACCCAGAGTCATGCACAGCACCCCACTTCCAGAAGACAAGCCCGACTGCGATGTCTCTGTTCACACCTGTCAGTGTCTGGAAACAACCTGTCTGCTGTGTCTCATGTCCCCATGTCATACTTAGACCCAAAATCTGACAAATGTTTTGAGTCAAACTGAATTCAAGTCATCTCTTTTATCTTCCACTCTCGACCCATTCATTCATTTATTTAGTTAACAGATAAGGTGCCTTTATTCCCAAGTTGCACATATCAGAGATCCAGGTGTTAATCTTATTATTTCTATAATCCCCATTCTGTTTTGTGGTGTAGCGGTTGAGAGGTTGGACTTTTGAGTCAGTCATTCTGGATTCAAATCCTGGGTCTTCTACCAGAAGGCTGAAGCACCTTGGAGAAGGTGATGTAAACCCTCTGGAGTTTAGTTTTCTCAAGTTAACAACGGTGATAATAATATGTAACACAATGTATTGCAACATTTCAAATTGTTTCAAATTAAAGTTTTATATTAAGCCCAAGAGCAGTGTGTATGTGCATGTATGTGTGCACAGATGTATACATATGCATGCATATTTATATAAAATATGTGTGCATAGATATAAAACCAAAGCATTTACCAAATTATCATACTGTTTAAATTCAGATGCTGTTTGCTTAAGAGTCAAGCATGCAGCTGTCAAGGACGCTTTGCCTCGTCAGTAATAACTAGGTGTAAATTCCAAGGTGAATTAAAACAAATAGATGCCAGGAATAAAAGATTTCAGCTGTCACATTAAGCAAACTGGTCCTAGAGGGTTGTTCGCCAAGCCCCCCCGCAGAAGGACACTCAGCGCTGGGTGGCATGCGGGGGCCTGTGCCCCGCATGTGTGCCTGTCACATGAAGAGGCCACTCTTAGCTGGGGCTTTTATGTAGATGACTCTATACTATTAGTCCTTTGAAATAAATTCTCGAGTTCTGTCTTTCTAAAAAATACATGAGAGACAATAGAGAATGAGTGTTGACCTACAGCACCATTTCTCTATTTATTTTCCCTTTTTATATGACAATTGCAAGGGGAGTCATTTACCTTTACTGGAAATGCTGTGTTTATCCACCAGCCAACTTCTTCAAAGAACCATGCCCCTTATTCATTTTTGTTTTCCCTACAGTGTTAAGTCTATTACCTCAACGTAGAAAATTCTACATGAATATTTATTGATAAAATTATGCAGTATTCAAAAACAGAAAAACTGAATTTTATTACATGATTAAAATATGTTTTAGCTGTATTTTTTGTTTTCATTTCTACTTCTTATTTCCCTCACCCAGATCTGCAAATATTTATGAATTATTTATTGTAGATAAGACACTGGGTTGAAGTAACAATGTAAAAATAGGCACCTGTAGGTTCATTAGTATATAGACATAAATATGTAGGTTGCTATTTTTCAAATTCTTTTTAAAAACGTGAAACTCAGCCTATTGTTTAGAAGAAAGAAAATCATGTTTATCAAATTATTTTAATTCATGCATAACGTATTTAAAGGAAGGGTTAATTTGCAACCAACATGGATTTCTATTTTTTTTTTTTGTCCAAGCCACATGGCACGTGGGATCTTAGTTCTCTGACCAGAGATCTAACCCATACCGTCAGCAATGGAATTGCAGAGTCCCGACCACTGGACCACCAGGGAAGTCACAGCATGGAATATTTTTGAAGTTTTAAACAATTGAGAAATGTCCATTTTATTCCTTTGAAATCTCTCAGGACCACTCTTGTGATAATTGGATGCTTCTTTCTACTTGAAAAGTGAAAGTGAAGGAGCTCAGTTATGTCCGACACTTTGCAACCTCGTGGACTGTAGCCTACCAGGCTCCTCTCTCCATGGGATTCTCCAGGCAAGAATACTGGAGTGGGTTGCCATTTACCTTCCTGACCCAGGGATTGAACCTGGGTCTCCCACATTGCAGGCAGACGCTTTAACCTCTGAGCCCCCAGGGAAACCCTCTTTCTATTTATTTCTCTACAAAGTTCCTCCTCACCCTTGACTTGGAAGCTTCTGAAAACAAGAGTAGGTTCCTGCCTGGATGTTTCCATTTCACTCAGTAACCGCTCCACAGATCTTGCAGTGATTAAATTCCCCAAATAACTGCAGCCGCACCCACCAGGAGACGTGGAAGGAAAGCATGCTCTGTAAAATGTTGTCTTTCCCATCTTGGAGGCTTTCTTTTCATATGCTGTGTCTGTGTGCGTGCATGTTTAGTTGTGTCTGACTCTTTGCAACCTTTTGGACTGTAGTCTGCCAGGCTTCTCTGTCCATGGAATTCTCCAGACAAGAATACTTGAGTGGGTAGCCATTTCCTTCTCCAAGGGATCTTCCCACGGATTGAATCCATGTGTCTTGCATGGCAGGTGGATTCTTCACCTGCTGAGTCAACAGGTAAACTTTTCCATATGCTATTCATGAGTTAAAATCAGTTTAACTTAATCCACATCATTATCTTTTCTTTCAAACTCTATGCTGAGTTTCATGTTTTCAACAAGAACTTGAAATACTGCATCACCCATAACGCCCATATTTTTTCCCCAGGAATCTCCCTCACAACATCCATCTTCTCTCCTTCCACCTTGTGTAAACAAACACCTGATCAGGCATCCATGACCTTGGCTTCCCATGGGGGGAGAGCGGTCTGTGTAGTGGTGAGGAGCTTCAGAAATGTTTTAAAATCCTGGTCTGAATCCCAACTGTGCCAGTTATTTGGGATATGAAATGGACATGGTTTCTAAGCTTCACTATTTCATCTGAAAAATGGAAGCATGAAGTGTCTCAGTGCTAGTGGGTGGATCTAGTGACACAGTGGGTCCCCAGCCCTTAGTCGAGGGCCTGGGGTGCAGCAGATGCAATAACGTGGTCCCCGAAATGGATGGAGAGCGTCAGTTGCCTTCAGGTAACTGCCTGGATCCCCGTCCCTGCTGCAGGCACAGGTCATTGCTGACTTACTTGTCTTCCTGGCACAAATGCTCCATCCCCTGCTTGCTTATCAAACGCGTTTTCTGGGGGACTGTGAGCTGCCTGCTGGAAGCACCCTCATATCTGTCCCAGCAGAGACATGGCATGAGACCACACCCAGAGCATCGTTGTTGGGTGGTGAGCCCCATCTCATACATTCGGTTGTGCCTACATTAATGGGTGCCTGAGTTCCCACACTCTGTGCTTTTAGTCTTGGTTCTATTTTTATACAATTATCCAGACTCCTTTGTGTTAAGTCCTCTTTGATTAGACACTGTGGATTTATAGGAGAGAGTGCTATGAAGACAAAGGTGTCACATAATTTTACTTAAAATTGCCTATTTTTATGGATATTACCCATATCAATACTTGTAAACTGGAATCAATTTTAACCCAGCACCACAGTAAAACCTGTGGTTCATGAGGTCTCTAGTCCCCAATGTCTTAAGGGACTGAGTTTATCTAGTGGCTAAGAAACTGGCATTCGTACCTTCTGTTCTCTTTCAGCGCTTCCCTTTTCTGAGTTCGCTCTCTAATGTCAGCTCTACAACATGTCCCCGATTCACAAACTGTTTCACAAGCTCATAGGACGTGCTGTTTCTTGAAGCCATTCTCTTACTGAACCACAGACGATGTACAAACAGAACCATTTTGAAAGTTAACAACGGCTTCTTCATAAGGAACACCTTTTAACAAAATTTGGAAAAAAATTGAAAACTTGAGCCACAGATAGCCTGTCAGCTAAATCAAATCTCCTTACATTTTTGACAATAATACATCATAATCGTAGATGGATGGAAGTTTCATTTCAATTTCCCAAACTCATTTTATCCCTCTGTCTCCTGAGAATGTTTAAGCTCTAGGAAACATACCTTAAACTCAACTAAAGACTTATTTCCTTTTATTAACAACACGGAGCTAATTTGCATCTGGTACAAAATTAGATTTTTGTCAGACAGAGTGTCCTTAATTTAGTTCTTGCTCTGAATTTATAATAGAGTGAGTGACTTTCCCACATGGGTACTACACAATGTGTAATATTTAATTTGTCATCGCTCTTTCACTGTGTGAAATGAAATGAACAACTCACCGAGATCTAAATAATACACCAAATATGTATGTACTACTACATGACATTCCTTTTATTCCACAAGAAATGCTTTGTTATCATTTTCAATAAACTATGTGAAGCAAGATGTGACTCTGGCTTATCTTCTCTCGTGCCACTTAATTTTAATTTCTAATTTCAGTCACATGTTTTTCTTTTTACAATCACACAGAGCAGCAATCCCCATGCCTTGTATGTCCCAAATGCCTGAGGAATATTTGCTGATTTTATTTTTATCCTCATGTAGCTTCCATTTTCCAGCACTTTGTCTACTTCATGTGTAAACAAGCAACAGGATAACTCAAACGTGGATGAAGATGATCGGAATGTGGTGCTTCTGGAAAAAGCAAGATTCACTCAGGATTTCAGCAATTTTGCAGCAGAAATTCAAAAAACCATTAAAGCTCTCAATGAGCAGGCTTTGTTTTTTCCCTGAGTGCCTTGCCTTATCGTATAGGTTGGAATACCTAAACTTTAAAGAAACATGTATATTATCATATGTGAAATGAATCGCCAGTCCAAGTTCGATGCATGAGACAGGGTGCTCCGGGCTGGTGCACTGGGATGACCCAGAGGGATGGGATGAAGAGGGAGGTGGGAGGGGGGTTCAGGATGGGGAACACATGTGCACCCATGGCGGATTCATGTTAATGTATGGCAAAACCACTACAATATTGTAAAGTCATTAGCCTCCAATTAAAATGAATAAATTTAAGAAAAAAATAAAGAAACCTGTCCAATAACTCTCCAAAGATATAGCACAATACCAGAATACTAAGCACATATAGGGGATGTTTCCTTGTAATAAGGGCTTCCCTGGTGGCTTGACGGTAAAGAATCTGCCTGCAATGCAGGAAACCCGGGTTCAATAGCTGGGTCAGAAAGATGCCCTGGAGGAGGAAATGGCAGCCCACTCCAGTATTCTTGCCTGGAGAGTCCCATGGAGAGAGGAGCTTGACGGGCTACAGTTCATGGGGTCGCAAAAAGAGTCGGACGCGACTGAGCGACTGACACTTTCACTTTCACTAGGCCATGCTGACTAGTAGCAGGTACTCAACAACTATTTAAAAATAAATCATGACTTGGATGATCCTCAAGACATCTAGTCTGATCAGTGGTTTGTCTCAGACATTTTGTTGGGCGCAATAATTTATTTCATATATAAACAACTTGGTCAAGTATTAGAAATTGTTTTGTAATTTCCATTCACATGCTGCTGCTAAGTTGCTTCAGTTGTGTCCAACTCTGTGCGACCCCGTAGACATCAGCCCACCAGGCTCTGCCGTCTCTGGGATTCTCCAGGCAAGAACACAGGAGTGGGTTGCCATTTCCTTCTCCAATGCATGAAAGTGAAAAGTGAAAGTGAAGTCGCTCAGTCATGTCCAACTCTCTGCAGCCCACCAGGCTCCTCCATCCATGGGATTTTCCAGGCAAGAGTACTGGAGTGGGGTACCATTGCCTTCTCCGTTCCATTCACATAACAGCATTCTAAAGAATCTGAAGGGAACATTCACCAGGATGGGAACACAGTGAAGCATAGGTGGAGTGTGAGACACTTGAAAGGCCATTTGAGAGTCCGGGCTCTAGTCCTAGTGACCCATGTTCTTGATAGCTCAGGTTGCCATAACCCACACTGAAGTCTGGGCGGCTTATACAACAGAAGTGTATATTCTCACAGTTATGGAGGCTGGAAGCTCAAGGTCAAGGTGTTGACAGGTGTTGAATTTTTTCTGAAGCGTGTCCTTGGCTTGCAGATAACTGTCTTCCCTCTGCATCCTCACGTGGTTGTCCTGCTGTGGGTATCTGTCTCCTCACCCCCGCTTCTAACAAGGACACAGTCCTACTGGATTAAACAGCATCTCACGTGTTTAGTAGTACCTGACCCTTCATGACCCCATGGACTATAGCCCGCCAGGCTCCTCTGTCTGTGGGATTCTCCAGGCAAGAGTACTGGAATGGGTTGCCATTTCTTTCTCCAGGGGATCTTCCCGAACCAGAGATAGAACCCGTGTCTCCTGCAACTCCTGCATTGGCAGGCAGGTTCTCCGCCACTACACCACCAGGGAAGCCTGCACAGTAGCTTATGTTCTTGAAATATTCACCTGCTCTCAGTCCCCATGGTTCCATTTGTCTGAAATACCTTCCCCCCACCCCAGCTCCCTGCTTGTTCTCCTGAAAGCCATAGTCAGAGTTCCACTTATGACTCAAAAGCTCCCCCTCCCCGCCTCACTCTCTCCGACTTCCCTAAAGCTCCCCAGTGGGCGAGCCATTCTATTGTCCCAAGGCAGCACTTAGAGTGGCCAGTCTCCTGCCCCTCTCAGGCATCCACAGACCCTCATCATCCAGCTGCCTTATGGCGGTGGTTTGCCTCCCACCAGATTTCAGTTCCTTTGAAACTTAACAAATGTTTGTTAAATGAATGCTGTCTGTGGTAACCAGGGAACAAAAAATAAACTATTAATTAGCTGAATTTATATTCATGCTCTCTGAGAAGATTTTCCAAAGAGATCATTTTATTCATTTGATTTTTAAAAAGTTTATTTATTTTTAATTGAAGGATAATTGCTTTACAATATTGGCTTGATTTTTATCATACATCAACATTAATTGGCCATAGGTGGTCATATGTCCCCTCACTCTTGAACCTCCCTCCCATCCTTTTCCACCCCTCTAGGCTGTTACAGAGTCCAGTTTGAGTTCCCTGAGTCATACAGCAAACTCCCACTGGCTATCTATTTTACATATGGTAGTGTATATTCTTCCATGCTAGTCATTTGATTTTAATTTCTTTTCCTTTGTAAATTCACTGCTTCAGGTACTAGATCTGTATTCGATACATTGCCGCATACAAGCAGCTGGTTCTTAACTTAGACATTGAATGATTCAGATTCATTACTTTTCGGGTAAAAATGAAGAAACAACCTGTGTTGGCTTTGAAGTTCCTTTTGCCTTGGGGGTATGTGCCTGCAAAACAGACCATTTCATCAAGCCGTGTTATTTATAGACTTTGTTGCTGCAGTTTGAATTTCTGGTTTCCTTTCCTTCTCTTCTTTAGATGAACAAACTAGGGCTAGGATGCACAGATGATGGTGGTGGGGGCGGTGGTTGGAGGGAAGGCAGTGCCCTAGAGGAAGGAGACTGCACTCTGCGGTCTGCGAGGGGTTTCCTTTAATTGAGTAAGCCCTGTTTTCAGGCTGGCAGTATGACTGTGTGACAAGGGAGCGGTCATTTCTGTGCTGGTCCCCTGTGCACAGTGCCCACGGGCATGAGGAGCCACACACTAGGGGTGGGAGGGTGTAGACACTGTGGTTTGGGACTGAAAACAGCATTTATCCAGCAGTCAGTCAATTATGCTCATAACAGGTGTCTGAGAAGATGCATCTCAGTGTGACTTGTTTATCTTCTGGACTGAATATTACGGTCTTCAACCCATATATCGAAGGGCAGAGGGAGGGATGGTTGTTTGGGGCTCTGGTAAGGATTTTTATTTTTAGTTTGTGAGATGATGTTAACACAGACTTACTGGTCTGTAATGACTACAGTTGCCCCTTGAACAGTGTCAAGTGTAAGGCATTTTTATTTTCAAATGAAATGTAATCCTCCAGTAAGCTCAGTTCCAGGAAGTTTCAGCTCACACAGAAATCCCATATTCCACCTTAAGAGATCTCCCTGGTGGCTCAGACAATAAAGAACTTGCCTGCAATACAGGAAACCTGAGTTCAATCCCTGGGTCAGGAAGATCCCCTGGGGAAGGAAATGGCAATTCACTCCAGTATTCTTGCCTGTAGAATTCTGTGGACAGAGGAGGCTGACAGGCCACAGATCATGGGATCACAAAGAGCTGGGCACGACTGAGCAACTAACACTTACTTACTGCACTAGGAAAGCCATGGTTAGCTGACTGTCCCCAGCACTGATTGGCTTGATGGAATTTGTGAAAAACAATGTAAAACCTATTTGTTCTTCATGAATATCCAAAATGAGGGATGATGTACTACGTATAAATAGTGCTAAAATCTGTAGCTTAAATATAACTCCATATGCTGTATTTTTATCCCTCGTGTCAGATAATTTGCTGACTTTTGTTTGAAGCAACAAAAATAAATTGATGTTTAAATTTGCATTTCAAACATAAACTAAGAGAGAATATATAATTTCTCTCAAATTTATGAAGCTTGTTTTCTGCTCTATTAATATACTTTGTAACCAATGAGAATGTCTTTTAATTAATTATTAATCAAAATGGTTCAACTCTTAAGACTCAGCACATGTATCTATTTAAAACAATGCATATATAAATATATATAGGTTTATTGCAGTCATAAAAGACTGTACACACTTATATATAATACATGTAATATATGTAAACAAAATTTAAAATAGTATCTTTTCTTGTAACTGCACCTAAATATTGTTGGTCTCTTATACACATCTACCAGACCACCTAACCTGCCTCTTGAGAAATCTGTATGCCTGTCTCTTATACACATCTAGATGTGTATAAGAGACAGATTCTTATCTTGGGAAGGAAAATGCACTATTGAATTATTTATTCATCATTTTTCTAGCCATCTATCATTCATATTTTGGTCAATAAAGTCTTGAGACCACTCTTAATTCCATGCACATAAACATATCTTAAAATGTGAGGAATAAATGGAGATCATTTAAGAAGGATCTGTGATTCAACATTTAAAATAAATTGACTTGTATTTTTCCACCCCTGTGTATCACATTATATAATGAAAAGCAGTTGCTAACTACTTAAAATACCCCCAGGCATGCCCAGGCTGGGAGGGGCTGGAATGGGAATGTTTGCTCTTTGACTTACTGAGATTTGCTAGAGAAGTTTGAATGGGTGGAGATACCAACTTTTCAGCTTTTAAAGGAAAATACCATGTCAGACACACAGGTGAGTGAAGGTTACATATGTTTCCCACCTGAAGTGGTTATATTACTTCGCAAAGGCAGGAACTTTGGATTTTTGGAGAGTTAGAATTCTCTAACAAGTACGTGCTTGAGAGGGGAAGGTCATCTAGAGCAAAAGAATAGTGCCTAAGCTAGGTGTATGAGTATGATGACAAGAGTTTAGTGCTAGAACTGAGAGAACAGGTGGGGCGCACACAGAATATTGAGTCTGGGTTGAAGACCCCATGAAGAAGTGGAGTCCAACCTGTGACTGATGCACCATAGACACCCCAGACCAAGAAGTGAATGAAAACCCTTGGTTTTTCCAATAAAGACATCACAAACCATGATATAAACGGCTCATCACAGAGCGGGGAACAGTTTCTCAAACATAAGGATTAACACCCCCAAGGATCTGAGATGATAGAACATTCTGGAAGAGAGTGAACAATTCCAACTTTAAAGGTTTAAATAAATAAGAGGAAGAATAGAGCTGTAGCCAAATAGGATACAATAAATTTGAGACAGATTTTGAAAGAAACAAATATGGTGCCTAAAAATGAAAATATAATGATCAAAATAAATATCAGTTGGCTTAACCAGAAGATTTAGACAATGTTTAAGAACATTTTTAACTATAATATAGATGAAAGGGAATTGTGCAGAATTCAACAGAGCATGATAGAGTTAGAAAATGTTAAAGAGATTTTACAATATTACAATAATGATGACTAATTTTGGACTACTTTTAAACAGGGTGAAACTAAAGAATTAAAGAATATAACATACCATGTCAGAGGCATTCAGAGAGGAAGAATTCTAAAGTTCTTATTTTCTTGTAAAGTGTATAGAGGTATTGATTAATGATATTTTCTAAATTGAGCATGTGTTCAGAAACTTAAGTGTAATGACTGGAATAATAGATATGTACGATTTTCATTCACAAAAGCATAGTCAATTCCAAAGAAGGAACAAAACACTGAAGGAGAAATACAGAACTCTATTACAACTGCCCTTGAAAAATAATACAGGGCAAATATGGTCATTTAGTAAGGAAGAAAAAACAATTCATCAGAAATATACAGCAATCCTGTACCTGAATATGCATAAAACATCATAATGGTCACATTAAAAACTGCCAGATTCACAGCATGAAATTTACGAACAGTAATTCCTCCTTCTTCAGATTTTCATTCACTTCTCTCAGAAACTCACATACATCAAGCAGACAAAAGTTAGGCGAGATTTGAGCAACGCAGGGTGGGGCACACTGAAGTACACTTCTCTAATTGCTAATGGCCTTGGACTAGACCTGTCTATTGAGGTGTTACCGCTGTTATGAATGTCAAGGAACTTGAAATGGTGGCTTTCAAAATCAGAAGAGAGAATGATGGCCGCATTGTGAGTGCCTGTTTTATATTAACTACCTTGTATATGCAGTCAGGGCCGGATGTTGTGGAGCCATTAGGCAAACATGCTCAGTCACTCCCTCATGTCCAACTCTTTGCAGCCTCATGGACTGTAGTCCACTAGGCTCCTCGGTCCATGGGATTCTCCAGGAAAGGATACTGGAGTGGGTTGCCGTTCCTTCTCCAGGGGATCTTCCCGACTCAAGGACTGAACCTGCATTTTCTGCATTGCAGGTGGATTCTTTACCCTTGAGCCACTTGGGACGCCCATAGACTTGATTTAAAAAGCTGTAAAAACAAGGACTGTGGATGTGGTGGCTGTTGACACCAGTGTAGCGACAAGGCCTCCCTCTCTGTCCCCTCCTAGACAGATTGTCTCGGGGTCTTGGTAAAACTGTGTTCATACCAGGAGATATCTATGCTCAAAGCTTTTTGTCCTTTTTAATAAAAAATTAGGACTAGCCCAGAGGCCACCTGTCTTCAGCAGATTTCTGACCATGTTGGCTGGCAGCATGCCAGCTGACCACCCACCCGCAGGGGAACCTTGGGAGATGCTGATCAGCCTTCTTGGTTTCTTGGTGGGGACAGATGCCTGGGAGAAAGAGGTTGGGGGTGAGTGCTGGTCAGGGGACCTTCAGTGTCTGTCACGGCCACATGAGCTTCTTCCATGGATGAGAATTATTATGAAATTGGTGAAGAAATTATTGAAGAGATTGGGTCCTGCTGAACATTTCCAGCCAAGAATCGATTAGGTGTACAAGTTAAACCAATTATTCTGGCTTTTGAGTGTCCCTTCGTTATATTGAGAAGATGTATCCTGACAGATATATGTGTATCTCGTCTCTTTATTATAGAAATAACGGTACGTTTCAGCTGTCTTGGTTGTTTTTTTCCCTCAAGAATGTCAAACGAGCAGATATTGATGAGGCAGTAAACTGGAATTGAATGCCAAAAAAGGAGCAATTGATTTTTATATAAAAGTAGATTAGTGCTATTGAGCCGAACTTTGTTCGATGCATTATTCATGTTGAAGTTATTTATGCTTGTGCATCCTGAAAAAGTGAGTGGGAAAACCACTGAAAATAACTCCTTGACACAAACACATAATGTATGACGGGATTGGATCTACTCTGATAATCCATCACGACACTTACTTAATGGTTGAACAGGATACAATTAAATCTCTGGAAACTTAGATTGAATATTGATCAACTCAAATTAAATGCAAAAGGATACTTAGCAAACATTAGGAAGCCAAGTATAGTCTAACTTTAATGACGGTAACTACTCCTTTAGGGCCTGGGAATAAACAAATCAACCTCTCCCCCAGGGAGCACTCTGCTGCTTTCCAGGGTTCATATTCATCTTCTGGGTGTCCTGCCCTCAGTCTGCTTCCCAGATTCTCTGGGCCCCAGGAATTCTGGCTCACACTGGAGATTCAGGTCAGAATTAAGTCAAGGGAAGTGATCCATTAAGACTGGGCTGTGCTTGCTCAGTCACCCAGAGATGTCTGACTCTTTGCGACCCCATGGACCACCGATCTCCTCTGTCCGTGGGATTCTTCAGACTCTTACACTGAGTGGGTTGCCGTTTCCTACTCCAGGTTATCTTCCTGACCCAGGGATTGAACCTGTCTCTCTTGTGTCTCCTGCATGGGCAGGTGGGTTCTTTACCACTGTGCCATGTGGGAAGTCCCCATAAAGGATAGCCTGCCAGTATTCTAGACAATTTTAGAAATTCAGAAAAATCCTTAAACTAGAGCTCAAGTGTGTGTGTGTGTGTGTGTTGTTTTTCAGTCTCTGTCATGTCCACCCCTTTGCAACCCCATGGACTGCAGTACACCAGGCTTTCCTGTCCTTCACTCTCTCCTGGAGTTTGCTCAGAGCTCATGTCCATTGAATTGGTGATACCATCCAACCATCTCATCTTCTGTCATCCCCTTCTCCTCCTGCTTTCAATCTTTCTCAGCATCAGGATCTTTTCCAATGAGTTGACTCTTCACATCAGGTGGCCAAAATATTATATGTGCATGTGTGTGTGTGTGTGTATAGCTCTGAATCATTGGTTTTCCATTTCTCTGTGTTAAAACTGGGTGAAATAGACCTATCCTAGAGGAAATGAGACTACTCAATATTTCTGACTCTCAATACCCACTATAGAGATGGAAATACCACTAAGAAGTGATTGAGAATAATTTTTTAAAGAATATAGGCCTTTTAAAACGTAGACTGCAAGTGGCAAAAAGTCTTTGAAAGGTGATTTTGACAGAGTAAGAAAGAAAGAACACATTTTCCAAAACTTATTTTATATGGGAGTATAGTTGGTTTGCATTGTTGAGTTAGTTTCAGGTATAGAGCTCAGTGATTCAGTTATACATATATATGTATCTATATATTTTTTCAAGTTCTTTTCCCATTAGGTTATTACACAATTGTGCTAAATAGCAGGTCCTTGTTATTTTATGTGCAGTTGTGTGTATATGTTAATCCCCAAATCTGTGAGTTGAACAAAGTTAAGAGCATAAGAAAGAACATAGTTTAGACATAAAAAATTGAATCATTGGTGAGGAGCCAGAAGCGATGGGTGTAGACCATTTGCTTTATGATTGCAATAGAGAAATGAAAAATCCCTTCAAATTTAAGAGGAGAAAACAGGTTAAACAAGCTTTCATCTGTTTCTGATTGTAAGGTTTACAAGGAGACCACTGAATGTTTGCTGATCCTTGGGAGCATAATCAGGGTTGGGGGAAGAGAGCAAAGGAAGGCCTGGAATTGGGAGTGGATGGGCATATTAGGAAGAAAGTCACTGAGATGATGGGAACACAGCGGGGAATGATTAATTTTAATAGCGGGAAATAAAGATCTTTCACTGAGATGAAAGTAAGGAATAAGAGGGTGTCAGGAAGAGTAAAGGCTCTGTCAGTTTTACAGTGGTGTTCTTGGTACTTTGACAGATCTCCAAGAGAGGTGGAAACAACCCTCCTCAGGCTGCCCAGCAGAGAGCTGGTCATGGTCTGATCAGGAGAGACTTCCTGGGGGAAACACGTAACCCAGGACTCAGCCTAGATTTGGCAGCTTGGGGTCTCCTGGCCTCCTGACGCCCTGGCATCTGTCTGGGGTGCTCCAGTGGGTCCCTGCCATGAGGTTTCCATATTCGACCTTTGGGAAGCACGCTCTGTGCTCTGCTCTCTCTGAGCCCCACCTGGACTCAGCCATCAGGAGTTTCCCCTGTGCCCATCAGTCCCGATCGGGGAGGGGCCCTTCTGAAGTCCCCTCTCTGGGTGCTTATGAGGGAATGTGTGAGAAGAGCACACCAACGTTCTTTCCTTCCAGCACAGCCCCTTTTCTGTTTTTAAGCTTTTACTGAATTCTAGGCTTTCTTGCCCATGAACTGGCCTGGGTGATGGGCTAACGCCTGTAGACCCGGGTTCTTGCTGTCTTAGCCTGCCTGGCTCAGAGGACCTGCACCGACTCAGCCTGGACCCTTTTGATCAAGCTACTGACAAAGCCCAGAGATTCTCGTGTTCTTATTCAGTAAGAATAAGACTTATAGTCTCTTGGGTTTCAAGAAGGTCAAACCAGCCAACCTAAAGGAAATCAACTCTGAATGTCCACTGGAGGGACTGATGCTGAAGCTGAAGCTCCAATACTTTGGCCACCTGATGCGAAGAGTCGACTCATTGGAAAAGATCCTGATGCTGGAAAAGATGGAGGGCAGGAGGAGAAGGGAGTGGCAGAGGATGAGATGGTTGGATGGCATCACTGACTCAGTGGACATGAGTCTGTGCAAACTCTGGGAAATAGCGAAGAGCACAGAAGCCTGCTGTCCTGCATGCAGTCCATGGGGTCGCAAAGAGTCAGGCATGACTGAGCGACAGCAACAGTAACAAACCTTCTGCAGCATCTGCTTCGGAGACTCACATTCCCAAGAATAACATATCCTGAGTAGCAAATGTCTTGCTTGAAGCTGGCTTGTCCTTGATGCAGGTGCCATAGATGAGCCAGAAGTTCTGTGCCCTTGAGAAGGTCTCTGAACAAGAGTTAATCTGTTCCTGCAACCAGGACATGGAAACATGATCGGCAGCTCAGATACATCAGCCACTTACCTCTTAGACCTTTTCCAAGTTCAAAAAAAAAAAAATTCTGTGTTACCACCCAGGACAGCTTTTCTCGTGTTTCCAGAGGCAGATAAATCAATGAAAGCCAAGTCATATTTGATCATTTAAAGTTCTTAACATGTTTGTTAGCTGCTGAGAATTCTGATAGATTTATGAAAAAATATATTGATGTAAAATTGGAAAAACAGGACTTCTAAGAAGCTTGATAAAGATAATGGCAATATGTTTAACTGCATTACAAAAAACCAAATAGATAAACTTCTGATTTTTAGGTCGATTCATGTTGATGTATGGCAAAACCAATACAGTATTGTAAAGTAAAATAAAGTAAAAAAATAAATAAATAAAATAAAATAATGACTTCTTAAAAAAAATACTTGTATAGTCTACTGGAGAATCAATTTAATTTCAAGAGTGATTTTGGCTAACTTGTAGGTTACATTTCAAAAATAATTTTTAAAAATACTTTCATAAGGAAGTTTACTTAACATGTTTAGAAAGAAAGAAAGTGTTAGTTGCTCAGTCCTGTCTGACTCTTTGTGACCCCATGGACTGTAGTCTACCAGGCTTCTCTGTCCATGATATTTTCCAAGCAAGAATACTGGAGCGGGTTACCATTTCCTTCTCCAAGGGATCTTCCCAACCCAGGGATTGAATGGGTCTTCCTCATTGCAGGCAGATTCTTTACCATCTCCGCCACCATGGAAGCCTACTTAAGATGCTTAATTGTTTCCAAATATCCAAGTATCTCTGTTCTACTTAGAGATTCAAAACATTCTAAACTTTGGGCATGGGGGTTACATTTGCCTGTGTGTATATATATATGCACTTGCAAATTATTTGCACCCATTTCACTTTGGAAATATATGACTCTCCTTTTTTGTATAGAACATCCAGACTCTCTGAAGGACACTAATGAAAAAAGAAAACTTTTTCAATGAGAGTAATGCTACATCCAACATCCGCTGGATCATGGAAAAAGCAAGAGAGTTCCAGAAAAACATCTGCTTCTGCTTTATTGACTATGCCAAAGCCTTTGACTGTGTGGATCACAATAAACTGTGGAAAATTCTGAAAGAAATGGGAATACCAGACCACCTAACCTGCCTCTTGAGAAATCTGTATGCAGATCAGGAAGCAACAGTTAGAACTGGACATGGAACAACAGACTGGTTCCAAATAGGAAAAGGAGTCCGTCAAGGCTGTATATTGTCACCCTGCTTATTTAACTTATATGCAGAGTACATCATGAGAAACACTGGACTGGAAGAAGCGCAAGAACCGAGGATGAGATGGCTGGATGGCATCATGGACTCGATAGACATGAGTCTGAGTGAACTCCAGGAGATGGTGATGAACAGGGAGGCCTGGCATGCTGCGATTCATGGGGTTGCAAAGAGTCAGACACGACTGAGCGACTGAACTGAACTGAACTAATGCTACAGGTTTAGTCTTTGCAAGGACTAAAAGCCTCATTAAAAGCATAGAAGCCATATGTATGCTTCATTCTTAATTATTTTGCTCCATTATTCTAATCTACATTGCAAACTCATCAAATAGAAATTTCAGTATTTGGCATCTGAGGCACATATCCCATTAAGATTTTTAACAGCACGTTCAATTTTGCTTCTTATGCAATTATTTGAGAGGTCAGATATTATTTTTCACTTCCTAAAAGATTTAAGAAATAGCTAATGTTTGTGGCTGGAGCCAATAAGTATTTTCTTTTCAGCATTTCTGAAATCCAATAGGTTCCAACACATCCTTAGAAATTTGCAATTAAATGGAATTGAATTTGGCATATGTTTTTATTGGACACCATAGAAACTGTAACTCACCAAGATGGCGTTTATAGAACCAAGTTTGTTGATATATATGCTCAACACATTATACACATCTGCATGAAAAATACATTTTAAAATAGTTTTTTACTTGTCTGAATGATAATTTATTGAATACTTCAATGTTAAAAATCAATATAGAAGTGATTAAACATACTTACAGGTTAATTGTGATTTATCATACATGACTTAAATTCAGTCATTTGTCAATACTCTAAAAAGAAACTCCAAATGGTAGGAGGTAAAAGTAGCCATTGTATCTTTATAAGATTTTTTTTTAAGTATATTTTGATGAAAGTTCTTTTACTTTCAAATTACATTTATTTTTATATAGTTGAAGGAATAACATTAGCTTTTGTTGTTTTGTGAGACACTAAAAATATGTTATCAGAGTACAGAGTGTATTCTTCATGGACTTTAGATGCTAATTAGTCAAGAAGGTAGAGTATCTACACAAATAAAGTAATAAATCTGCATAAGTATTTTATCTTAAAATACATATGGTCAAGGAAGAACAAGCTTCTTTCTATGAGTTCCAAAGTAAATATTTCCAGGACCACTTAGAGTAAAGGCCAGTAAACTGTTTCTTTGGGAAGCCAGGTAGTTGATGGTTTAGGCTGTGTAGGTCATGTGGTCTTTGTCACAACTTCTCAGCTCTGTCCCCATGAGATAGGAAGACCCACTCAAAGGTGTGTTTCAATGAAACTTTAGTCACAAAGTAGCTCATCTCCAAATCTCCCAATACTCATATCTATCTTTGCTTTCTCTTTTACCATGAAACATCTCAAGATATATTATTTTTACTGCCTCTATTTTAGTTTTTTTTTTTTTTTAAGTCCATTATCATCTGGGTTTCACCCTCACTCACAATTTGGAGGATGTATATAAACTTTTTCAGCCCATTCCACACTTTTCCAGGGTTGTTATTGGAACTTCCTTCAGAATCTGGCACAGTTCACAGTTCCTTCCTCCTGGACTTATGTCTTGTCCTTGGTGTTTTCTGATGCTGGGTCCTCTTCCTTCGCTTTCCTCTCAATTGTGGGCGTTGTTTCAGGTTCAGCCTCACATCACTCTCTGCTTACTCATCAGTTTCTCCTTGGGTAGCTTTATTTAGTGTTGCATCCTTACCGACCACCACACTGGGCCCTCCTCAATGTTCATCTGGACTTTAGAAGTAATTTGACAAGACCACTACTTTTCCTGTTTATACTGCTCCCATTATGACTACAACTGCCATTTTTTTCAGGCTTTACCTAGTGTTCTGTGATAATCACCCATTCTCTGATCCTAACTCAACTGTCTTTAATGTTCATATCCCAGGGAGGTAAGAGCCTACCGTGCACCTGGTTTACAAATGAGGTCTTTTACTTAAGACTTTCTGGGTGGCACTAGTGTAAAGAATCTGCCTGCCAATGCAGGAGATGAAAGAGACTGAGATTCGATCCCGCGGTCAGGAAGATCCTCTGGAGTAGGAAATGACTCCCCACATCAGTGGTCTTGCCTGGAAAATTTCATGAACAGAGGAGCCTGGCAGGCTATGGTCCATGGGATCACAAAGAGCTGGACACAACTATGAGAATTAGCATGCACAAGAGACTTAGGCAAATGTATAGCTAAAAAGGGAAACAGCCAGTACTTCAAGACAGCTAATTCTAAGGTTTGTGTTTATGGACTATTAATAAGTGATTCAAATATCTCATTTAACATTAATCTCCATTTGTAAAAATGTTCTAAGACGAAATCCCATCTCAGTTGGTAAAATTCATAACTGAAGTTGGAATAATTTAATATTTTTAATTTAGTCTTCAGTACACAAAGAGTTAGACATGACTGAACGACTAAGCATGCACACAGCACAGCACTAGGTGAATTATTGCAATGTCTGGGAGAATTACAAATCATCCTAAATTATGAATTAGCCTAAAATATGTGTGTGAGTATGCGTGAAAGGAGTGCAGGAAATGCTGATTATGCTAGAATATTTAATGAAGAATTCTGGGTTATTCCGAAGAAGAACAAAAACTCTTTGGGCCAGTAGAGAAGAGAAAAAAAAAAATGCCACATAACATATTGGAAAACTGTTAGAAAATCGGGTGAAATAAACTTTCAAATCAGCTTCAGTTACCAAATGGATGTGGGGATGAAATAACAAATCTCCTGAAATAGAGACTACCAAAATAATGACTCCAGTACATTTACTAAAAACAAGTTTGTTGTGTTTTAATGGCAGTGGGGCTGTAATTATACCAATTCATTCTCAACCCCATATTTATCTCCATTTTAGTTCAAACAGGACATTTTTTGAGAGTCAAGGTCAAACTAGCATCTCCATTCATTTTCTGGAAGAATCACACACACAGTCTTGGTCTCATTAACAACATCTTCTCACATCTGGACAACAGGGTCACAGACGTGGGATCAACAAAGCTGTTAATGGAATTGACACGTTGTTGATATAGATGTTATGAGACAGGGGAAGTGACAAATTGTGCATCTCTAATGACATGTATTTACTGAATATCCTCTTCAAAATAAAGAGCAGAAAACTAGCAGATAAGCAAGTCTGATAGCATAGAGGGAGCTTACGACTTAAAAAAATCACAGAAGTTTTCAGCTGGAGCTGGTAGTTTCACAGGCAGCACATCTTAGAAGGTGACCTGACTTCTTCTATCCAGACATGCTGCAGGCACCGACCCAGGCTGCTGAGCTGCCCGGAGGCTTAGCAGAGGCCCAGCACTGTGCCCCCTCACATCTGCAGACCCAAGTTACCTTCACCTCCAGGTTAAGGTACAATGGCCCATTTGGCAAACATCATAACTAGTGATTCTGTTGTGAGGTCTCAAAAGGTGTAACCAGTCAAGTGGTTTTCAGTAAGTAAGTAACTAAAAGAAGTATGATGAGAAAAACTTGATATATGCAATCAGTAAATTTAATAACCAATATATATTTTAAGTCTATCACTTGTTCAGTCTCTGTCCCAAGTCATTTCTTCCCCAATGGATATGAAATGATTGTATGAAGTAAAAATAAGACATTGAAGGAAGAAGTTTAAAAGTCATTGATAAAAATGCTAAAATTTGTAAAGTAAGGGATCTTAGAAGGGAGACCCATTTTGATAAGGAAGTGATAGAAAGACAAGATGCAAAGGAATAAGGAGAATACTATTTATAATTCAATAAAGAGACATTTATGTGCCATAAAAACAAAGTGAAGTGAAGTGAAATTTCCTCAGTCCTGTCCAACTCTGCAACCCCACGGACTATACAGTCCATGGCGTTCTCCTAGGTCAGAATACTGGAGTTACCACTTTCCCTTCTCCAGGGGATATTCCCAACCCAGGGATCGAACGCAGGTCTCCCGCATTGTGGGCAGATTCTTTACCAGCTGAGCCACAAGGGAAACCCAGGAATACTGAGTGGGTAGCCTATCCCTTCTCCAGTATATCTTCCTGACCCAGGAATAGAACTGGGATCTTTTGCGTTGCAGGCAGATTCTTTACCCACAAAGCTCTCAGGGAAATCCCCCCAAATATTAGTCAATTATTGCAATGGACTTTTTTTTTTTTAATGTTGGTATGCTTTACTCTGGAAATTTCTGTAGTGACAGCACTGAAATAGCTGAGTGAGTTGATCTTAATTTTGAAGTCTGTGTGAATCCCTATTCCAGGAGACCCTTGGCTTATGGCTCCTATGGGTGGATGAATTCTTTTCTAACGTCACAGCTGCCCCTGGCAGGACTGCCACTTCCTCTCTGCCTGGTGGGGATGGTCTTGCTTCTCCTTCAGTCTCATTACAGAGCTTTCACTCTGGCAGATTTTGTGCTTATTAGGCAGCAAAGATAAAAAGTGTCATACAATGCCAGAAGTGAAGCGGTTTTCTTCTGTGAGCTACCATAAAGGCTCATCTGGGGTCATTATAATGGCTTTAATACATAGTAGGAAAAAAAAAAGGAAAAGAGATTTTCAGCATGTATCAGCTGAAATTCTCCTTAAGAGAGAAGTTGAATAAACATTAGTTGGCTACGATACTATCTAAAGGCCAATTAAAATCCACCCTGGATAACCATATGTTTCTCTCACCTCCATTCTGTTCACATACTCAGGTGAGATGCACAGGTGGGCCTGCAGCCCTGTTCCTAATATGAACATCAGCTCTCACAGGTTTGTAATCTCGTAATCAGTTCTCTATACCTGTCACCTGCAAGAAACTGCCATCTTTCTGCTAACAAACACTCCCTTATATCTTTATCTACCTTTGCTCTCACCTACTGCTCATTTCCTTAGTAGACATCTCACAATACTTGCTGACTGAGTTACAAACCAACTTAACTAAAAAGTATATAGATTGTAGAATTGAAGTATAAAACAGATTCACTTGCAGTTTACTAAACAAGGCTGTTAGGTGAGTTTTTCCTATAAGTGGAACCTCAGTTGCCTAAAATTTTTATACTGTGTAAGAATAAAGAACAGATATAAAATGCCTTTTCCTTAAATTTTTAAGAGTGTTTTTAAGGGCATAAAAGTTTTTAATTAAAAAAAAATTCACAGCACAGTTCTAAGACTTAATAATATGGATTTAGTGATTCCAAAATGAACACTTAATTTCATATTATTGCTACACTGCTTATTTATTTCTAAACAGATGCTCATATTTTAGAATTAGATAATTTATTTTCAATTAAGGGTTTCCCTGGTGGCTTAGGCCGCAAAAAAATCTTCCTGCCAATGCAGGAGATCCAAGTTTGATCCCTGGTTAGGCAAGATCCTCTGGCAAAGGAAATGGCCACCCACTGCAGTGTTCTTGCCTAGAGAATCCCATGGACAGAGGAGCCTGATGGACTACAGTCCACAGGATCCCAAAGAGTCTGACACAACTTAGCAACTAACACTTCTTTCACTGTAGACGGGAGAAACACCAAATGTTTTTGGTGTGTTCATTTATTTTTATGAATAGGTGGTATGAATTCCCTTTGGTATGCACTGCTATCAGGGTTTGTTTATATTTGGGAATGCAAAATGGTGTGGGTCAGATCACACGAGACTGTTGCTGCAGCTAGACCTGCTGACCTCCTGCGCCTGTGGGTGCTTGAGTGCATCCTTGCTGCTGGCTCTGTGCTCGTCCAGCAGGGAAAGACATTCCCCAGAGGGCAGGCCATTGCTTTATTTGTGAGGATAAATTATTTGTGTCTTACTGGAATTCTGTAGAAAAATGTCTTACACACCTGTGAGTAATAACATTACTCTGGAATAAACCCTGATGCTGAGAAAGATTGAGGGCAGGAGAAGAGGGCGACAGAAGATGAGATGGCCAGAGGGCATCATCGACTCAATGGGCATGAGTTTGAGCAAAGCCAGGAGATAGTGAAGGACAGGGAAGCTGGGTGTGATGCAGTTCATGGGGTCTCAAAGAGTCGGATGACTTAGTGACTCAACAACAATATCTGGAACAAAATGAACTTAGTTATTTTTCTAAGTGAAATATTTCAAACCTGTAACTGTTTAGTATCAGATTTAGGTGTTCAGTGATGAGTTCTGGGAGTGATAAATTAGTCGCTGAAAAAAATAGATCACTGAATTTTAGAGATGATGAATATCTACTTTGTAAACCACAGAGAAGAGGACAAGTCTGTATGGAAGAGATGTGCAGTGTACTCCCTTCACTAAGTTGAAACTCATACTGAAACCAATCCTAACTTAACCTAACCAATCCCAACCTAACTTAAACTAACCAATCCTAACCTAACCAAATTTATCCTAACTTAACCTAACCTGACCTATCTTAACCTAACCAGTCCTAACCTAACCTAGTCTTGCTGAACCTATCCTTACCTGACCCAACCTGACCCAACCAAAGGAAACCCCAGAGTGACCGAGGGTGCCAAGTGAGGCCGCAGCGTAAGCCGCAGGCAGTGAGCTGAAACATCAGGAACGGCGAGTGCCATCCAGAAACATTTTGAGGACGCCAAGGCTTTTTTAAGGATTTGATTTCAATAAATAAAAATTCTCAATAACGTGAAGAGAAAACATAGAGAAACATGGGTTTCTTCAGAAAGTACAAGTGAGTGTTTAGTTTTGTATTCTGGCTATTAATTATTCTATATGTAGAATAAAGTCAAATAAAATCTTTCCTTAAACTTGTATATTTCATGTTGTGGATTCTGACATATTCCTTCATACAATAAAGTGAATTATTTTGATACACTGGTAGGTAGTACAATGCAAGTGGAGATTATTCTTTTGGAAATGACAAAAGAGAATTTTTGGCTGCTTTAAATTGCTATATTGTCATCAGGCCAAGGATGTAAAGGACTCTGTCAAAATAATAACTCTCACCTAAAGCAAACATTTCAAAAAGTACTGTAAAAAACCACAGATGAGCTTGGCATCTTCAAAAGCAATGACATATATAAAAAAGATGGAGACAAAGAAAGTAGGTGATTGGTTTGTGAAAAACCCATGCGTAAAGCACTCCCAGATAAGAAAATTTAGATCTTCAACCTTGAGGAATATGTGCTGCATTTAATAATTCATCACATAATTTTTCACTGGAAATAGTTTTCAAAATAACTGAGATTAATGTGAATAAAAGATGTGTGCATGTATGAATCGATAAGTGGAAGAAGATGGACAGGTAGAATAGGTATCCAAAAAAAAGTATACATTTTACTTAATGCTAATTTTTACGTGACACAGGGAACTTCCTAGAAGAGGTCTGAGAGCTTATATACCCTTTTTCATATGGAGTGTAAATTGTAAAGATGTGACTTGACAGAGGAAAAGGGCTTTTAGGCTTCTGCCTGTGCATGTCTGCTCCATCATGTCTGACTCTCTGTGACCCCATGGACTGCAGCACTCCAGACTCCTCTGTCCATGGGGATTCTCCAGGCAAGAGTACTGGAGTTGTTTGCCATTTCCTTCTCCAGGGAATCCTCCTGACCCAGGAGCCTTAAAAGGGCTTCCCAGGTAGCAAGGTAGTAAAGATCCCACCTGCCAATGCAGGAGACTCCAGTTCAATCGCTGGGTCCGGAAGATCCCCTGAAGAAGGGAATGGCAACCCATTCCAGAATTCTTGCCTGGAAAATCTCATGGGCTGGAGAGCATGAGGTCACAAGAGTTGGACATGGCCGACAGTACTCTTGCCTGGAAAATCTCATGGACAGAGAAGCCTGGTAGACTATAGTCCATGGAATCGCAAAGAGTCGGACACGACTGAGCGACTTCACTTCACTTCACATCTTCACTTCTTTTGTCAGAAGTCTCTGCTTTCAGTCAGATGAGGGAACCTCTGGGGGGCTTCCTTCCACATCTATTATTGCATCTCAAAAATGCTCAGCTCAAAATAACCCTTCTCCCAAAGTGGCATATTTTGGGGTGGCCTATTCTGACCCCTTTTACAGTTAGCTAGCTGAATAAACCCCAGAAAGGATGAACACAATGAAATCCATGCTGACAGATCATAACTAAACCTTCTGAATGAAAAAGGCAAAAAGAAAGCAAAACTTGTATGCATCTTAGGAGAAAAGGCACTTTACCTGCAGGAACAGCAATTTGAACGTTAACAGATGATTCATCTGAACCATGGAGGCGTAAATGTAGCAGCTCACGTGTTAAACCCCGAAAGAGGGAGCTGCCAGCTCTGATTTCCATCCAGCAAAGATATCTCTAAATATAAAGGGAAATCAAGACATTCTCAGCAGAGCAAAATCAGATCATTTGTTACTAACAAGCCTACCCTTAAAGAATGGCTGAAGAAGTTCTGTTAACAGAGGAAGGGTTAGAACTTCAGAAATGGAAGAAAACATGGACATGAGTGAAAATAAGGATAACTATGATTGCACCTTTTTTTTCTTTTAAGTTCTCAAATGATACTTTATACTTGAAGCAAATATGATAACCACCAGGATGATAGGATGTTGACTGAATGCAAAAGAAATACTCGAGAAAAGTATAATTAAGATGTGGGGGAGCTTTCAGAAACCTAAGTGGAACAAGATTTCCTCTTGAAATGACAATACATTGATTTCAGTAAAATTGAAAACAGGAAAAGTATAGAGAAAATAAAATGAAATAAAGAATTATTTCTTTGAGAAAATCAACAAAATTGGAAAACTGTAGCAAGATTGACAAAGATAAAAGGAGATATGAGACAAACATCGCCAATATCAAGAATGAAGCCAGATCTCTCCAGGTTCTGTAGCCATTACAAAGATAATAAAGAAATTCTACAGACAGCTTTTCTCTCCATAAATTGCCAACTTAGCTGAAATGGATCAATTCCTCAAAAACCATGAACTACTAATACTCAACCAAGGCAAAGTAGCTGAATCTTGCTATAACGGTAAAATAAATTGAATTTGTAATTTAAAAGTTCCTAAGAAAGAAGTCTTCAGGCTCACGTGGTTTTACTGAAGAATTCTGCTAAAAATTTAAAGAATTAAGACCAACTTTACAAACACAAAATAGAGGAAAAAGAAAGATTCATCAACTCATTTTATGAGGTTGATATTACCCTGGTATTCTTGCCTGGAAAATCCCATGGACACGGGTCCCAGTCCACAGGGTTGCAAAGAGTCAGACATGACTGAAGTAACTTCGCAGACATGCATGCAAACTAGACAGAGTACAAAAAAATCCCACCAAAAATGCAGATCAATATCTTACTTTTGAAATAAGATACAAAAATCCTCAACCAAGTATTAGCAAATCAAATCCAGCAATTCATTAATACATTAATTTATTTTGTCCTGTGGGAGAAGGAAAAAGAAAGATTCATCAACTCATTTTATGAGGTTGATATTACCCTGGTATTCTTGCCTGGAAAATCCCATGGACACGGGTCCCAGTCCACAGGGTTGCAAAGAGTCAGACATGACTGAAGTAACTTCGCAGACATGCATGCAAACTAGACAGAGTACAAAAAAATCCCACCAAAAATGCAGATCAATATCTTACTTTTGAAATAAGATACAAAAATCCTCAACCAAGTATTAGCAAATCAAATCCAGCAATTCATTAATACATTAATTTATTTTGTCCTGTGGGAGGTACTATCACTTTTTATTTCCATTTTACAGTTGGCAGTTATGGCCTGAGTGTACACGTTGAGTTCATGTCCGTGACTTTGAAATTGGCAAAACCTAGGTTCAATCTAGCGTGTCTGACTCCAAACAAAAATGTGTCTTGTTAACAATTATAATAATACCATACATTCCTTATTTTCCTTTTTATGACTTAAATTGCTAGTTGTCAAAACATTATTTTCTCTCCTCCTTCTTTAGTTGTAAAACCCTATTGTTAACATATTGCTATTTTATTAAAAGATTTCATCCTTGTTCCTAGATGTGGCCTTGTTAACTAGGTGATGATACTGAAGTAACATTTTCCTCGAGATTTCAACCTGGCTTCCTGAGGTCCTTTTTCCTGCATCTTCTCTCCTCCTTTTCACAGCCTGTTAGGCTTGCAGGATGACTGAGTCCCTGGTACCTGTGTTGGAACTTGAGGTAATTCGAGGATGGTTTGTACTGAGGCTGACAGAATACAGGTTTGGAGACTGCCTCTAGGATGACAGTCAGGAGTTGCCATAGATATGATTGGATGTCCTACTTTCAAATTCTTTAAGAGAGAAAGAAATCACTATCCTGCATAAACCATGGTTATTTTGATTCCCAGATATGTGAAATCTAACTTGATCTCAATGATGCTTCTCCTGCATTCTTCTAATTAATGCTAATGCAAATAATAAAAAGTCACACTAATCTTAATGATATTCAGTTCTTCTGATGGTAGAAATTTAGACATAATCCTTTTGCATTTATTTATATCCAATTTGGCATTTTTATTTGTCCTGGAAATAATGATGTATTTTTGAGATTATTTCACAAGACTATCATCATCTTTTTACTATTTTTTTTAAAGATTGATGTGCATAGATGTTTTGAATTAAATTTTGTGAAACTCATACTTGTCGGGCTTTAGACAAAAATATTTCCTTTGGGCTTCTCACAGACGTTGGCATTGCCAAGGAAGTCCTGTGCCTGCTGTCTGCCTCTGCAGACTGATTCCTGAAGACGCGTACTTGCTGAGCTCAGAGAGCAAAGACTGAGCCTGTCAATCGTATCAGCCCATCTTTGACTTGAGAGAGATGTCACGTGACATTAGTATTATGCAGGATTCACTTGCCATCTCATTATTTTTCTCTTATTGCACAAGTATTGATGCTTTATTGGTATTTCTTTTTTTACCCAATTTTCATCTTGTTAAAAGGAGCAGTTTCTGTGTTTCCTCATGTTAATTTCCTTGGAATATTTTCATAAGACTCCATATTTAAGAGAGATGTAGCAGGACCATTTAATGGGGAAGTTTAGTCAATGTACCTTAGGGCCAGCTATATAATGTAACCAAATACCTTAGATCCTTTAAGGGGAAGAAATATTTTGTAAAAATAAAGAAGCAACCAACAACAAAAAATGAAAAACAGAGAAAGTGGTGTACTTCACAAGTCTCTAGGGCAGAACTTATATCTTTGACTGTTGATGTTAAACTAGTAAATGCTTTTCTTTATAGGATGAGAGACTGAATATGATAACATTTTGAAGTTGAAGTGTATTTCTTTCTGCTGGTTAGTGAGGGATTTAAATATTTATAGGGATATTACATTAATCTGTGGCACAGATAGTGAAGGATAGGGGAGGCTGGCATGCTGAAGTTCAATGGGGTTGCAAAGAGTCAGACAGGACTTAGTGACTGAGCAGCAGCAGCAGAACAAATATTGTGTTAATAACATTAACACTGTAAGTTTGTCTTCTGGTTACGTCTAGATACCAAGCATACATTGACAGGAAAATATGGGGTCCCATGTGTGCAAGCATCTATGACAATTCAACTAGATCATGTAGTTGTCCACCCTCCAATCCCCTGCTCAAAAAAAAAAAAAAAAAAAGCCCAGTTACTCGCTCAGGGCATTTTGCAATGTGAAGGAAGTTGCATAGTTTGTTTCTTTGTTCGTGGGATATGCAGGCTGACAGGCACTTCAGCCACTCACCCTGCATGGGGAGATCACTCATTTCTTGTATCCAAGGTGCTGAGGTCTGAATGTTTGAGTCCCCCTAAATCCCAACGTTGATATCCTAGCCCTCGAAGATGCTGGTGTCAGGAGGTGGGGCCCCTGGGAGCACATGAGGTCCTGAGGTTGGAGCCCACGTGAATGGGATGAATGTTCTTGCAAAAAGACCTCTTGGTGGTCCCTTGCCTCTTGTGCCCTGTGAGGACCCAGTGGGGTGGCTTGGCTGTGAAGTGGGAAGAGGGTCGTCACCACATCTGACCAGGCTGGTGATTGAATTTGAACTTGGCCTCCATAAGTGTGAGAAAAATTTCTGATATTTGCAAGCCCCCTAGTCTGTGGTGTTATAGACAAACGGACTCAGGCAAGAGGAAACAATTGATGTGATAAGCAATAGCCTCCATCATCAATGCTGTAGATGGAGTCTCCTAGAAAGAGGTGTGAGTGCATTGCCAGCCTTTAAACTGCTTTGTGTGGGGGTGACGAGCGGTGTTGACTGAAATGCACATTTATTCTGACCTATTCTTTATTCATAACACGAGCTTCCCTGGAGAATGCAGCAAAAGGTTAGAAAACAGCAAATTCTCCATCTAGTCAATCTGCAGTTGTCTAAGACAAGAAGAAAAGGCAATAACACATAACGCCGTGAACAGACCACACTCCGTGTCACCCTCAGTGCAGCTGTCACGCTGAAAATCGCACCGAGCCACGTGGAGACTTGTTACATAAACAGAGTGGGAAACCGGTTTCCAGGGCTGGTGACTCACAGCTGACCGAGCCTTTTGTGATGAACGTGAGGGGGTGTGAGACACGGACTCTGTGTTCTGGATGGAAACGGGGCAGGGATGCAGTCATATACATCTTTACTTCCCCTCAAAATATTCCTTTCATTCTGCCTGATTCAGTGACCCCGGGTTTGTGGTTAAACTTGCACGTGTGTGTGGAAAGTGCTGGCAGTAGATACATGTGATACTCAAATCTATATTTGATATTGAATGACTTCCTTTGAATTTCCTAAAGCTACATCAGAGCGGTCGTAGCTTCACCAGTTGACAGGCAATCGTGAAAATGGCTCCCACGGGAAGCAGCTTTCTGAGCAGCACGGCGACTCTGTGGGGCTTTCCAGGTGGCTCAGTGGCAGTGCATCCACCTAATAGCACAGGAGCCGCAGGAAACTCAGGCTCGATCTCTGGGTTGGGAAGATACCCTGAAGCAGGAAATGGCAAGCGACCAGTATTCTCGTCTGGGAAACCCCGTGGACAGAGGAGTCTGGGGGGGCTACAGTCCATGGGGTCATGAAGAGTCAGGACTGAGCACACACTGAGACTCTGTAACTGCTGAATCCCTGGATCGCTCCTCAGCCTGGGGTCAGGGCTTCTTAGGAGGCCCTGACTGTTGCAGGCCTGCTGGTTAAGCTTTATGTTAGAAGTGGATAAATGACCACTTCTGGCCAAGGATGGGGTGGAGACAGACAATAAAAACACGAGGGAAGACCATGGCAAACAGACAGTGACTCACATACCAGTCACGGTCCCAGGAGTATGTGACCACAGGTTTCCAGGAGAATAACTCAGCTCCAAGGAGCGATACACTAAGCTGACCTTTTTGGACCTGGTGCCAAATGAAAGCCAGCACAGGGAGAAATCTCTGCTTCATCACGGGAGAGGAATTTTTCTAGCTTTGCCTAAATACTCCACCTGGATAATCTGCTGAAAAGAAGTGATGAGATACTCCTGATTCATCCTTTGGGTAACTGACCACATGCTCCCAGTTTCTGCCTTCTAGGGCATGTGTATGATTCTAGTTCTCTCCCAGGAACCTAGAGAAATGCCACCACCATCTTGGGAGACAAGGCCACACGGCAGAGGTGTCACATTCCATGTGGCCGTGAAACAAGACATTCTGTTGCCGAGGCATTGGCTATATATGACAGGAAGCAGAGCATGCCACCTGAGGCTCGGATTAGCTCTATTGTACAAGACTGTCTGGGGATGAGACATCTGCAGGGAAATCAGAAATGGAAATTTTCTGGCCTGAGGGAAGTACCTCCCTTAGCCCAGTCACTTCTCTCTGTGGTTTTCAGTTTGTGTCCTGGTGACCCACTGTTAGTGATGAGTTCTCTCCCAAAGGACGCAAAGAAGTTTCGAGGTTCCTCAGTGGAGATGTATTTGAGAGGTGCTAAGTCACTTCAGTCGTGTCCGACTCTTCATGACCCCATGGACTATGTGCCCACCGGCTCCTCTGTCCATGGGATTATCTAGGCAAGAATACTGGAGTAGGTTGCCATTTCCTCCTCCAGGGAATCTTCGCAGCCCAGGGATCGAAACTGTATCTCCTGTGGATTCTGTATTGCAGGCTGATTCTTTACTATTGAGCCACCAGGAAGCCCATTTGAGAGGTCAATACACTGAATTGACAGGCTACTGGAAGACACAACAGTTTGGGCTCAGCTGGTTTCACCAACAGCACCAGGGAAGTGGATGCCCATGTACACGGCACAAGTGATCACTTAGTCAGTGTGGGCCACGTTCTCGAGGGATTTTAGACACTGGTCTTGATTCCTAAATCAGGTCAAAATAATGTCTTCATCTAGCTCCGCGTACTCCCTGACCCTCGCTGGCCAGGCTCTGCCTTCACCTTGTGTCTTCACGAAGCCAGTGCTTGCTTCTCTGTTTACAGCTCACCCAGATGCTTTTCAGTATTTGACACATGTCACTGTGTCTTCCATCTTGAACCTATTTTCCCCTTGAGATTCTGTCCAGAGAAAAATTCAGTTTTTCCTTGTATACAATATTGCCATGAACTTCCTTTCTTTTTTCCCTTGTTTGCCTTTTCTTCTTGTATTTAAAATGTTGCTGCCCTGGCTCTCGGGCACGTTTATCTTGGCCATCCACTTGCTCTGTCTGTGATCTCAACTGTTTCATGGCTTAAATACACCTATAAGTTGTGACTCTCCAATATATCCCCAAGTCCTGACACGTCTCTGTACATCCCGGACCTGTATATCAGCTTGTGCCCTTGATGTTTGCAGTTGTTTTTTTTTTTTTTTCCCCAAACTTTAAACTTTTTATTTTGTATTGAGGTATCTATCAATCAGTTTAGTCACTCAGCCATGTCTGACCCTTTGTGACCCTATGTACTGCAGCATGCCAGGCTTTCCTGTCCATCACCAACTCCCATAGCCTGCTCAAACTCATGTCCATCAAGGCAGTGATATCATCCATCCATCTCATCCCCTGTTGTCCCCTTCTCCTCCTGCCTTCAATCTTTCCCAGCAACAGGCTATTTTCCAATGAGTCAGTTCTTTCATCTGGTGGCCAAAATATTGGAGCTTCAGCTTCAACATCAGTCCTTCCAATGAATATTCAGGACCGATTTCCTTTAGAATGGACTGGTTTGATCTCCTTGCAGTCCAAGGGACTCTCAAGAGTCTTCTCCAACACCACAGTATTGGGATATAGCCAGTTAAAAATTCCAGTTGGGTATTGAATAAGCATTTCAAACTCAACACACCCCATGTAGAATTCCCACAATGGTGCTTCTCAAACCTCAAGTTTTGAAGTAATACCCCAGCAGTAATTGATTTCCTCCTGTTACTGCCTAGAGTCAGGCCGTCAGCATGTCTTAACTTACTCTGTGCCCGGGATTCAGCCTGAGTTTGCGTGTCTCACCATCCACATTTATTTCACCACCATCCACTGCCTGATTAATTGCATCCTTGTCTCACTACTTTCATTCTAAATCTTTAATACCCGTTTTTCACACAGTCCTCAATGGAGAGATTTTTCTAAAATGCGATCACACCACACTTGGTCACAGCTCTGATGGCTTTTGTCCCAAATTTATCTTTGCCTGAAAGTGTCTGTAAGACCTGGCTGTGGTCATCTCTAACCTTTCTCTCTCTAATTTACTGTGTCCCAGCCTGACTGACTGATTTACTTTCACACACTGCAGTATGGTGTGTTCAACCCCAAATCACTAGCTTCTCCTTCTCTCCAGGTAGCTCTCTGCTCTGATTTTAACAGATCTGGCTTTTTTTTTTTTTTTTGAAAAGGGTTTACCTGACCAACTAATGAAAGGCGTCACTAGTTACTGTTCCATGATCTCATTTAATTTTCTAACTCCTAGGGGGACACTAACCCACTAGCACATAAGCCTCGTGGAAGAATGTCCTGCATTTGTTGGTTGTACTCAGTGTTCAGGGCAGCGCCTGGCAGGACTGCACATCAGTGATGTGACTGAGATGACAGACCCTCCAGGACTGAAGGGAGCCCAGTGAGCTGTCAGGAACTGGCTAAAGAACCTGTGTTCCTACCAGATGGGAAGAAGAGGAATATTACTTCAGAACACAATTAAGCAGTAAATAGACTTGTTTAATTCAATCAATGGATGGCATGCTTCAGTTGGTAGGTTTTAAATACAAGTCAGGTAAGTCTGTAGACACCGTGGTCCTCGATAGTTAGGGAGTTTTGTTCTTGTAACCACTGGGCTTCCTGCTCTCAACCAGTGTCTAGAGCAAGAATCAAGCCATCATCCTGGTCAAATATATCTGTGGGTGATATAAAAATACTGAAAAGGAAATTTTGACTTCTTTGGAATGGTAAATAATTGTCAGTGGGTAAGCATATTGAATATAAATTCCAGAATAACTGAAATGAAATATGAAACAGGAAGAAAATCAAGCCCCTTTTCTGAGTATTCTTGTGTTCTGTTTAGAACAACTGAAAACACTTAGTATTGCTTTATTTATTATCTCCTGGAGTAGTAAATAGCTACCCGCTTCAGTATTCTTGCCTAGAAAATCTCATGGACAGAGGAGTCTGGTGGGCTACAGTCCATGGGGTCACAAAGAGTTGGACATGACTGAGCATGCACACCATAACCCATTTAAGCTTCAAAGAACTTGGAATGTTAGAGGCCTAACAGATAAACGTATTTTTCTATTTGAAATGTGTAACAAGATTAATTACCTTAATGCTTATGGTTGAAAACTATAAAGGAATGTTCACAAAGATTTTAAGCAGTTTTGTAATATTTAGAAGAACTATAATATATCAACTTTATGAGCATAACTCATTAGATTTATAAGCTTTATTTAATAATTGGAAACATTTTGCTTGTTAGATAGACAATTAAGTACTTAGGAAAAGTCTATGCCCCAACCAGTAATGCTGAAGAAGCTGAAGTTGAACGGTTTTATGAAGACCTACACGAGATGTGTATAAGAGACAGCAATTAAGTACTTAGGAAATTGGATATGTTAAATTTATAGTGTTTACAATGTATAAAGGATTTTAATTATCTAAGATATAAAATCCTTGTAAATGACTTAATAAATTGTACTATATAAATAGAGTGATATTTATAAACTAGATTTAATAACTTAAAACTATGTTGACTTATATTTCTATCAATTAAGTAAATTGAATAATAATTTAAAAATAAGTCTTTACTATAAATAGAAACTACCTTAGTGAAGTTAGAAAGACCTATAAGCTCACGCACACTCATACTTTCATCAGATTTGATCTTTACAAGCAAAACCCCTGAGGGGGATGGATACATAAGTCTTACCTCCTCTGCTTTAAGACGGAACACGGACATTCCCATGAGCTTAATCAATAAACTCTAGTCCTTCTCATCAGTTGACTTTCCCGGTTTATTCCTCCTGAGACACTTTGCTTGTCCTTTACCTTCCTCTTCTCAGCTAATTTCTTCCTGTCTTTCTCCAAAGAATCCTACAAGATAGAATAGATGTGCTTCCCATGTGTTTCCTTTGCTTTCTGCACAAACCTCAAGCCAGTCCTTAATGTCATTGTTGTAATGGTTTATTTAGCTGTACCTAGGCCCTCAGTGTTGGAAAAGGCAATGACATCCCACTCCATTACTCTTGCCTGGGAAATCCCATGGATGGAGGAGCCTGGAAGGCTGCAGTCCATGGGGTCGCTGAGGGTTGGACCCGACTGAGCGACTTCACTTTTACTTTTCACTTTCGTGCATTGGAGAAGGAAATGGCAACCCACTCCAGTGTTCTTGCCTGGAGAATCCCGGGGACGGGGGAGCCTGGTGGGCTGTTGTCTATGGGGTCACACAGAGTTGTTAGCAGCAGCAGCAGCAGCAGACCCTTAGTGTACTGATAAGGGTGCGGTCTTTTTCACAATTATAACATCTATGTTTTGCACATAGTTTTCAATTTTTTTGAATAATTTTTCTTTACTTTCCCTAGCCTGACTGGAGTATGATTGATGTGTAAAAATTGTACATATTTAAGGTGTCCAGAAAGAAGAGAATGTAGGGTAACTGCTCATTGACACTGATCTTGGCCCTGAGTTTTTGTATTTGACACCAAAAGCACAGGCAAAGAAAGCAAAAATAAACAAATGGGGCTACATCAAACTAAAATATTTTTCCATGGCAATGGAAACAATCAACATTTATAGAATGTAAGAGAATATTTATAAGAATATTAATTAATATTTAACTTACAAAAATATTTAATAATTAACTTTAATTAATTTAATATTTACAAGAATAATCCAATAAGAGGTTAATATCCAAAATATACAAAGAAATCCTATGACTTAATAGCAAAAGAATCAAATAACCCAACTGAAAAAGTGGGCAAAATACCTGATTAGAGATTGTATACAAAAAAGATATATAAAGGATAAAAACAACGATGAGATATCAGCTTGAACATAGTATGCACTGCCGGGGGCCAGCGTGAGGTACTCCGCCCATGGCAAAGGTCATGAGGAAGGAAGTTTGGCATAGGCAAAGGTGTGATCAAGCCTCAGGAAACTCCCTGTTACCGAGCATCTAACCCCAAAACCAGAGTCTGTTTTATGCTCTCACCTACACCTCTGACTTTACGGGGGGCTCTCCCCCATAAGCATTTCTCTCGGAGAAGGAGTTAACTTGCAGCTCCAAGTTAATAAAAATTCCTGGGTGTGACAAGAGTGTTTCAACTTTCGAACTCTGAAGGTTATCTAGCCTGCCTGTATAGGTTCGTCCGGCCACATGTGATTGTTTACAGCCCCTCAACCGTGAGAGGCACGAGATGTTTTAGACTTACTAAAGGCAAATTCTTTTGGGAATTTAGAAATAATTAGTATAGTGGGTTGGTTAGGAATTATATTGGTGAAGGGTTTTTTCATTTGTTGTGCCAATAATTGCTGCTAATTCCCTGCCCTGGGTGTGACAAGGGTGTCTCAGGTCACACCTCTGCTAACAGACTAGCTTGTGTGACAACCTCTCAACCATAAACAGCACAGAGAGTTTGGAGTATTAGCATAGGGCTTTTCTCATTGTTGAGTCAATGATTGCCGCCAGGCCTCCGAATCCTTAGGCACCTGGGAATATATTAATCAATGTATTTGGAATATAGAAAAGGAAATATAGTAGTTTTTGATGTTAGCAATACTAGACTTTTTGAGTTAATGAATTTTCTCTTTTGTTATAGACCACTGTACTTTGTTATAAATCACTGTGTCCTTGCTATGTAAAAATGTAACTTTATCACTATCTTAAGACTAAATAGATCTTAAGGGGAGCATTGGTGAAAGGATTTTCATTTGTTGGGCTGATGTTTACTGTTAAATCTCCATATTCCCTGCCCTTATAATGAATATAACTAGCATATAGGAGAAATAAGCATTAACCTTTAAGCATATAGGAGAAATAAGTATTAACCTTTAAGATTGATCATGTTAACCTTGGGTTAAACAAATTCCTTTCTTGATTGTAACTCACTACACGCTCACCCTATAGGAATGCGACTTTATTTGGAGGGTGGTGCCTGGTTTAAGAAAAAATACCCTTGGAAAAAATAAGTTTTTTGGTTATCAGAAAGAAAGGGTCATAAATGTCAGCAAGCCTCATGGCTAGAAGATGATGTAAAAACCCCTAAGACCTTTTTTTATACGTTTATGTAAAGTACCTGATTTTGATAAAGGTCAGAACTACTGACCCCCACGTGACTCTGTATTCATCCCTGTGTGTAAAAAAAGGTATATAAGAAAACCTGAAAAATAAAGAAATGGGGTCAGTTCCTGGAAAGACTGACTCCCCCATGTCGTTCTTTCTTGCTCCCCGTTTTTCTGGCTGAATTCCCATCTGGAGCATGGATGCTATTCCACATAAACCAAGTTATTCAGCCTCTTTTTCTCCACTAATTTTCCTACTACACTATCTGTTTCTAATCTCTCTATATATCTGTAATTAAATGTGTATTTTTCCAAGGATGCCGACTCTGTCCCCACCTTCGAATCACCCTGGATCCACTGGGGCTGCACCCCGGCAATGCACTAAGTAAACATTGTTAACTGAAGATATTTTGTGGGTAAAACCATGTAGCTAGAGCGTAAATGCAATAATTTTTCACTCTAGAGACTCTGCTGCTGCTAAGTCACTTCAGTCGTGTCCGACTCTGTATGACCCCATAGACGGCAGCCCACCAGGCTCCCCCGTCCCGGGGATTCTCCAGGCAAGAACACTGGAGTGGGTTGCCATTTCCTTCTCCAACCTCTACTCCTTCTAAATTAATTTTCCTCCCCTAATCAATATCTTAAAAGTCTCTGATATAAATATATTATGAAAAATTGCCCTCATGATTGGAATTGAAAAGTGGATTTTGAAATATTTCCAAATTTGTTAATATATCAGGATATTCTGGAATAGGTTCAAATTGCCAGTGGAGGGGGGGTGCTTCCCAGCAGTACCTGCAATGCAGAATCCTCAGGAGACGAGGGTTCAATCCCTGGATTGGGAAGATCCCCTGGGGACAGAAATGGCAACCCACTCCAGTATTCTTGCCTGGAGAATCTTATGGACAGAGGAGTCTGGCAGGCTATAGTCCATGGGGTCATAAGAATTGGGCATGACAGAAGCAACAGTATGCATGCAACAAGCCAGTCAGCCCAAGTAGGGCACTGGGAAATAGATCAGGGAGACACTGCATGCCAGTTGGAAGCCAAAGAACATACACGTGGATAACACATTTTCAATTTCTAGGCTGACAGCATCCCCAGCATCTTCACAGATGCTGATCAGTGCTGTATTCAGTGGTCACCAACCTTTTGGCACCAGGGACCAGTTTCTTGGAAGACACTTTTCCCATGGACCAAGACTGGGGGTTGGTTTTGCGATGAATCAAGCACATTACATTTATTGTACATTTCTGTTTGAGTTTCCCAGGTGATACTGATGGTAAAGAACCTGCCTGCCAATACAGGAGAAAAAAAAGACGCGGGTTCAATCCTTGGGTCAGGAAGATCCCCTGAAGGAGAGCACGGCAACCCACTCCAGTATTCTTGCCTGGAGAATCCCATGGACAGAGGGGCCTGGTGGGCTACAGTCCATAGGGTTGCAAAGAGTTGGACATGACTGAAGCGACTTAACACACACATTGATTCTGTTATTATTATATCAGCTCCACCTCAGATCATCAGGCATTCGAGCCCAGAGTTTGGGAACCCTGCTGTATACAGAATAAGCCCACCACCCCCCAGGGGCTGACAGTCCAGGTAGAGGAGGTAGACGCCACATGGAATATACAACGTGGGTCAGTGCAGGTTAAGTGACCAGCAGGGAGCATACACTGTGAGGACTGCAGGAAAACCAAAATGCCCCATGCACTGAGCGAAGGAAGATGCACTCCTGGAGAATGTACCTCAATAGTTACTGTAGTAGGGTCAGGGCCTGGTACATGGCAGGAACAGGAGTCGTGGAGTGAATGAATATGTGGACGTGGAATTAAGCTGGGTCTTAAATAAATGATTAGTCAAACACATTTGGCTAAACTTTATGAATAAAAATTTTTCATAAACCCTACGATCCTTTAAATGAATCTTAGGATTGATTAATTAGTCTAGTCTTCCCTCCTAGTTTCCTCTTGGGCATCTGTATTTTAACAGACACATTTGAAAGGTTTTGCCTAAAGAGTGATTATTGTGAAATATTAGAGATGGGTGTTGGATGAGTTTCTGTGAAGAAAAGGTTTCAGAACTATTCACAGCTCTGCTTAGGAACTACCTGCTATAATCTGAATAAAATATTTAAAAAGCGGTATTAGAGAGGTTGTCTTGGCAAAATTCTGTTAGCCTTTGATCTGCTTTGTTTTGTACTCCAAGGCCAAATTTGCTTGTTACTCCAGGTCAAAGCAGGTTAAAAGCTAACAGAGTTTTGCCAAGAGAATGCACTGGTCATAGCAAACACCCTCTTCTAACAACACAAGAGAAGACTCTACATACAAACAGCACCAGATGGTCAGTACTGAAATCAGATTGATTATATTCTTTGTAGCCAAATATGGAAAAGCTCTATACAGTCAGCAAAAATAAGATGGGGAGCTGACTGTGGCTCAGATCAAGAACTGCTTATTGCCAAATTCAGACTTAAATTGAAGAAAGTAGGGAAAACCACCAGACCATTCAGGTATCACCTGAATCAAATCCCTTATGATTATACAGTGGAAGTGACAAATAGTTTCAGGGGATTAGATCTAATAGAGTGCCTGAAGAACTATGGGTGGAGGTTTGTGACATTGTACAAGAGGCAGTGATCAAGATCATCCCCAAGAAAAAGAAATGCAAAAAGGCAAAATGGTTGTCTGAGGAGGCCTTACAAACAACTGTGAAAAGAAGAGAAGCAAAAGGCAAAAGAGAAAAGGAAAGATATACCCATTTGAATGCAGAGTTCCAAAGAATATCAAGGAGAGATAGGAAGATCATCCTTAGTGAGCAATGGAAAGAAACAGAAAACAATAGAAAGGGAAAGAATAGAGATCTCTTCAAGAAAATTAGAGATACCAAGGGAACATATCACGCAAAGATGGGCACAATAAAGGACAGAAATGGCATGGACCTAACAGAAGCAAAAGATATTAAGAAGAGGCAGCAAGAATACACAAAAGAACTATACAAAAAAGATCTTCATGACCCAGATAATCACAATGGTGTGACCACTCACCTAGAGCCAGACATCCTGGAATGAGAAGTCAGATGGGCCTTAGGAAGCATCACTATGAACAAAGCTAGTGGGGGTGATGAAATTCCAGGTGAGCTATTTCAAATCCTGGAAGATGATGCTGTGAAAGTGCTGCCCTCAATATGCCAGCAAATTTGGAAAACTCAGCAGTGGCCACAGAGCTGGAAAAGGTCAATTTTCATTCTAATCCCAAAGAAAGGCAATGCCAAAGATTGCTCAAACTACTACACAACTGCACTCATCTCACATGCTAGCAAAGTAATGTTCAAAATTCTCCAAGACAAGCTTCAGCAGTATTTGAACCAAGAAATTCCAGATGTTCAAGCTGGATTTAGAAAAGACAGAGGAACCAGATATCAAATTGCCAATATCTGTTGGATCATCGAAAAAGCAAGAGAGTTGCAGGAAAACATCTACTCTGCTTTATTGACTATGCCAAAGTCTTTAACTGTGTGGATCACAACAAACTGGAAAATTCTGAAAGAGATGGGAATACCAGACCACCTGACCTGCTGAGAAATCCATATGCAGGTCAAGAAGCAACAGTTAGAACTGGACATGGAACAACAGACGGGTTCCAAATCAGGAAAGGAGTATGTCTAGGCTATATATTGTCACCTTGCTTATTTAACTTATATGCAGAGTACATCATGTGAAATGCCAGGCTGGATGAAGCACAAGCTGGAATCAAAATTGCTGGGAGAAATATCAGTAACCTCAGATATGCAGAAGACACCATCTTTATGGCAGAAAACGAAGAACTAAAGAGTCTCTTGATGAAAGTGAAAGAGGAGAGTGAAAAACTTGGCTTAAAGCTCAACATTCAGAAAACTAAGATCATGGCATCTGGTCCCATTACTTCATGGCAAATAGATAGGGAAACAATGGAAACACTGAGAGACTTTACTTTTTTGGGCTCCCAAATCACTGCAGATGGTGGCTGCAGCCATGAAATTAAAAGACACTTGCTCTTTGAAAAAAAAGCTATGACCAACATAGACAGCATATTAAAAAGCAGAGACATTACTTTGTCAACACAGGCCCATCTGGTCAAAACTATGGTTTTTCCAGTAGTCATGTATGGATGTGAGAGTTGGACTATAAAGAAAACTGAGCACTGAAAAATTGATGCCTTTGAACTGTGGTGTTGGAGTCCCTTGGACTGCAAGATCAACCCAGTCAATCCTAAAGGAAATCAGTCCTGAATATTCATTGGAAGGACTGATGTTGAAGCTGAAACTCCAATACTTTGGCCACCTGATGTAAAGAACTGACTCATTTGAAAAGACCCTGGTGCTGGGAAAGATTGAGGGTGGGAGGGGAAGGGAACGACAGAGGTTGAGATGGTTGGATGGCATCACTGACTCGATGGACATGAGTTTGAATAATCTCTGGGAGATGGTGATGGACAGGGAAGCCTGGCGTGCTGCAATCCATGGGGCTGCAAAGAGTCAGACATGACAGAGTGACTGAACTGAGAGGTTAAATATTTTATTCAGACTACAGCGGGTAGTTCCAGTAGTCATGTAAGGATGGGAGAATTGGACTATTCAGAAGGTTGAGCACCAAAGAATTGATGATTTTAAATTGTAGTGCTTGAGAGTCCCTTGTACAGCAAAGAGATCAAATTAGTTAATCCTAAAGGAAATCAGTCCTGAATATTCATTGGAAGGACTGATGCTGAAGCTGAAGCTCCAATACTTGGCCATCTGATGCAAAGAAATGACACATTGGAAAAAACCCTGATGCTGGGACAGATTGAAGGCAGGAGGAGAAGGGTGACACAGGATGACATGGTTAGATAGCATCACTGACTTGATGGACATGAATTTGAGCAAACTCCAGCAGATAATGGAGGACCGAGGAGCCTGGTGTGCTGCAGTCCATGGGGTCACAAACAGTTGGTCAAGACTTAAGAGACTGAACAACAGCAAAAGCAAAATTAAAGAGGTTTATTGGCAGGAGGCTTTGTTTTCACATTAGCATTACCATATGTAAAAGATGCCAGGGTGATAAGAAAATAAGATAAAGGGATTTGGCAAACACACTCTTGTGTTTATTTTCCATCTTTTTATTTTTGGTTATTGTGCTTTTGCTACTTTTAATATATTTGCAGTATCTTAGACTATGCATTTGCAAAGGACAGCTTGAGGAAATCTTTCCATATAATAACACATCCCAAGCAAAATTATCAAAAGTTTAAATCAGCTCTTGAAGTCTTCAAGTTATTAAAATGGATGCAAAATCAAGATGAACTTTATCCTGTAAAAAAACTAATGGATTAATTAGAGTCCTCAAATATACAGTAGTTTGAAGGAAAATTAGAATTTTGATGCTGTGTCTTCAGGGATTATTTCATTTGTGGAGGTCAAAAGATTTAGTCATTTGAATTCATAAATGCTTTTAATAACATTTTGCAGCAATAATGGAAAACAGAATTTAACAGCAATGCTCACATTGTGCTTGACGCAGCATCAGGAAGCAAGTCATCCTCTGTTTAATCTGCAGATACTCTGGTTTTCATTAACTTTACAAGTGTTGCTTGATTGAGTCAAATCAATACATCCCCAACAAGTAGCGTTAATTTATATAAGAGGAAAAAGGTTTAAAAGATAATTTACTTTTCAGATTAATTCAGGTTAATACATTGTTTACAAAAATTCCAACTAGACTTTGAAAATAATTACAAGAATTTTGTAATGAATAACATTCTGTCAACCTCTTTCCTTGTCTTAAGCCATGATATGTTGAAAATGGTGTCATATACATATGTGGAGAATGTAGTAATATATTCCAAAACAGTTGGACTATATAGTGCAAATTTTAAAATAATTGAAATTCACCTCTATTCAAGAACATCAGGTTCATTGTTAACTATGTTAGCTATGAAAATAATGATAAAGGACAAAAAAAAAAAAAAAAACACAAACCCTTCAAACCTGTGGTTCTTTGGTGCCCAAGACTGTTGTGTGTTTTATATTTCCTGTTGTCCTGAATCACATGTTTTCTCCGTTCTATTTCATAATTTGAATGTTCAGTTTTCCCTCATCATGCCCAGCTTGCTCCCTCTTTTTAGTGTGAAATGCCTGCTTATCCCCAGCACTTATTCCATGTTCACCTAAGATTAGTCTGATAGAGCCACCATATTGGCTCCCCATGCCTTTCATCATATCACTCAGTGCTGGTGGTGGTGTTATTGTTGTCTTAAAAATTATTTGGATAATTCACTGTGATTATGGGGCTTCTCAGGTGGCAGATCCCATCTGCCAATGCAGGAGACTCAGGTTCAATCCCTGGGTCAGGAAGATCCACTGAAGGAGGAAATGGCAACCCACTCCAGTATTCCTGCTGGGCAATCCCATGGACCTAGGAGCCTGGTGGGCTACAGTCCATGGGGTTGCAAAAAGTTGGACACGACTGAGTAACCCCACACATATACATGTAATCATACAAAATGTGGATTTTATTCAGTTATCACCACACCTTCCAGTGTTATATAAAATGTCAATATAATAAAAAATAAATGTGCCAGACTGTTGCTGTTCAGTCATTAAGTTGTGTCCAACTCTTTGAAAGCCGGGGAGGAGCTGCAATAACGGTATCTCTCAGGAAACCCGCACTACGCGCGGTCCGCTGCGAGAGCCGGGCCGGCGCACTACGCGCGGCCGGGAGGAGCTGCCCCACGTCCGAGGTCGGGGACAGCAGCCTAGAGTGCCAGGCTGCGACGGCGCAGGAACGGCCGAGAGGAGCTACCCTGTGCTGAGGTCAGTGGCGGCC